>CM067515.1:19954308-20449308 GCA_034509495.1 Acestrorhynchus altus | reverse complement strand
TAATACTTTTACCCCCACTCTCTATTACTCTACAATCTCTGTCTTTGCCCTTTCTTTCAATTACACCACCATTTCTCTCTACCTCCCTTTTCTATTGCTCTCTAGCCTCTCTTTCCTTTGCTCTCCAAGTGAGTGAAGGAAAGCTGTGCGTTTGAGAAGATCTTTGTTTCCCCTCAAACTAAAACCTCTCTGGACAAACAGGAGCGTGAGAAACATGACTGACTCACAGTCCCTCTCTCTCTCTCTCATATGACTTATGAATGTGAGATTCCTCAACTCTCCTTTTATAGTAATGTCATCACTGTCATTATTATTGTGTGTCAGAGAGAGAGAGCAAGTGAGATTTGATACACATGTGTTCTGTCTAATCTCTTCTGATTTCATGCAAATGTTTGTGTATAAATTTGTGTGTAGCAGTTAATGCTTGAGTTCATGTATGTAGTGCATAGTGTGTGTGTGTGTGTGTGTGTGTGTGTGTTTGTAACATTTTTGAGGCATGGAATCCTGTACTGGCATGTTTACATTTTCTGGGCTGTAACAGAATGTCACAGGGACCCACTTTCGCCTCATCCTCATGTGTGTATGGATGTGAGTGTAGGAACTCTTGTACCCTAATGTCTAATGGCAAGTTTGTCTTCATTGACAGGAGAAAGAGAAAGAGAAAGAAAAAAAGACTGCACATTCTTGACCCTTAGTCACATTTAATCTATCTATTCCACTTCCTCTTCCTGCCGGTGCTCTCACCGTCTCCCTCTTTGTTGTTGTTGTTTTTTTTTTTTAAATGTGATTGATACTATATTGCTAGCTCTTATGCTGCCTCTCTGCCTCTCTCTCAGAAGAACACACAATCACGACGACCACCAGAAGAACAATTAGAAGCACAACAACCACCAGAAGAACAATTAGAAGCACAACAACCACCGGAAGAGAAACAACCAGAAGCACAACCACCAGAACAAACAGAAGAACCACCAGAAGCACCACAAGAAGAAGAATAACAACAACCACCACCAGCAGAAAAAGAAGGTGGTTATTTATTAAGGCATATGTAGCAAATTTCCCCAGAATGTCTCTGTCCATTCTATGAAATGCAGAGAATATTAGTTGATCATGAATAAAAAAACAATTTAATGCACAGAAATAGTTTCAAAAATATCACTAATATTTACAATATTACAAATAAGACAACCATCTCATGCACTGACCAAACCTCATTGTCCATCTGAGTGCTGAAAAGAACCACCATTTTTAAAATCAGGGCTGAGAAAATGTACCAAATAAAAGCATTGGATAAAGAAACAAAATTAAAATGATCAAATCTAACAACAAAAATTAAATGTACCGGCAGGACAAATTAAAGGCAAAGCTTTCTGAGCTTCATTTGAAGGTTTTCATAAGCAATGAAACCTCAATAATATCCAGTATGTTTTGAATGCAGTTGTGATCCTTGTCCTTAAGCTCTAACAGAAAGAAAGAGCTTTCAAATATATGGGTTAATCAGTGTGTGTATGGACATCAAGACTTGCAAAATGTTTAACGTTGTTGTAAAACAGGCATTAAAATCTACCTTCTTACTTCTTACTCAAATGTTATCCATCAGGTGAATCTGTTTAGCGGGACCTGCTAGTTTGTAAATCAATAACAGTGCATCCAAATGAGGGAAATGTGTAAAAGTACCTCTTTTCCTGCAAACATTAAAACACGCTGTTAGTACTCATTCATTTAGGGTAAATGTCTTACTACAAAGACATGTCCTCTTACAAGTTTTGAAAATCTTTACGAGCTCGGTTGAGTAATCACAGAGCAGCACCTGTAAAACAGAAAGTCATCCCAGGACAAATGAACCCATGTACACTATATGGCCAAATGTTTCAGGACACCCCTACTAATGAACACATTCGGCTACTTTAAGTTGCACCCATTGTTGACAGAGATATGCAAATGCACATACACACACACACAGACACACACAGACACACACAGACACACACAGACACACACACAGGTTGTCTATTCAGCAAAGATACTGCCAATAGAATAGGACTCTCTAGAACAAGAACATTTTGGCACCATGCCTAAAGCCAGGTGTAGGCTAGAGGGGTCTCATGATGCCCAGGATTGAGCTGTGGAGCAGTGAAACTGTGCTCTGTGGAATAATGGTGCTCCTTCCAATACTTCTGGGATCATTTGGGCAGCTGATAAGGGTGCCAGGATGTTGAATGATCACCACTACACCTCATTATCACTGAGTACAATCAAATCCCTACAGCAATGCTGAAAAGTACTCCAACTGAAGTAGGATAAACTTTTTTTTTTTTAAACGCTTGATTTTGGAAGAAATAGTGAATAAGCAGGTGTCCCAATACTTTTGCACATATAGTGTATATTTAATCCCATGTATCCCCCCCCACACAGAACTCAATTCTTTAATTTATGCATTTTTGACCACCCTGTAGTCCACAAGGTGCCGTCACGGTCAAGCTAACATTAGTGTACAGCTGCTGATGCTACACATTATGTTTTTGTATCAGCTGCTCCACACATGCACACACAGCAGTACAAAGCCTCTGTTCATGACCACTGCCTCATACTGTGACCTAAGAGACAGCACACCCAGTCTCTCACTCTCCCTCAGTTCTGCTTTATACTTCACTTCACCGCCGTCTTTATCTGCACTCACACCATCAGCCAAACTGCTTCATGATATTACTACTGCAGGCTGAGATCATTCTACTATACTAAGATATAGCAGATAGATCAAAAATTAAATAAAAATAAGTAAAAATAGAAATAAACCCTAATAACATGAATAAATAGAATAGACAGAATAAACCTTTTGGAAATATATATGTATGTTAAAATACTTGTGAAAAAGCCAATGGTTATGATCATAAATAAATATGTACACCCAGAATTATTGCACAGATAAGCAAAATAAACAAATTGCAGAAGTGAAACAGTGGTTTGTACCCACTGAAAGGGAGGAGTTATAGAGTTTGATGGGCACAGGTAGGTATGATCTCCTGTGGCACTCTGTAGTGCATTTTGGTGGGATCAGTCTTGCACTGGAAGTGCTCCTGTGTCTCATCACTGTTTGCTAGAGGGGGTGAAAGTCATTGTCCATAATGGCCTGTAGTTTAGACAGCATCCTCATCTCTGGCACAGCCATCGAATAGTCCAGCTCCACTCCCACAATATCACCAGCCTTACGGATCAGTTTGTTGAGCCTGTGGGCATCTGCTGCTCCAGCATGCAACAGCACAGAGGGTAGCACTCGTAACACACAGTATCCTGAGCATCATCCAATTACTGTATATGTCCTTTAAATGGGTCTACAATACATCAGATGGAGTGCAGGATACGAGCTATTCACACACTACAGCATGACAAGTGTGTATTATCATGATTACGGCACGATTCTAATCCAGATAGTGATTCAATTTTCAGAACTGATGAACAAGATGGGTTCTGATGAAAGATGTCCGTTTCTGAGGCAGAACATCAGCATTCTGCAAGCTTTGGTGTCTGCAAATAGGAATGTTTTGGGTTTTGTTGTTGGTGTGCACATCACTTACTCTTATGACACGGTCATTCATTATTCATGAATAATGCAGTGGTTGTAACAATAGTAGCAATAATAGAAGTAATAGTAGCAGAAGCAGTAATGGCAGTAAATAAAGTAGGAGTAATATTCATAGTAGCAGAACAGCAGTAGTAGCCGTAATTGTAATCATATTACAAGCACAAGTAGCAGTAGCACTACTAATAGGAGCAGCAGCAGTAATAGTAGTAGTAGTAGTAGTAATGTCATTACCATTACTAGTTAATTTTACCAACAGTAATAGTAGAATTAGAAGCAGTAATAGGAGTAGTAATGCAGCAAATGTACAGAAACTATACAAAAATTAGGCATATGCTTGGTTTATATACTCCTATATACACACATACTGCTATATACACACACACATACTCCTATATACACACACATACCCCTATATACACACACATACACCCCTATATACACACACATACCCCTATATACACACACATACTCCTATACCAGCGTTTCTCAATCCTGCTCCTGGAGTATCACTGCTCGTTTTAGGGCTTTCCTGCCAGAACACACACAGTTCATCTCAGCACGGGCTCATCAGTTAGTTCATTAGTTGGATCAGGTGTGCTAGAATTAGTGAGAACTCATCCATGCAGGGCAGAGGTACTCCAGGAGCAGGGTGAGAACCACTGTCCTGCACTATACATATACAGAAGTACAGTTCAGTAAGGGGACATGCTGACACATACCGCACAGCGAGGGAGGCTGAGGGCACCACTCCCAGAATTATCTGTAATTTTTCCATTTCTGTAAGTGTTTCATAATCTGGGATCATCTGATTAAATCTGTGTGTGAAATTTTCCTGTGTTACTTTGAATTTTGTCTCTCTCTCTCGCTCTCTCTCTCTCTCTCTCGCTCTCTCTCTCGCTCTCTCGCTCTCTCTCTCGCTCTCTCTCTCGCTCTCTCTCTCGCTCTCTCTCTCGCTCTCTCTGTGTGATGGAGATTTCTAGTGTACAGTGTGGCACGGCAACAAAGGAAAATTGCAAAACAGATGATGATTCATTAACAAACAACTTGACAAGTTTCACATAGCCTGAAGACCCAGAACCGTTTCTGAGTCTGAAGATCAAACATGCAGGAACATTTTACAGCATCCAACCGCCTAAATCTCACCTTCCAGAGGCCACAGTGACAGCCAAGTGAAATGTGGTGTTAATGCTAAAAGCGTTGTTAGTGACAAAACATTAGTTAAACATTCCACACTGTGGACAGTGATGCACACACATTTACTGCCCACACACACACGCACACTCACACGCGCGCACACACACACACACACACCAAATATATGCAACTACAGAATAAGGACAAAAGTATTGGGACAACTGGTCAATCATTTTTTTCTTATTTTTAAAAGACTTTAAGACTTTAATCCTGTTTTGTTGGAGGAACTGTTTCTACTGTCCAGGGAAGGCTTTCTACTAGATTTAGGAGAATTCCTGTGATTACTGAATCCTGAACTCTCCAACTCATCACACCATCCCAAGAACAATGGATCTTCTACAGGACACAGCCCTTTTTTTGGGGCTTTATACACCTCACAGCCCACGCCGGGCATTATACATGGTGCCAATGTTTATCTGTCTGAGAGAGGGTCCTATTCTATTGGCAGTACTTCTCTGTCACGCATTGCTGATGAGGAAGTGTCTGAACTCATTTGTGTTTCTACCATTACTTAATACATGAAACAGTCTATACCAAATATAAGGCAATACTAAAGAGAGAACAGGGATCCATTACAGTCTCAGCCAATGGCGGACAGAGCGCCTTCTGATGGTCTGAAGATGCCATCACAACTTTGGACAGCTGGCAGCTGTGTGGAAATTCCCTGAAGGTTAAAAGGCTCTCAATGTGGAGCTGTTGTACAGTGGAACATGGAAACAACGTAATATCTGAAACTGCATTAAGCTGTTGTGGAAATAGAGCTGTTTAACTGGTAAGAGAACCTCACACCTTTGTTTTTAAACCAGAGAGACTTCAGAAACGAGAGCTGGGCAGCACTAATGCTAAAATCATAGCACGGTCATCACTCTATAAGTAGTTGACCACCAACACCACTCACGCTCCCCAACACTGATCTACTGAACTTCTGTAATGAGGCTCCACATTTTGTATATACTGCGAGAGTGTTGCATGTCCCATTTGCGTGGGTGTGACAAATGCACTACATTTCAACAATAATATAGGTTATCGCTAGAGCTCATTTGCATGAAGTTTGTCCCGGAGTAAAAAGCAGAGTGAGCAGGGTATGTATTTGTGGTGTGTATATACACCATTCTATCGTTACACTATATAGCAGGTTACGATTCATATGCAAATGAGTGACAAGTCTTTGCTGATAACAACCATCCACTCACAGCACCCCCACACCCTCTTCTCAGTCACACCAACAGCTGCCAACTTCAGACCACATCTAAATCACACACTGTTACTATTCTCATTCTGCTGCCCTTCATGTTTTTCTAAGAGCACTTTTCCTGTCATTGTGTGTGTGAGTGTGTGTGTGTGTGTGTGTGTGTGTGTGTGTCTGCATATCTGTGCCAGTGTAATGTTTTCCAAGCCTGAGTCAGTACACACACACACACACACACACACACACACACACACACACACACACACACACACACACACACACACACACACACACACAAACAATAAGACCAAGCATAAGACCGTGGCCTAATGCTTTCATTCAGAGTGAAATAGAGTGAATGAAGGGGAAAGAGAAAGAGAGAGAGAGAATTTCTAACAGTATCCAAGTCATCTATCAGTTTTTCCTTTCAGCTAACTATCACATTCTTCATCTCACACACGAAGGCCATGACCTAATGCTTTCATTAGCAAAGCAAGAAGGGACAGTAGAGACTTGGAAAGAGAGGGAGGCTGAAGGTGATGGTGTAAACTCGGTCAATAAAGGAAGGAAAGAAGAGGGAGGGAGGGAAGGATACTGTGTGTATGGCTGGGGGATTGGGGGTAGCAAAGGGAGTAGAAAGGAAAATAAGGAAGGAAGCAAAGAAAGCTCAGACCTCACAACAGATATGTTGAGGGAGGAGGGACAAAAGTGAGGGATACAGAAAAAAAACAACTGATGAAAGAAGTACAACTCTCACTCACTCGCTTGTCAGCTCAACTCCTGTCCACTTAATCCTCAGAGGGAGGGGGAGAGAGAGAGAGAGAGAGAGAGAGAGAGAGAGAGAGAGAGATACATGGAGACAATGTGAGTGAGAGTGTAGGACAGAGAGACAGAAGAGACTGGCAGATAGATGAGAGAAAAATGGAGAGTGAGAGACAGAGAGTTAAAAGACAGAAGTCACCTGACTGACTATATAAAGTTGTCAAGTTACACATGCTTTCCCTTGTGACTCGTGCTACTGTGTTGGTAGTATCCTTTACAAGGAAAGTATGTCTCAAAGAAAAGTTTGAAGCTAAAAGAGGTCAAGAGGGGCGCATTGTAGGGTTCAAGAAAGCAGGATGGTCTTAGGAAATACTGCCCACCATACCAGCCATGCGGAAATGACCATAGCACGCTGCTGGGGGCAGTGGATAGAAAACATGCTCCAGCAACATGAAGGATCTTGTTGATCTACACGACTCATGGAGAGGGAGAGAAAACGGAGGCATTCAGTGCGGAGTGATGCCCAACAAGTGTCATCTTTTTAGTGCCAGCACCACTGGCTGCACAACACAGGACCACATGCACAAAAGACCAATATGATGACTGCGCTCAACACCACGTCACAGTCACAGTCAAGAAGGTAATATTGTGCCAGCCTGTAATAGAATTACTCAGAATTTCAGTGGCTATCTTCAGTGATAAGTCTCATTTTTTGTTTTTTCTTTGTTTTTGGGTGGAGATGACCAACCATTGTCTGTAATTTTTATCGTAGGTACACTTCAACTGTGAGAGGCAGAATCTAAATAAATCCAGCAAACCCCATTCTATGATTTTTAAATAACGAATTTGCATTTTATTGCATAAAATTAACTGATGGCCTACCAGCCAGCAGGAATTCTGGCTCTCAGAGTCCTGTTAGTCTTTCTTTAAGAAGGCTTCCTACTCTAGACTCATGACCTGTATTAACTGCCCTGTTTGACCGGTCACCTGTATAAAAGACACCTGTCCACATAATCAATCATACTCCCACCTCTCCACCATGACCAAGACCAAAGAGCTGTCTTAGGAAATCAGGGACAAAACTGCAAAATGCCTTACATGTAAACATGCAGAGAAACAGATAGTCTGTAATTATAGAGCTAGAAAATGCTGTATGATAACAGGAGCTGGTAGTGGACAGTGAATGTAGGTAGTTCTAATTTTATGGCTGATTGTTGTAGATAGATAAATAGATAAGTAGATAATGAGACAGAGAGAGAGAGAGAGAGAAAGAAGCGGAAGACACATTTTTATACTCACTACACTCACTAGCTTCAACTCCTGTGGTTAACTAAATCCTTAAAACACACACACACACACACACACACACACACACACACACACACACACACACACACACACACACACACACAATCATCTGGACCTGATACAACTTCAGTGTGAAACCAAGAACTGCTAAATAACGCCTGCTCTCGTACACCAGGTGTGAAGACTGAAGGCAGTAGAATTCTGCCTCCTCACTTCTCTGTAGTTATTTTCAGTCACCCAGAGGAAAAAAAACAGCTTTACTGTCCATCAAAAGGTTCAATACATCTAGTCTTAGCCTTACACTTCACCCCCAGAGGTACAGGAACAGTCTGATATCTATTGTATGCCAAGCTGGATGCAATGATTCCGGATTCTGCTGGTTATGTCACAGCTAAGCATCCATACATGTTCACTTTGTGCATTCATTTATTACCTCAAGTTTTTTCAAAGTCATTTGAGGATCCATGACTTGAAACATAAACTGAAGGCCCATTCAGACCTGCAGTTTCAACAAGGCCCCAAACCATAATAAATGAGAAGAGGTTAAGTATGAACACAAGTCTAGTTCCATTTAAGCAGCATTATATGATAATTGTTATTTTTTGCTCCTGGTCTGCCTCTACAGGGTTTCTGCTGCACTACCAAAGTTCCATAGTGCAGTAGAAGCATTCCGGCTTTGAGTGGGAATGACAGAGGTGCCTTTCTCACTATTATGATAATCCTTCAAAATTCAAAATACATATTCAAAATATACAGTCAATGGCACACTGTATTAGAAACTGAATTCAGAATTTGAGGAGTGTGTGAACGTACCCATGAAGGAAACCAGGTTCAATAGTAAATCGGTTAAATTAAACTACACACTATAAGAAGAATGCATTGGCTTGGTCAAAATGCCTTTTAAAGGCTTAAATAAAACTTAATGTAAGGGTTTATTGTCTACTTCACCCTCACAGATCCCTCACAAAAGTGGTTCTTCTATGGCATTGTGCAAAAAACCCATTGAAGCATGTAATTGTTACACTGTAACAGTGTATCCAGTAAGACACTGGAATAATTACAAAAAATATTTGTTCTAGATAAAAGTTATGGCTAGGTTAGGTTAGGCTAAGCAGATGTGAGCTGACGTGGATTTAAACCAGAGAAAAAGTAAGACTTTTTAAAAATATGTCTTGGGTTTTCCCAAATTCTTATCTTTTCAGATTTCCTTTTGTCCCATTTCAGGTTTTTATGTACTTAATTACATACATACAGTACTTGCGTACTCATGTGCTTGCTTATTTACTTGCTTTTGTACATACTTGCTTGCTTACTTACATACGTAACTACATGCTTGCTTCCTTGTGTGCTTGCATGCTAACTTACAGTGAAGGAAATAATTGATCCCATGCTGATTTTGTAAGTTTGCCAACTGACAAAGACATGAACAGTCTATAATTTTAAGGGTAGGTTATTTTTTTTTTTTAAACAGTGAGAGACAGAATATCAAAAATAAAATCCAGAAAATCACATTGTATGAATTATATAAATTTATTTGCATTTTGCAGAGCGAAATAAGTATTTTTTCCCCTACCAACCATTAGGAGTTCTGGCTCCTACAGACCAGTTAGACGCTCCTAATCAACTCATTATCTGCATCAAAGACAGCTGTCTTAAATTGTCACCTGTATAAAAGACTCCTGTCCACAGACTCATTAGTCAGACTCTAACCCCTACAACATAGGCAAGACCAAAGAGATTTCTAAGGATGTCAGGGACATCATCATAGCACAAGGCTGGAATGGGCTACAATACCATAAGTAAGATGCTGGGTGAGAAGGAGACAACTGTTGTTGCAATAGTAAGAAAATGAAAGAAATATAAAATGACTGTTAATCGACATCGATCTGGGGCTCCATGCAAAATCTCACCTCATGGCATATCCTTGATCACGAGGAAGGTGAGAGATCAGCCTATAACTATACTTGGACACTTGGTAATGATCTCCAGGCAGCTGGAACCACTGTCACCAAGAAAACCATTGGTAACACATTACGCCATAATGGATTAAAATCCTACAGTGCCCGCAAGGTCCCCCTGCTCAAGAAGGCACATGTGCAGGCCCATCTGGAGTTTGCCCGTGAACGCCTAGATGATTCTAAGAGTGACTGGGACAAGGTCTGTGGTCAGATAAGACAAAAATTCAGCTCTTTCGCATTAACTCAACTCACCATGTTTGGAGGAAGAGAAATGCTGAATATGACCCAAAGAACAACATCCCCACTGTCAAGCATGGAGGTGTTTTTCTGCTAAGAGCACAGGACTACTTCACCCCATCAATGAGAGAATGGATGGAGCCATGTACTGCCAGGACATTAAAAATGGGTTGTGGCTGGGTCTTCCAGCATGACAATGACCCAAAACATACAGCCAAGGCAACAAAGGAGAGCCTCAAAAAAGAAGAGCATTAAGGTCATGGAGTGGCCTAGCCAGTCTCCAGACCTTAATCCCACAGAAAACCTATGGAGGGAGCTGAAGCTCTGAGTTGCCAAGCGACAGCATCATGATCTTAATGATTTAGAGATGATCTGCAAAGAGGAGTCAACCACAATTCCTTCTGATGTGCGCAAACCTCATTATCAACTAGAAAACATGTCTGACTGCTGTGTTTGCCACCAAGGGTTTTGCCACCAAGTATTAAGGCTTGTTTGCGAGGGATCAAAAGCTGATTTCTCTCTGCAAAATGCAAATAAATTTATATAACTTATAAAATGTGATGTTCTAGATTTTATGTTTGATATTTCATCTCTCAATGTTAATATGAACTGACCCTTAAAATTATACACAGCTCATGTCTTTGGCAAACTTACAAAATTAGCAAGGTATCAAATAATTATTTCATTTACCGAACATACTTGCTTGTTTATGTACTTGCTTGCTTGCATGCCTTGTGAAACTGCATTTGAGCCCTTTTCACCCAAACCAATCACACAAGAGGATGAGAATGGATTCTTTTCACACTCTTCCTTTTATATTCCTGTAAAGTTGTATTGTTCCCGAGTATGCTGTCCACCTTCTCGAAATTCTGGTAATTATACCAAGTGACCCATGAAAAACCCACATTTTTCACTATTCAGAACAACTACATTTGTCAGCCAGAAACAGCACTACTTCACACTTCTATTTATGTAACAGTAGCACTTACTCATATCTAACAAAAGAACAATCCAACTGTAGAAACTCCTGAGATATCCACAGATGCAGTAGATTACTAACTCTTCTTTTCTGACATGCCAGCCACATAAGACACCACACTTTCCCCAAAATCAGCTCCATCAGCCTACATTTACACTCCACTGAAAGTGAAACATGTAGCATTAGACACACACAGACACACACAGACACAGACAGACACAGACAGACACACACAGACACACACAGACACACACAGACACACAAAGAAACATGACATCAAGACAGCATGATTTCATGGTTTATTTTAAAGGCATGTTTGTGAGTGGGGGAGGCTGGGGAATTGTTCAGAGCTGGTTCCCACACTCAGAGACAAATAAGAGTGAAATCAGAGTCTGTGTGTTTGTGTGTACAAGTGTGTGTGTGTGTGTGTGTGTGTGTGTGTGTGTGTGTGTGTGTGTGCGTGCGCGCGCAACCTGTTTAAAGGTCTCTAGCGCTGTAGGCAGTTTGTCGGCGTCTGTGTGTGTAACCTGTAAAGAGGTCCCTGCTATTGTAGGCCTCGTGTGCGTGTGTTAAAAGGCCTCTGATGTAGGGTTAAAAAAAATAGCAGTGAGGTTAAAAAAGCAAATAAAGCAAAAAACAGGACATTAAATTGATCTAGTTTGAGGTAATCCTTTACAGAAAGTAAAGAAATGCGAATACTAGGGTGTCCAAAAATAGCACTGCCAGTATTTTTCTTAAACATGTGGAACCTTTGCCACACTCCTGCCTTAAATAAGGGCCAAAATCCACACAAATATTTTGACAAAATTCAAAACCACAGTTATACAAAAGCAATTACTGTGTACAAACATCACACTTCTACTGACTTCATTTAAACAATCACCGTATAACCTACAGTGTTAAAACGCAGCAGTGCTCCAATACAGATAAGAGCTACTGTTCTTCACAAATGTGAGGAAACTGAATTCTTTACACGTTTCTGTGTTATAAAAACGTTAGGACTATCAAAGCTGTGGTATACATGGACATGGCAGGTGTCACAGGACAGTAGAATGTAAATCGAAATGTCGTTACCTCGGGAGATGGCATGGAAACATCCACACTTATAAATTGTCAGGCACTATCTTGAGAGTGAGACTGAACACTGGCCACTGACCAGTACACACACACACACACACGACACTGTGGCTCAATGAATGTGAAATACCTGCACAACACTGGAAATGTAATTTCCCGTCCACAGGACACCCACTATCATTCCTCACTCGTTAATTCACATCGCCCTGCTGTGAGCACACTGGCGCACAACTGATCCTGAGGCAACACCACCTCATAATCCATATACATATTGCTATCCCATGACTTTTCAGTACTAGAGCACCCTGTGTCATTATGTCATAGTATAGCACAACCTTGAGTGTTTAATAACAATTTATTCATTACTAACTGGAATAGTTCTAATAATAAAAACCAAGCTATGACATGCAGCAGAGAAGAAAAGTCGTATAATTGTCTCTTTAAAAATATCAACAACTGAAGGCAACTAAACAATAACAAAAAAAAATATCAAGCAATGCATCTAATAAAAGCAGTCATTTATTACCAATAAAGGCTGGCAAATGAGTAGTGCTGGATTCTATGCACTTGCCTGTCAGTGATCAAAAAATACAGGATTAAATTGAATGTGTATAGCTCCCGTGTGTGTGTGTGTGTGTGAGCGTGTGTGTGTGTGAATATTACCTGTGAACAGGTCTCCGTTGCTGTAAGCTTTTCCTCGGCCCTCTTCGTCACTCGGCACGGCCGACACCTGCTTCGCCGAGGTGCAGCCCATCCTCACTCTCTCCACACACACACCATCCCACCTGGGGCAGAGAAAGCAGAGTGAGATCTCAGAAAAATACAGAAAACCAGACTTAAAAAGATACGATGGGGTAAGACTGCTCTAGAATTTACAAGTTAAAGTACAATAGCTCCATACTATGCTTCATAAAGAACCTCAAATATTGTAGCAACAGTCATATTTAGTGTAACAGTGGGCTAAGATCTGGAAAAAGGGAACTCCATCACGGGTTAGGCCTTCAGAAGCAGACCTGAACGCTTAACACCTTGCCTTAATCCAGTGTTTATCACACACGATAGTGGCAACCGCCTGCCCTGCACATTTTAGAGGATACATCTCTGAAAGGACTTGCTAATGAGCTGATTAGTTGAATCAGGTACGCTGGGAGCAGGTAATCCACCAAATGTCCAAGGGAAGGGGGCGCAAGGACAGAGAAAAACACGGTCTTAACCACAAACATACCTTTAAAGTCACACTGCAATCAACCAGTCAGGTTTTGATTTCCAAAACTCAAAAGTGAAAAGTCATTCTGGACCTTCTACATACCTCATACAACATCCATGATGTTCTGTGAAGTGATGGAGTCCATTTCTCTGATGCTACTGTGCTTGAACACACTCAGAGTAAAGCAGTGGACTAACCTGTAGTGGAAGACCTTTCCTGATCGTCACAGACTGATACTGTAGCAATTTGCTTTTAATGGCACTGAAGGAAATGTTGGATGGGCAGGTGTCCACAAACTTTTGGACATTCTGAATGCATGGATATTAGTGCGCATATGGTTTTGCCCACAGCAACAGTATCTGGTGCAAGTAGGTACTATATTTGCCTTTGTCAGAACCAAGATGTGGGTGGAGTGACTGTGTTTACATGAACACACTCCCTGATGCCCAGTCAAGGATTCTGTTGCGGAACTCACAGGTTTTGTTTTCGCAGGCATTGTGCTCTTGTAACGAGAACTTCAACAAGTATTTCGCACACTGTACATACATTGGCACTTTAGCCCAGATGTAGCTGATAAGCCAAGACTTTTTTTGGGATCCAAATGTTGCTCCTTCAGTTGGAACTTCGAGGCTATGGTTGCAAACAAACACTGGCAGTCAACAGTTAGTAAATCTTTCCTGTGAGTACAAACCCACACACTTCCACCCAGGTCTTCATTAAGGTGGCACAGACCCAGTGTGGTTTACGGTTTAGGGTTGACTGACTGAAAGAAAATGTCCATGTGAATTAAAGATGTGAAAGACAAATTAATACCTGAGACTATAAAAAATTTGCATTTATGGCATTTAGCAGACACTCCTGTCCAGAGCGACTTACAAGGTGCGTCATATTACAGAGGTGGTCAGTGTCGTATTAGGACTCTTATTGGAGTAGCACAGCATAGTTAGGCAGACCGGGAATTGAACACTAGTTGTCCACATAGTGTGGTGGCTCACTGATGGTGCTAACTGTTGCGTCACACCAACCAAAACAGATTCAATCAGACGCTTCATTTTTGGGGAAGGTTGGAACCAATCCAGGAAAAGTTTTTACTAGGGGTGGCTTTAAAAAACAAAATCAACTCAGTGAAGTTGAAGTTCTTTTGAAAAATGTGAATCTGTCCTAGAAACATAACACCCCCCCCACACACACTCACACACAGACACAGAAACCTTGAATGGTCTATTTTTCAAATATATAGGGTGAGACAGAATATAATTTTAGATTGTTGTGATAACCTTTGATGGCCCACCTAAATTTAAACATGTTAAAAAGGTGGTTTTCATACTGAGTTGGGAACATGGTGACTCTCAGCTGGAGTATATTTAATAAAGGCTGCAGCACCTCATAACACAGAGGCATAGTCTTGAATAGAACTGTACTGAACTGCTACTGACTAGTGTTTCTAATATTAGCCTCATAGTTCCATCGTTAAACTGAAGCACAGCCCCGGACACTAAATGGGTCTTGGCTGATCGCATACAGCTGGTTGAGGGGGAACCTGTGTAAATTTGATCTTTCCTTTAAGACGAGAGAAAGCCATGCAAAGCCATATACAGTGATGTGGGTCTGAGTGAGAGTAGCCAGCAGCTACTGAGCTCCACTGTCACTGCACACAAACACGGCTAGGATGAGTGTAACCAGGGCACTACATGCTCTCTATCAGGACTTTAGGCTAATAATCCTCACCACTGATTTCCAACACACACACACACACACACACACGCACGCACACACGCACGCACACACGCACGCACACACGCACAGGCACACGACCACAGGTCCTAGTACAGGTACAGTGAGGGACTCGTCGTATCCCGATGCTTTTACATATAAACCTGGCATCTCCAAATTCTCACACAATATAAAGAACAATAGCCAGATTCAAATCAACAAAAATGATTCCCCCAAATAAACAAATTTTTTTTTGTACGACAGTGATAATTTGTGCACCATTATAGAACCACAGTACATGTTTTAAGCACCTAAGCACATTATTTAAACTCCTGTATCCTGACAAATAAGCTTAAGTTTTTCAATTTAGTGTAGAAACTCCAGTAAATACAGTAAAGAGGAAGAAGAAGTTCTCATTCTGAAGAAAGCAGCTGAGATCGTGGGAGCTAGTCTGGTTACAGATTTCTCCAGGACGCCTCCAGCCAGCACCTGGATGTGTTCAAGTCCATCACCAGCGTACCTGTTTTAAAACCACTGAGCACCGATTTACCAAACCAGGTGTTGGATGCAAACCCCAGATAATACCAGACTCCCGTGATGAGAGCTCTGGGGATGGTTGAGTGAACACGGTGGTGTAAAACCATGGCTTTCTGTATGAATGTTGAGTTTATATTAGATCTTTACAGAAGTAATAAAACACTCACTACCCATTTACATAGGGTGCCTAAAACGTTCGCACAGTGCTGTACAAAGTGATCCTGTATGGAAATTCTAACTGATATGTAGAAACAAGTAATACAAAAGTCTGGGTACCCCAAGGCTATTTTTTGGAATATATCTCAGAACTCAATCAGCCAATGGATTTGTTGTGGATTTCAGAGCATCACTACCGTAAATGTAGTCTCTGACTGTATCTCTCACTCTTCTGTTTGCAGTGAAATGCCTGAACATCTCATTTCCAGCATTGTGGCTTTTTCCATCTCATTGGGATCAGGATTAGACGGTATATGTGTGTGTTGTTGGACAGTTGTAGGGTGTGTGTGTGTGTGTGTGTGTGTTGGAGTAGCACAGCATAGTTACGCCCGACTGGGAATTGAACCCCAGTTGCCCACATAGTGTGGTGGCTCACTGATGGTGTTAACTGTTGTGCCACACACTAGAGGCGGTACTGATTACCTGAGGGCAAAATTGTTGAAACCTATGCGAGGTTGTTGTACCAAACCAGGAGGTCCAAACCAACCTGGGACTTATGTGCACGCTTATGGTATCTTGCAATATTCCAGACATCACTGGTGATATGCCGTTCATATTTCAACAGTATTTGAATGCTGTGTTGCACAGCCCTGCAGCAAAAAAAAGAAGAGGAAAACAAACACTACAGAGCTTCAAACACACTGCGAACACGCCGCCTCTTCCTCCAATCACCTCTAGCCGTTTGAAGTTGACAGCAGGCCAGTGTTTACCACGGGAGATGCTAGCATCAGAACAAAGCACCAGGTGTGCGAGGCAAGTGTGTGTGTGTGTGTGTGTGTGTGTGTGCGCGCGGGTGCATGTGTGTCCACCCACAAGCCGAACCATCGTCTCCGGTCAGTCTTAGGTAAACACTATTTATCTCTCAAGGTTGCAGCAGTGGCTCATTCGCTCTCCCTCTCCCTCCCTTTTTCTCATCAGTGCCAGAGAGAGATATTAAAGCCAAAGGAGGTCCTGCTGAGGTCAGGAGAAGGTAAACACAAATACACCTAGCTTACTCTTTTACACTCCGCTTTTATTTCTTGTCAGTACTCTGAAATCAGCACCCCCCCCACCCCCCCCCCCACAACACACACACACACACACACACACACACACACACACACACACAGACAGACAGACAGACAGACAGACAGACAGACAGACAGACAGACAGACACGCTTCTCACCTTCACATGAAGGATTTTATTAAAAGAGAGCCGACAGCGTGGGAGGACTGCAACTAAACACCGTGGGCAGTGAAAGCGTTGGCCTGCTGGTGCCTGCATGTAAGCAACAGTGTAAGTGGCACTGCCCTGCCAGTAGTAACCCTACACCCTCTCACACCTGGCACACAACCGGGCAGGGGCAACAGAATGTTCCAGTGGTAAAGTTGGGCAAGCACTGTTTCTTTGAGACAGGAGACACAGAGGAATGTTTTGGTGCAGAAATGTCAACAGAAAGTTTCAGTGGGGCAACATCAGCAGTGGAATTGGCACAAGCACGGTCTGGCGGAGCAAACGTGGAACCAAAAGGTGTGGTGAACAACAGCAGAAAGGCAAGAGATCCGCAGAATGTTCCAGAGAGGCAACAGTGGCACCTGATTATTTCAATGGGGCAACGATGGCCAAGTGTTGCCAGTAAAGGGCAATATTGTAGTTGGGCAACAGTGACCGTAGAATGATCCAATAGAGCTGCAGTGGCAGCAGAAGAGTTCAGTTCTGTAACAGTGGCAGCAGAATTGTCTAGTGGAGTAAAAGTGGCAGCAGAGTCTTTCCATTTGGGAAAACAGTGGCAAAAGAATGTTCCATTGAGGCAGGAGTGGTTTCAGTGGGGCAACAGGAGCAGCAGAAGCAATGGATTTGTCTGCCATGTGTGAATGTGCGTGCGTAAGAGAGAGACAGATGATTGGGGAAGTGTGGGTCATGTCAGAGAGCTGCAGCGCCATCAAACCTCAGTGAACCGGACGTATCTGTCCACACACACACACACACACACACACACACACACACACACACACACACACACACACGGAGCTCTGAGACGTCTACAACACTGCTCTCTTACGCAGCTGGCACACTGACATTTGTAAAGTGTGTACAGAGTGGGTGAACTGGTGGGGCCTTTAAAACAGAGGTCATGTGATTGACGCAGGACTGTTACACATGGACAGATGTGGAAGTGTGTCAATGGGGCACCGCTTAAGCTGTTGGGCAAGACCCTGCAACTAACCCCCAACAAACACACACACAGACCCCATTATGAGCATAAACAGAAGTATTTGCAATAATCTGACGCTCACAGACTGCATCAGACCTGATGAATGGACCAGAAGAAAAGCTCACAATGACCTGAAATGAAATGTCAAGATTAATTTACATTAACGTCTGGATTTCTTTTCTTTCTTCATTAAATCATCAATAAGTCAAAGTTTATTTATATAACACTTTTACAACAAAGGCACGATCACAAAGCAGCTTTACAGAAATCCAAGCCTCAGTCATGAGTTTTTGGAGATACAAGTTGTTGTTTTTTTCCTGGCAGTGACAATCTATACACATCTTCACACCCCTAAAATACACACACACACACACACACACACACACACACACACACACACACACACACACACACACACAGTTTCTATCTTGCTCATTCTCACTGTCGCTTTCACTCTGGTAAACAGAGATATTCTTGATCAGGCTGCAGGGCCAGGATGTATTGGCTCACACACTCACACAAACACACACTCACACAAACACACACACACACAAAAAACACACAAACACACACACACACAAAAAACACACAAACACACACAAAAAACACACAAACACACACAAACACACACTCACACACAAACACACAAACACACAAACACACACTCACACACAAACACACTCACACACAAACACACTCACACACAAACACACTCACACACTCACACACACTCGCACACTCACACACACTCGCACACACTCGCACACACTCGCACACTCGCGCACACACTCGCACACACTCGCACACACTCGCACACACTCGCACACACTCGCACACTCACACACTCACACACTCACACACTCACACACTCACACACTCACACACTCACACACTCACACACCCTTGAGAACTGGCCTGGACAGGAGCCGAGACAGAGGAAGAGAAAACACAGCTCCTTCAGCCTCCTGAACCCTCTTCTCAGGATCAACCTGTCCTGGCAGAAAGTCAGAGGAGCACAGGACTCACCTACAGCAGCAAGAAAACAACACTCAAATAATACATATCTGTATACGTACTACTACTACTACCACCTCCACAGCTACTACTACTACTACCACCACCTCCACTACTACAGCTACTACTACTACTACCACTTCCACTACTACAGCTACTACTACAACTACTACTACCACTTCCACAGCTACTACTACTACTACTACTACTACTACCACCACCTCCACAGCTACTATTACTACTACCACCACCTCCACAGCTACTACTACCACTACCACCACCTCCACTACTACAGCTACTACTACTACTACCACCTCCACTACTACAGCTACTACTACTACTACCACCTCCACTACTACAGCTACTACTACCACAGCTACTACTACAACTACTACTACCACTTCCACAGCTACTACTACTACCACCTCCACAGCTACTATTACTACTACCACCACCTCCACAGCTGCTACTACTACCACCTCCACAGCTACAAGTACTACCACCACTACCACCTCCACAGCTACAAATACTACTACTACTATTACTACTACTACTACTACTACCACCTCCACAGCTACAACTACTACCACTACCTCCACAGCTACTACTACTACTACCACCTCCACAGCTGCTACTACTACTACCACCTCCACTACTACAGCTACTACTACCACCACCACCACCTCCACAGCTACTACTACTACCACCTCCACTACTACAGCTACTACTACCACTACTACAGCTAATACTACTGCCACCTCCACAGCTACTGATACTACTACCACTACTACAGCTACAACTACTACTACCACCTCCACAGCTACTACTACTACCGCCTCCACAGCTACTACTACTACCGCCTCCACAGCTACTACTACTACCGCCTCCACAGCTACAACTACTACTACCACCACCACCTCCACAGCTACAACTACTACTACTACTACCACTACTACAGCTACAACTATTATTACTATCACATCTAAGGCTACAGCTACTTCTATGAACACCACAGCTCCTACTACCAGCACTACTACAGCCACTATCACCACTATAACCATCACTACCACAGCAACTATCACCACCACAAACACTACAGCTACCACTGCAGCAACAGCTGTTACAACTACTACTACCACCACCACCACCACAGCTACTACTATCACCACCACCATTCCTACCACCACCACTATTACCATCACTACCACAGCAACTTGTACTATCACCACCACTACTACTAATACAGCTACTACTACTACTACTACTACAGGTACCATTATTACTACCACCATCACAGTTACTACAGCTACTATTACTACTACCAGAGCTACAGCTACTACAACTATCACCAGCATGACTACAGCTACTACTAGTACTACTACTATCACCCCTACTACTACAGTTTTTACTTCCACCACAGCTACTATGACTATTGCCGCTTTTACAGCTACTACTACTGTCACTACTGCTACTACAGCTGCTACTACTACTATCACCATCACAGCTACAGCTACCACTACTACTACATCTACTACCCTCAGTTCCTTCTGCTGCTGCTGCTGCTGCTACTGCTAATACTGCTACTGCTATTATTATTATTATTATTATAATTATTATTATTATCATTATTATTATTTTAATAATAATAATAATAATAATAACAATAATAATATATACACATATAATAAAGATGTGTATGGGGCATGTTAATGGCATTGTTTTTTTAAAGGCAAAGAGAGCAAATGAAAGAGCAAATGAGAGACAAAAAGAAAGTGTAAAAGAACATGAAAGAGAATGAAGAGTAAGAGACAGAAAGTGAAAGTGAGAGAACAAGTGAGAAAAAAGCAAAGGAGAAAATGCACAAGTGGAAATGAGAGAGACAAACTGAGAAAGAAAGCAAAAGAGAACAAAGAGCAAGAGAAAAAGTGTGAGAAAACATGCAAGAGGACGAAAAAGAAAAAAAGAAAGCACAGATCATGCAGTCATAACATTTACTCTGAAGCGCCCCCCCACACACACACCCAAGCTTATACTTTATCAAACTGACAGTCCTGTGAGATTTGCCAACACACACACACACACACACACACACACACACACACATACACACACACACACACATACACACACATACACACACATACACACACACACACACACACACACACACACACACACACACACACACACACACACACACACACACACACACACACACACTTACATAAGGGCACACTTGGAGATATAAACAAAGCACCAAGACAGTCAAAATGTCTCACTGCAGCTTATTGTTCTTTGTATACATCTACACTACTGATCCCCCCCCCCCTCTCTCTGTCCCCCAGTTGTCACTCACTCTTTTTTACATCCAACGTCCTTTATCTTCTTCCTCATTCCTTTTCCTGCCATCTTTATGACTCTCTTAGTCTCTCATTCTATCTTTACATAAATCTTTTTCACTCTCTCTCATCCCATCATGTACTCACTCTCTCTCTCAAAGAGGTTGGGGGAGGATGGATGTTGGAGGATGTGGAAAGAACAGTACTTCAGGATAGAAAGTCTTTACTCTGCATAAGAGAGGATGTACACACACACACACACACACACACACACACACACACACACACACACACACACAAACACAAACACAAACAAACACTTCAATGGCACATAGCCTCACTGCATGGAGTTATTAAACCTCTGCAGCAGTGGCACCTAAAATGCATGAAGAATAAACTGTAACTTGATTATAACAGAACATCTGAGATGGTTCAACAAGGTTGACTCTGATCACACATAGCTGGCTGTGAGTGTGATCAACATGTAGGTTGTCCATCAGAAACACTGATTTGCACACAGAACAAAGACACAGTGGAGAGCAGCATCAGTGGACAGTTGGGTGACTAGCTGAGGACAAGAGTAGATAAAAATAGAAAGAGTGAGAGGAACAGAAGAGACCATATATTCCTGTGGGGCAGTAGACGATTCCTGTGGGGCAGTAGACGATTCCTGTGGGGCAGTAGGAATGGTAGAATGTTCCCGTGTGGCAGTAGGGGCACTAGAACACTCCCATGGGGCAGTAGGAAAGGCATAAAATTCTGTCAGAGAGAACAGTAGATTTTGAATGCATCATAGTAGAGGCAGCGGGATTTTTCCTGTAGGGGCAGTGAGAAGGCAGTAGAATGTTCCTTTGGGGCAGCGAGAAGGCAGTAGAATGTTCCTTTGGGGCAACGGGGGGCAGAAGAGGTGTTCCTGTGGGGCAGTAGGAATAGCAGAATGTTCCTATTGGGGCAATGGACACGACCCAGTGGGGTACTAGAGTTGTGGGGTTCAAAGCTCTGGATTAAAAATCCAATATTTATGTGCTTGTATACATGAATACAACTGAGCTGTTCCCAGCCTCTGAGTCGGTGTGTGTGTGTGTGTGTGTGTGTGTGGGCACGCATGTGTGTGAGTGTCTGGCTCTTTATTCTTGACCTCAGGCAGCAGCATAGAAACTGACTCATGCAGCCACTGCTCCAGCCTGCCCGAACTTTCCAAGCGCGCGCGTGTGTGTGTGTGTGTGTGTGTGTGTGTGTGTGTGTGTGTGTGTGTGTGTGTGACACAATCAGATCATCTCCGATATTTCCATGTGACCGGAAGTGACTGTCTTTTCTATGTGTTTACGGATGCTTTGATACAGAGAATGGAAGCGAATGGACTGCAGTGATTAGCTACTGGAAACAATGCACTCAGTCGATACCTTCCCAACACAATGCAGGTTAACGTTCATGTGCCTGTTTCCTGAGTCTAAGTATTGGTAATGGCTACCGTCTACATCTCTTTCCAATATCCACACACCCACACATACAGGCACAGAACGCGTTCTCTTAACGGTAACAGATAAGCACTTCCATACTGCTGCTGATGGAACAAAACATCATATCTCCAACGAAGCAAAGACACTAGATTGCCGTCCGTTCTACAGAGGAAAAAGTAGGAGCTCAACAGAAGCTCTGCACCACTGTGTGCAGATCATGTTTTTCAACTGCTGCTATCAAGCTCTCAAGCTTTTTATGGTTTCGTGCTCTTGTGTAAAACTTGACTCCCTGACAAAGTGCCTGAAGGCTCTGCAGACCCTGTGGAGGAAATAGAAACTGTCCAAAATATGCTCAATATGCAAGTGCAATTCCTGTAAAGTGCGATCATTAGTCCACTAGAGCATCACTCTGTTTACAGAACTTCCTTGGAACACCTTAGGTAGGTTCTGGCGTGTCTGCTATACTGGAGAACAGTGCTGTGTGGCAGCGGCAACAGTGGAAGGTTCCTGTGGGGTAGTATGAACGGTGGAACGCTCCTATGGGGCAGCCAGAACAGTGAGCAAGAGGAACATTTATACTGTTCCCCTGCTGCCCTACAGGATCATTCCAGTCTGAGCTTAAACCTTCTTTCTTTTGTTCCCCGTTTGAAAGTGTTACACAACCTTATTATCTTCACAGAAAGGTTCTGCATTTATTACCATTCAGAATGTTTCCAGATTACCAATAATAAACAACCTTACTTTGTTTAGATTCATAAAGACAGTGGCGCAGAACCCTGTGTAAAACGTCTTTTACTTTTTAACTCAACCGAGCTTTAGGGTGAAAGGGTCAGACATGCTGCCGCTTTGACCACAGATATCAGAGTGATGTTCCACATCAAAACAACAAGAGCCTTGTCTGTATTTTAGTCATTCTCTCACTCAGGAATACACACAAAGGCACACCTTCAGCATGACTTCATCCTACAGGAACAAAACGTATGACACATTCACGTCGAGGCTCCATCACGACTAAGACCAAAACCACAGTGGAGGAAAGACGCTAAAAAAAAAAACCCCTCAGTCTACCAGTACATCACTCCAATAAGAGTAAAAAATTAGGAGCTGGCGGGTGATGCGGGAGAGCTCCCCGTGGATGCAGAGTACTAACCTCTTAAGTGACTGTTTACATGCTGGTATGTTGTCCTGATTATTGTAAAAGTTTTTGTAAACAAATCTGTTAATTGGTTAAAAAAAGAAGCTTGCCCTCTGTAAAATAAAATATAAATATAAATATATATATAAAGCACTATATGATCACTAAAGAACTGTATTTTTGCAGTTTTATTTTTATTTTATTTAAGATGTATACTTAGTAGTGTAATGTGTAGCTTCAGGTGAGCTGCCAGGTGAAAAAAAAAAAGAAGTAAAAAATGAACTGATTTTTTAAAGCCCCCCGGTCCAAACCTGAACTCTTCTCATATTCTACAGAATGTAGACATTAGTATTGTAGTTACTGAAATAATACAGCATTAAACCCCTGCCTAATTCCTTGTCTTTCCCACTTGTGGGCCTCAACGTATGGACTCCACAAGTACTCCATGAAGGTAGACGTCCAGTCGTATCTGGCACTGAAACATTACCAGCATGAATCTCATCAATGAACTTTGGTTGCTCATGACATAGTTCACCAATTGTCCTTCTTGGAGCACTTCCGGTAGGTACTTTCCACTACATACGGGAACACCCCACAAGACCTGTTGTGGCGATGCTCTGACTCAATCCTGTCTCCCAGACCTCACAGTTCTTGTTGAAGTGTCTCACATTCCTACGTTTGCCCATTCTTCACCTCAACCTCAAGAACTCACAGTTCACATGCTGAATAATATATCCACCCCTTCAGTGTTGTCACTGGCAACAGATAATCAGTGTTGTTCAGGTCACTCATCAGTGGTTTAAATGGTTATGGCTGAAGTAGATATTGTAGCTACTGGCATAAACTTCTGAATTTCTGTGACCTGTCTGGCCTCACATGGTCATTATTTCAGTACAGTACAGACGATTATGTTCACCACTGCATAATCCATAAATACAGTACTGAATACCATGATATTCCATAATGTTCACCACTGCATAATCCATAAATACAGTACTGAATACCATGATATTCCATAATGATCACCACTGCATAATCCATAAATACAGTACTGAATACCATGATATTCCATAATGTTCACCACTGCATAATCCACAAATTCAATTTTTGGTACCTCAACACCTGAACTGCTCGGCCTCCAGACTACTTTCTAGTAGATTCCCTGCAGCTGTAAGTGGGTGTGGTAAAGGCTGATCTGAAACAATCAAGGTTCTGCTGGCCTTGCGTGCCATGAATGTTAGTTACATAACTGTAATAACCCCATTAAAAAAAACCAAAAAAAACAACAAGACAAAGTGAAACTACACATAAAACATTCTTTCATAGAAGAGTGAAAGTATGGGGCTATTTAAAGTACGCTGACACCTTCTTATTCATTGTTTCTCCTGAAATCAAAGTATTTAAACTAAATAAATAAACAAATAAATACAAAATAAAAAAAGAAGTTCTCCAGCTCTCCATGTGAGATTATAACTTATATGTATTGTATTGTATTGAACAACATTATTGGAGACTGGGGGGCTCTAAAAACCATTTCAGGTTTCAGTCCAACAGGCAGCCTGGAGGAAATCTGCACTGGACAAATGGCCATAACTTCCATCAACGGGTTTAATCTGATAAACTGGTAGTTTGCACCCCTGTTCCAGTACCCAGCATTCAGCCCTGTGCTCCTCTAACTCACCTACTCCACAGATCCCTCCCTCATCTTGAAAAGGTGGGAAGTACTAACAATCAGGTCCTTTGACCTATTGAGTGCTTTCAACACTATCAAGTACACTCTACTAGGGAGCAAGATGGCGAGAGCAGGGGTGAGCAGATCACCATCTCATCACCTGTACTATGGACTTCCTCACAAACAGACCACAGTATGTGCGACCCACACCACATCAACCGGTCACCTCTAAAAATTCTCGGATGACTGCCATCGTTGGCTACATCTCAGACAATGATGAAAGGGAATACAGCAAAGTTTCAAGGAACATTGAGGACCGGTGCCAGTAGAACTGCCTCCAAATCAACACGGGTAAACATCCAGGGAAGGGACATTGAGGTTGTTAAAACCTACAAGTACCTGGTTGTACATCTAAACAAGAAACTGGACTGGTATTGCAACACTCGCCCTGTAAAAGAAAAGCCAGAGCAGACTCCACCTGCTGAGGAGGCTCTGGTCCTTGAAATACAGGGTGGACTTCACTCTTTTTATGATTATGACATCATTATGGTGGCATCAGCCATCTTCTATGGCATTGTCTGCTGGGGAGGTGGCATTACAGCAGCAGATGGGAAGAAATTGGACAAGCTTATCAGGAAGGCAAGTTCTGTCCTGGGCTGTGTGCGCTGGACCCAGTGGGGAGGTGGCAGAGAGGAGGATGTTGGCCAAGCTTGCATTCTTAATGGACAACACCTCTCTCTCCCACTACAGGAGGCAGCTGCAGCAATGGGCAGCTCCTTCAGTGCCAGGATCCTCCACCTGCAGCTCCTTTCTCCCCACTGCTTTTTGGCTGTACAGATGAAACCACCCCAAGCAGAGACTCAGACACACTCATTAACACTATATCATCCAACACTCCACTCTATCATCATACCGCACTCAATCACGAACACACCTCATGGACATATATCTTATACTACCTCAGATTAATGTGCAATATTTGCTGCTGACAGAATTATATATAATTGCAATACATACACAAGTTCTGTGCAATATCTACAAATGACCTGTTCGGAAATATGCATTAGCCATACAATTACCTGTAAACTGTACATTTGTTCAGTTTTTATATATATATATTCTTAGGGAATAGAGATAAATAAACATCTGTTATATTTTGTAAAGTGCAGTATTCTGCTGTAACAATGCAAATTTCCCCCACTGGGAAAATAAAAGTCTCTTATTTTATTTTATCTTATTAAAAAAAAAAAATCAAACAAAAAACAGAAAGAAGGGGTCATATAACTAAAACTGAAGAAATCAAAAAGAATTTGTAAAATGTAATTAATAGCAACGCAGAAAGTCAGAACCCATTACTACTTAAAATACCTCAAATTAAAATCCACCACATCAGCTGCAAATGATTAGAACATGGTTAGAGAGGATTTTGGAGGAGTGTCTTATTTAAAACCTCAGACATTAGTTTGGTTTGCTCTTGATGGATGAAGTGAGTGGTATCACTATGGCCATATCCAAAGAGCTCTCGGAGGCCTTCAGAAACAATGTTGTACATGCATTTGACCCAAAAAAGCCATTTCAAAATATCTCAGAACACCACCGTTCCACTGGGTGGAAAAATTATTTACTGGCCTCTATGGTTGAAAGGGTTAATCAAACTATACACTGCATGGTCATGAACATGAACATTCTTACTTGATTGTGCAAACGCTAGCAGTCACTAGCTGAAGTAGCTTCTCCATATTCATTCTCTCTAATGTGCGCGCACACACACACACACACACACACACACACACACACACACACACACACACACTAGACCACTTAGATTCACTAACAGCACTGTTCAGTCCACCTACAGTGTTCCTCCCTCACATCAGTCACATCAGTATCTCATGATATATAGTTCTTCCAGAGATGACCCGCTAATGCAGGAAAAACTCAAGCCTGAGCAGCACAGGTGTGTAACACAGCTGGAGCCGATGCTGTACTAGAAGGATCGGACCAAAAAGAATGCTGACCATATCGACGCTAGTGTGAGCTCGTTGTGAGTGTTCCTGCTTGATCTTTTCTTTCATTTTCCACCACCACAAAGTCACATACATGCACCACTGACTAAGAACAGACTCACAAGCCTTGAACACAGAAGAACCACTTTTGGTTCCCTGAGAATCAGTTTTAAATGTCAATCTAATGAATGCATTGCTCTGCAGCACAGGGGCCCCAGTGCCACTTTTAGCACCCATTGCAATGTCACCCATTGCTGACACAGAGATGTCAATGCACACATAGCTTGTCTAGTCCCTGTGGAGAAGCACTGCCAATAGTATTGGACTCTCAGTACTATTAACTATCAGTACCATGCCTAATGCCAGGTGTTGACTAGAGTGTTATAAAGCCCCCCACCATTGAGTGATAGAGCAGTGAAACGGCACTAGAATGATAGTATTCTATTCAATACTTTTGGAAAAACTAGGGAAGTTGGGGGAAAGGTGGGGGTGGTGATCATCCAATATCCTGATCTCATTAAAGCTCTTATCACTAATGTAAATAAATCATCATAGCAAAGCTCCAAAATCTAGTAGAAAGCCATGTCTGGTCAGTAGAGACAAAAAACGAGTGAGCAGGTGTCCAAATACTTTTGTAATCCTTTTTTTTTTTTAAATAACAAATTCTTCTCATGGAACCAGCAGATCTTCTATGGCTTCACTCAAAGAACTCCTTGTAGCATCTTTACTTTATAACACCGTACAAACCATGTCATAACCATAATGGTCTTTATGGTTATTCAAACTGGTTCATTTGAATACCACTAACTGGAGATCTCTTGTCGATCTCATGTCATTAACTCTGAACTCCTCTTGCTTTCTCGTATATATTGTTGTGCTATGCCGTGCTGACCACAGGAGTACGAGTTCCCCTTTCAAGTCCTGGTTCCTGTCAAGGTTTCCTCCTCTTGCTCTGAAGGTGTTTATTCTGGCCTCTGACGTGTGCGTCTAGCTCACTAGCTGCTGAGACCTGAATATCTAAAATGCCTGTTGTGAAAAGCACAAATATGAATTGACGTGAATGCTCCAAAAAACAAATGGGAGCATAAATACATTTTTCATCATGTATACTGAACAAGCTTCACTGTCAGGAATGAACTTAAAGCTATCAAAGTCCAAGTTCAGGAGTGTCAGAAATTATTGATATATCAGAGTATTGTGATGCAAAGGTTATATGTACAGATTGGTTGATTTTGTAGTTGTGTTTAATCTCTCACCACTAGATAACACATCTTCAGACAGTTCTGATTCTTGTACAATACACAATATATTGCAATATTCTGCAAAATAGTGAATCATAATCCTTGAATTGTGATGCATATCTTATCACCAGTGAATCATAACCCTTGAATTATAACCCTTGAATCATAAATAGTGAATCATAATCCTTGAATTGTGATGCATATCTTATCACCAGGTTCTTGCCAACATAAACTGCTGTGACTGGATGCATTTTGATGTGAAAGACATTTCGAGGTATGTTTACAGATACAATATTAGTGACAGTCACTAATATTAGTGACTGGGTTTACGCCCACAAATGTGTCCAGAATTTCATGCATTTCCATGTGATTTGCCACCAGTGAACTTTGTGAATAAACATCTGCAAACTTTGACTTTAAATCTAGTGAAGTTTGACATGCAAATCCAACATTTGCGCTGCTGCTCTGTACTGTCTCTGCTCTGTCTGAGCCGACGTGGTGTTGATTGTTACCATTTCAAAACTTCTTTTCATGCACATTTTAAAATACAAAAGCAAGCGACACCATCATTCGGGAGCTCAAATGGGAAACCAAATTGAAGGCCTGTTTACACTGCTGATTTCCTAACCCTCTCAAAGCCATGCCCACTTTGCTACGTGACATGAAATGCAAACACCCAGTGTGACCATACATGTAACCCAGTGTTTGTTAGCCTAGCATATCCCAAAGTAAACCAATCAAGTTTGCTTTTACGATATTGCTGAGAGGATGCATTCGGCAAAAAGAGTAATAGTGAGTCGCACTAAACCTTTGTGCGCTTTAACATGATTTGCATGTGATTTGCATCTGTTCTTTACATGTCTTAACATTTCCATTTTTTTGATTTCGAAAAACAAGGTTTTTATGTGACCAACCGGCTCTTTTTATTAACAGAATATGGAGAGGTGGTGCACTGTTCTATGGTACAGCAACCCCGGCCCAAATAAGGCCTTCATGCAAGAGTAGTAACTGTATCTAGTATCTCTGTTCTAAATGGTCAAACTAATTAGACTGTTAAACTGCTGTAAATGCCAATTCATTTGTATGGCAGTTGAAATGCGAGTGGTGGTCTTTAATACCACAGGGGGACCCACACAACAATGACACTCTCCTATGAACCTTTTTCCATTTGAATCCAGTGGTTATTTGTAGGTTTGTCATGATAATTACATCACTGACTTATCGTGCTTCAATCATTTTGATATCACACACTGTGTTGACTTGTGTTTGTTTACATAACATTGAACATGGCCAATATTTTCGACAGAAATTACCATTTTTTTAATTCAAAAAAGAGCATTTAAAACTATGCTACAAACTTTTGACCAGCAGTATGAATTGCTGGTCTTCCAACAGTACAAATCTTCCATACTATTGAAAACGTTCACTGTTCTTTAAAAGCGGCTGGCTGCATTATTACATTCGGATCTCATCAATAGGTCACTGGCATAAAAGCTTGACATAAAATGACTAAAAATGAATAAAACGAATATGATTTATCACAGTTATTTCAGGGACAGTACACTGTATTGACAAGCCTAGTCATGTGAGCAGTATATGGCTGCCCGTGTGCGCGGATTTTGTTCAGATCCAGATTGTATCTTATGGATTATTGCATTTATTGGTTTGCCTCCATCTGTCTCTCCATGCTGTGGTGTAGTTATGATGTCTAGTTGTGGGCTACTACACTACGATCTGCGGCTTACGTAAGGAGGAACCACACACACCCCACTGTTGCCTCCTTTCTTGTCTTCTCCTCTCCTGTTCATCTGTATCTTTCAATATTTCTCTCTCTCTCGTCTTTTTAGGAGGAGCCGACCTAATTTGGCTTGTCAAGTTATGATGCAATGTCACTGTGACATCACGGGGAGACAGGGTTTCCATAGTTACTGGAGCTTTAATGTAGGAGGTTCCCATGACTGTTATTATTGTGGTGTGTATGAGCGTGTAAAAACCTGATTGCTATTTTTGTGCCATGTGTGAGTGTGTATGGGTGCATGAGATGGAACGACTGTGTGTTATTGTGTGGGTGCCTCTTTAGATCCCCATTACACTGTGTGTGTGTGAGTGTGAGTGTGAGAGAGAGAGAGAGAGAGAGAGAGAGAGAGAGACTGTGACTGCAGTGATTTTTCACTTTGCTGACTTGGCTGGTTGATGAGGTAAGCATGAGTTAGGCAAAGCCTCACACGGAAAACACAAAGGCAGTACAATACGATCTGTTTGACTTCTGTATGCTGTTGTTGCCAAGTGAACATTTATCATCTCAACTATGACCTCCACACTGTCCAGTGGCTCTGCTGCTGAGGTTCTACAGTAAGGGAATTACGGCATGGACCCATCAGGTCAGACATTCCCAGGTCAAACTAACCCGTGTTTAAGCATGATTAGCAATCCAAAAGTAGTTCGAAGATTATTTTCTTGTTAAATATTGTGATATTCAGCTCAAATATCAATATGTAGTGTAAATCGATGTTCACCCCTTCATATCATAGCTTACAAATGATTTATAACTGACAACCGGTCTCGGTTATGGTCTAAATTTGATACATTCACTTCTGAAACGGACTAGAACAGTATGTAATGTAATATAAACATACAATATATCTCCAAATGTGTGTGGACACGCCAATGAATGCACTCAACTACTTCAATTTGATGACACAGATGTACAAATGCGCACACACACTGCTTTTTTCTAGTCCCTGTAGAGGAGTATTGCCAATAGAATAGGACTCTGGAGCAGATAAACATGAATCTACTGGCAGCATGTCAAATGCATAGGCAATTAGCTAGAGGGGTATAAAGCCCCGCAGTATTGACCTGTAGAGCAGTCAGACTGGCATGGGAACTGTGGGAACTACTTTCAGGATGAGTTGGGGAGTTTGAGATGAGGTGAAGTGGTGCAACATCATTGACTGGAAGAAGGAATGCTTGAGCAGGTGTCCATATAGTGCATATCATCTCAAACTGATGTATTCAGTTACTTATTGTTCATTTGCAGCAGAAATGTGTGTATATATTAACACACACACACACACACACACACACACACACACACACACACACACACACACACACACACACACACACGAATAAATCGTAATATGGAAATGGTTGAGTCATTTCAGAATAGTTACATTATCATTCGTGGCATTTGGCAGACACTCTTCTCCAGAGCGACTTACAGAAGTGCTTTGCTGTTCACTCAGAAAAGTAGACGCTAGATTACACAGATACCTCAAGCTTAGACGCTGCCAAAAACTGTCAGATTGGAGACTTCAATACCCAACACTCACCATAATATACTTTATCACACAAGAGTCAGTATAATTATAAGCCTCTTAATTAATGAAATGCTCATAAAAGTGATGGGTCTTCATTTGGTGTTGGTGAAGGCAGTGACTCAGCTGCTTGGACCCCCAGGGGAAGCTCGTTCCACTGCTCTGATATCAGGACAGAAATGAGTCTGGATGCTTGTCTTCCACGCATCTTGGGGGATGGTGGGTCAAGCTGAGCTGTACTTGATGCTCGAAGGGCTCTTGATATAGAATGGGTGTTGACCACTGCCATCAAGTATGGAGGGGCTGGTCCATTTTTGGCTTTGTATCTTTCGAATCTGATGCGGGCAGCTACAGGAAGCTAGCGAAGAGAACATAGAGTAACAGAGGAGCTGCATTTAGGGACACTGAAGACGAGCCATGTCACTGTACTCTGGATCTGTTGCAAGGGCCTGATGGCATACGCTGGAAGGCCAGCCAGAAGGGAGTTGCAGTAATAAAGTCTTGACACGACAAGGGACTGAACAAGCACCCGGGTGGAACCTCTAGAGAGAAAAGGTCAAGATTGAGGAATCTGCAAGGCCAAGTCAAGAATATGAAAATGATATTGCTTTTCTAGGAAGTAAATGTAAACACAGGCCCACTTTACTGGCACACTGGGAAATATGTCCTGTGCATTTAACCCATCTACAGAGTGAAACACACACAGACACGCTAGCGAATTTAGCCACCAGCACTTGGGGAGCAGCTGGGGTTAAATGCTTGCTCAAGGGCACTTCAGGCATGTCCTGCCACTTCAGGGAACTGAACCGGAAACCTACCAGGCCATGACTGTCCAGTGTTTATTTACTCAGAAAAGATATTTTAAAAATGTTTAAAAATATATTGACAACTGATATTACAACAAAAACAAATAGCACCAACTACAGCAAGTAGTAATTTTATGTTGCAGTGTTTCCTTTAACCATTTCCAAGCCTCTCCTCGAGGAAGCCCAGTACTAATGTCTGTATTCACAGCGGTTACTGGTGGATCTGAAAAACACTTACGGCCAATATGAGTGCTTTAAACCAACGTGCGTAATGTGCTCAGGGTTTTCCCATTGAACTGTTTATATACAGGTCTGAACTGGCCTGCCAAAAGCTAAACGTCTGCATCAGATCATCAATGTAATGGATAACGACATCCAGCACAAACTTGCCTGCACAGAATTCCCACCAGATAATTCCCATCAGCATGCAAATGCAAAAGCTCGCTCAGCCATTTGCATGTTATTACTAATAAATGCAGCATTTTCATAATAATAAAAGGGAGGCTTTGCTGCAGCTGCTGTAGGGAGCTTGCGGGACCTAACTGGACCAGACACACAGCCAAATGACCCAGCGCTTAGTCCAGCGCTCAGACCAGTGCTCAGTTCAGATTTCAGTCCAGACTTCAGTCCAGTGCTCTGTCCAGTGCTCTGTCCAGTGCTCAGTGCTCTGTCCAGTGCTCAGTCTCCAGTCCAGTGCTCAGTCTCCAGTCCAGTGCTCTGTGCAGTGCTCAGACTTCAGTCCAGTGCTCAGTCTCCAGTCCAGTGCTCAGTGCTCTGTCCAGTGCTCAGTCCAGCGCTCAGACCAGTGCACAGACATCAGCCCCTCAGTGGGGCAACCAGAGAAATCAGCCCTGGGAGACTAAAAGGCTGCAGCAGCCAGGCTGAAGCACAGCGGTGTCCAGCTGCGGACACAGTGGGATCATTGTGTGCGTACACACACACACACACACACACACACACACACACACACACACACACACACAGATCGTATGCACGCATACCAGCCGAAAGGTCTTGTTTTCATTGCTTTCCCCTCCAGCAACGAGGCCTACAGACGAATGTGCGCACACACACACACAAAACACACACACACACAGACGCACGCGCGCGCGCGCGCGCGCACACACACACACACACACGTACACACACAGACGCGCGCGCACACAGGTCAGAAAAGGTAGGCTGTTCAGTGGACGCACAGGTCACAGCAGGGACTCACTGTGTCGGTGTGTGTGCTCCGGCGGCTCTGCGGGGCTCTGCGGGGCTGTAACCGGGCTGAACGTCCGGAGGCTCGGCGGGCTGCTGCTCCTCACCACCGCCGCCGCCGCCGCTCTCCGGATTCGCCCGAAAACTGAAGCCATCTTACAGCCCAACTAGCCGAGGTCCAATCCCAGCCCGGGACGCAAATTAAGAGGCGTGGTTGCAGATTAAGACTCGCCCACTTTCCCTCTTACATTGTATCTATACATGAAGAACCACAAGCCTGCGCGTGCAGGGGTCTTACCATTATATATTATAACAGATACACAGTTATATATAATACATATCAAACTCGTCAATATTGAGCTTTTGAGCAATTTCATGTTACACAAGAAATTATAATTTATTTTATATTTGTATTTTATATAAATATAAAATTAAATGTATAAAAAATTACACACACACACATTTATATATATATATATATATATATATATATATATATATATATATATATATATATATATATATATATATATGTATGTATGTGTGTGCGTGTGTGTGTATTTAATATAATACAATACACAATCAAATACAATTAATTTGATTTCAATTACTATAATTAAATATGAATCATACTACTACTACTACTATTTCTGCCCTGAAGTTTGAAACATGAAGCATTTTATTTATTTATTATATTTATTATTTATTAGTTTATGTTAATTTTGTTCATGCTCATAGTGTTCTGGAGTAGTTTTGCTGGAGAAATACAGAGGCATGCAAACGTCTGAGTAAATCTGGCCAAATGTCTGTAAATGATGTTTGATGATTTTCCTGTGCTAACCTACCAAACCTACACAATTAATATTACTATATAGGTCATACATTATAGTATTAGAGTGCAGTATCAAATTGGGATGCAGCCCATGATTGTGCAGGTGTTGGTGCACAGTTGAATAGTATATCATTACATCTTTTTGCAGTCAAATGGGTATTTTAAATTGCCTTACAAGTAGACCAAGATCTCTCTCAACATTTTCTTTACCTTCCAGATCTCAACTGGCCCACCATATCCCCTGTAACTGCCATTTTAAATTGCATGAGAAAGTGAGGAAAGGGCAGTGAGCAGCTGCTTTTTGCCATTTTCAAAGTGCTGTTTTTCCCCTTCACATGGTACATGTGCAGAAAACTGTAGGTGACCTTGGACCACAAAGGATATATCGTTTGCATCCTCCAAATTACTCTGAACAGAGGTAGCATTTCTAGGCTGTACACAATGCTTCCCTTTTGAAGCTTTGCAATTAGCATCACCTGGCCTTTCCTATCAATCGCTGAACAATCCAAACTAATTAAAGGTCTGATTATGAAAGCTCCAAACTGTTGAGAAGCCCAAACTGTTGCATTATACAAACAAAAAACACTGATCTTAACAATTAAAAAGCAGGTTAAATCTATAATTATAGAAGATATATAAACATTATATAATATATATACATTTTCATGTGGCTTATATTCACTAATTATTTATTTATTTACTTTACCAATTTTGACCACAGGGGCTTGAACTTTGCTCGTCACTATATAAATGTCACAAATGATGAAAACATACATGAATATCCTCCAGTAAAATTGGTGGGGAAGTGTGAAAATGATGTGTACTGAGGAAACTGACACCATTTCTCTGAAACACTCCAGTTTTTGTTGTGCATCATTTATGAGCTTGTCAAACACCTGAAGGGAACTAGGATAAGGCACTGTTCTACAAAGGTCAATAGACAGCGTAATATAACTGCCATGCTGTAAAAGAAGATACACATCACCTGCTCTGTGTCTGATAACCTACTGTAACCCACTGTCCAATAACCAGAACCTGTTAAACACCTTTTCAACACAAAGAGGAACCAATAACAAATCAAAAAGAAAAGGAACACTTTCTTCCTTTCAAATCAATGTGTTTAGCATTTATTGCAGTCTTCTGTTTTTTTTTCCTGTTCATAAAATGATCTTCATACTGTCCCATTTCAATGTAAACAAAAGTCTGGGTGATGTTAACAAATGCATTACACCTTGCACAAGTTCATTTTCCAGTTTATGTCAGTATTTGCTTCTTTCCTCATGGTCAATTTCAGTCAGCGAGTCTTACAGGGCAGCTGTGAATTTATACTGCCCTCTGGTGGACACTACAGAGTTTAAAAGGTATTTTTGGACCCTTGGTGAATAACTGGAGCCAGCTTCATTTGGTCTATTATGGTCATAGCTGAATTATTGAGAGTGAGAGGGTCAAAGTTTACACTTGAAAAACCGTTATACAGATAGATGGTAACAGACCTTTGTGTTTAGCAACATCCACCACAGGCGTAATAGCTCCAGACACTTTCCTGGTTTGTCAGGTGGTGTGTGGATTGGTAAGGGAGGGTTTGATAAGAAGCAAAACCAACCGATATTGAGGCACACATTCAAACAGAGTTTGATTCTAGAAATGACATACGTACATACATACAAACATACATACATACATACATATATAATATATTTACAGTCAACTGATTCTCCAAAGTTCCTATGGCCTGTTTTTCCATGTGTAAGAAACCATTCCCATTTTTCAACAGTGAAACTCTGAAGAGAAATTAAATTAGAAGGTCTATTACTCCTATTGCCTAAGAATGATTCATCACAGTTCAGTCGAATCAGCCAGTGAATTCACACTTAAACCCACTTTCTTATGAGCTCAGATTTGAAATGAAGGAAGACATATAAAGAGATGACAGAAAAGATGAGTTAGTTTGGACCCCATCTTCAGCTTGTTTGGTGGCATAATAGGTCCAGGTGAGGGAGAGTTTGCACAGGTGAACATTTAATCCATGCTCTGTGAGAAGCACCTGAGACTGACACACACAAGTACCTGAACTCCACTCAGAAAAGCAGAGCTCGCCATCAGGTGTGTCTGGAAGTGTCCAAACTGACACTTGTTTAGCCAACCTGCCTTTACTTTATGGCTGTTTTGCATGACCTACCACTTGACACAAAAGGTCAAGAGAGGACATCAAAGTTCATCTTTCTCCATCTGCTTGAAGGCCTCCAAGTCCTCCTGCCAATCAGCCATTAAAGAGTCTACTGACTGGCTGCTAGCGTCGTCATCCTCAGCAGGTTCCTCCCCTGCAGTTGCAGGTGGTTCTTTGCTAGACTCTGCCTCTAGATTTTCAGACTCATCTCCCACAATCTCTTGTTCCTGAGTGGAGAACTGTGATTGGTCAGGACTTGTGGAGGGAGCGGGGCTACTGTGGTCCTCTGTGCAGCAGTCCTCGTATTCAGTTTCATCCCCACCTGAGGGAAAGTGATTTAAAGACTTGATTAGGGCATAACTTCAATTTCTGAAACAAAACCTTTTCAGGAGACTGAAAAACGATGTCTAGTATAAGTATAATTGTTATTTATTCCACAGGATTTCAGCATTTTTATTGGTTAAATTAGCATCCAAAGATGCAAGAATGTAAAAGGCAGCTAGCATTTTCTAACTGTAATACGAACAAAAAACAGTTTTTTTGTTTGTTTTTTTACCAAAAGCAAGAAGACACCATTCAGGTGTCTTTTTTCTATTATATATATTTTTCCCATTTTTAATAATAGTTGCTGGGGCCAGATGTTATGAGCTAAAAATATTGCAATTTTACATACAGAATATATTACGGCTATGTTCACATTATAGCAATGGTTAATGCCCTGCACTTTTGACAATCTTTTATACACATTTTGTGCAACAGCAATGACATCAAATGTAAAACTAAACATTTAATAAAATAATGCAAACAATAAAAGGGTGTTTTAGTTGCTACTAATCCTATAAGTCATTGGTCAAAAAAAAAAATAGCTAGTTTGTAGCAATGGAAATAAAGTTTGTCAAACATCAGTGTGGGCAATGGGCATTCCATTTTTAAGCACCACCTCGCCCCACTGACCACCACTGGAATTATCTATTGGAGTTTTCTAGAGAAAATTGAAAGCCAGTCTGCCATGTAGAGAACTGCAATGATACCCACTACACGTCTAACCACACCAACACATAAATGTTATCATTGAGGCAAAAAGATTAGAAAAAAAATGTGAGCACAGCTTATTTCCCCACAACCTTCACGCTGAGGTTCCCTGAAGAGCAGAGAAAAGGATCACAGTTCCAGACACAAGAAAAACATATTGAGGAAAATGATTTGAGGATCCATGAAGCTTTATAACATTTACTCACATTTCCCAGAGCACAATTTTGCACTGGATGTCCACATAACCATGCTAACAGCCATGCTGATTTATACAGTCCATGGTCGCATACATACCAAAGCATACAGTTATACACATTTATACACTGAAATGTCAAACATCATGGGATATCAGTATGTAAAATTATTATAGACATGGCATTTTATCAAGGGATGTTTAGGAATGCCCAGACCTGTATACATTATGAGGTGTTACCCTGTGAGTGAGGATAAATACTGGCTTGTGTGCTCAAGGCAAGGCAAGGTAAATCAAAGTTCAAACATGGTGTGATATGAGAGTGAGAGACGGAAGGGAAATTCCATTTCCAAAGTTCTGTAGGCATTCCTAGTCCAGAGTGTAATGTGTATTCCTGGATTACAAAAACACTACCCAAACAGTATAAAGTTAGCTAGTTAGCTAACAGTAAAGCATCAACTGCAGTATTAGTGTCCTGGCTATGGCCATTGTCCAGAATTGCTAGTACAATCTCAGCATGCTGGTTACTGGCCTGTTCCAACATTGCTACAGAGGCATCAGCACACTGGCTGCGGCTGTCGTTCAGAATCGCTAGCATGGCGCCAAACCTCAATCAAACCCGAATCAAACCCCAGTCTCCCACTTGGTGTGCTGGCTTGCTGGTGGAGTTATCTGTTGCACCACACCAACCAAGCAGACATTATTTTTGTGTAAAATCATACACTATCAAATGAACACTCAACCAGCTACCAGACTGTATTCTTTAAAGATCAAGGTTGCTAGTGTCTGTCCATGCAGTTAGAAAAGCAATTCTATTAGAATTCTCATGCACACTGAATGCAGGAGGCCCTACATATCCTGCAGGTCAGTTCAGCATTCTTTAGTGTCTATAGGATCCACCAGAGCACTCCTGTTAACACCACAACACAGGACATAGCATTTATCCTGGATTTGTGAAGTTGGATCCTAGAGGACTGGCAACATTGCGTGGTATGATGAGTTCCAGTACTAATTGTTCTGCGCTCACAGTAGGGGAAGTGTTTAGCACAGAAATCCTGAAGACAGCGGCCTTGATTCCAACAGGATAAAGCATTGTGCTATCCCAAGTTGTCCAGAATTGGGTCGATATGACATATTTCCAGTATATAAATGACTGTGTAGACCCAGGAATAGGAAATGCCCACACAACCTCAAAAATGGAACGTCCCAACCATCTATCAAACATCGCCTTGCCATGAGCACGTTGGCAAGTTTCCAAGTCATCCCCTATGTAACGCCACTTCATAAACAATGTATTTCCTTTATCCCATGACTGTTGACATGTCATTGTGTATAATAAAAAAAGCATTTCAGCAGGCATATTATGCAGGTGTCATGAAAACTGTAAATCAGTGGTGATGCATCATGCAAAGGTCAGTGCTGGCCCAAACTGGCCCTACATGTTACAATTCCAACCCTAATTTGACACAACCTGATCTGGCTTAAGTGACTTTGGACTCAGCCAGAAATGTTTGGGGTTTTGTTCTTTAAGTTGATTCTGCTGTGCGTCTGAGTCTGTTAGTCTGTCAGACCTTACCTTAATTTCCCTGAGGGAACCCTCCCAAGGGATCAATAAAGTTCTATCTAATCTAATCTGTAACAGACCTGTTCAGTTTTCTCCTGTTTCGATGGTGCAGGACAATGTTTTTTAACCCTGGTCCTGGAGGTACCCCATGTCCTGCACATTTCAGCTTCAACACACCCCATACAACTGTGAAGGCCTTGTTAATGAGCTGATTAGTTGAACCAGAGCAGGGAATGCTCTAAAATATTCCAGGTCCGTCAATTCCTTAAATAAAACAAGTCATAGGGCCCTAAACCTGATCAAAAGCCTTGTATCTTAATATTGCAATATATATTGCAGAGCAACAAAACATTCCAATGCCACCCCCCCAGCCCCCCAGTATCATGCAGCCCTAGTCCCCAAGTAAGATAATATGACTAAAGCGTAAACCCAGTGAGGAATGCCAAAATCACTCCATACCTACCTCAAATAAAAGTAAGAATTTTGCCTTCACCTCTGTAAGCTCTCATTATGTGTTAGCCTTAGAACTTGGTGTAAGAGGAAAGATGAAAGGACTGAACCATCACTGTAAATATGAGTGCTATACAGTCAATCAATGCTATACAGTGCTATACAGTCAATCAATTCTGAGGGCACAACACCTGCACTCCAGTTCTTACTGTCAAAATCTAAACACACTGTACAGTCAAAATGGTTGAAAGTATTAAATATAGTCACTTCCATTATGAATCTGTATAATTTTAGATTACTAACAGTATCAGGCAATATCAGTGTGTTCAAACAGGGTTGGAACTGAAAGTCTGTAGGACAATGAATCGCCAAGACTCAGGTAACACCATTATTAACATCCATCTAGAGTGAACTGATCATAGGCGAAGAGTGAGACGTGTATCTTTTTACAATTGGCATTGCCTCTAATTGGCAAATGCCTCTAAATTTCATGTATAATGTATAGTGACCACTTGTGATGTGGCTTGCTGAAAGATCAAGACACTACAGCATTCACACTACAATGTTTCATGCTTTGCTCTCACATATTCATCCCTGGCCACCTCATCTCCGATATGCATTGGACCCCGTTCACCTGTCCTTCCCACTACTTTTGATTTGAATCACCCAAGATGTTTGTTAATGCCAGGTGTGAAGGAGACTCCAGGGGGCCTAAACTGTGCCATGCTTTGTGATTGTACAGCAGACAAGTCTGTAGAACAAGATACATCTGAGGAGAAACGGGCGTGAAGAGTCGTGGATTACTTACTGCCATCCAACAGGGCGCCCGGCAGGGCTTTCCCTTTAAATATGGCTTCTGCTCATCCGGAGAAGAGAGAAGGATATAGATAGAGAAAGAAAGCAAAGAAGAGGCTCACAGTTACAAAGACATTGAAAGCAAAAGAATGAAAAGAAAGGACAGAAAGAAGAAACGGTGACAACTATATTCCTCAACAGATTGAGGACAGACATGTTGTGCAGATCTGGTTCTAATTATTAACAGTAAATGACCATTTTATTAAATTCCACATTACACTTACTTAGGAAGTGTGAAACTTAGCCTAAGAGTATGATATGATGAAAATTACAAAGCATATAAAATTGCCTGTAAACATGACTTTAAAATATAATTTCAACATTGAATGATTGACTGATTATATACTTTATAAATGAAATTAAAATGATTTTTAATAATGATGATTTAACTATTTGTACATCTAAAAAAAGGTATTTTTTTTGTTTTGCTTTGATCAGATCAGTGAGCAAAGCATAGAAAGTGCACTAAGGCTGGTGTCAACAAGAAGCTAGATTTATTTTTTATTATATTATTTTATTATGAAGTTAAAAAAGTTTCTTCCAGTGCCTCAGATACACCCTTATGACCTACTGCTGCAGTCAAAGATCAAACCAGTCATTTAAAATCAAATTTCAATGAGTAGGGCTAAGATTTGGGTAGACACTCAGGCCCCCCAGTCCTTACCTCTATCTCGAGCTTTCTCACTCAGCAGCACCTCCACCTCTCTGTGCTCCTTCAGTGCTTCCAGCAAGATGTTCCCTTCCTTGTGGAAAAGGAAGAGGAGGGGCAAAGTGACATCATCAGTGCTCCTACCATCTCCTGCCATCTGGAAGAGCGGTGCCGTGTCGCTGCTGCTACCCTCGTTGTCATCTGACAGAAGGAGTGGAGCAGATGGACAAAAAAATAAATATAACACAGAATTAGATCCTGGTGTGTCAGACTGTAGTGTAGTAGGTATCAACATAGCCTTTCCAAGGGTAGACTAGGGTTTGATTCCTTAGCTGGGCAAATACTCAACACTAGCCCAGTAATACTCCTAACTCTACATTCTCCTACTTAATTCACATGTAAGTCACTTGGGAAAAGAGCATCAGCAAATGAAAATGTCACTACAGTAATTTTATATACAATGACTGACAAAAATTATTTACCAAGAAGGAGTTCTTGGAATTGAATTAAACCGTATATGTATGAATGTAACAGTATAAGTGATTACAATATTATTGTTATAAGTTTGTTGGGGAAAACCATACAATATAAAGGAGTCTCTAGTACCCTGTTGCACCAGCTATCCTAGATACAAAATGAGATGTTTGGACATGGGGCCATACAGGTTCCACATGGCATCCTGCAGCACATTTGCCCAGAGATGTTGCAGTGCTGCCTGTAGATCCTGCACACTCAACTGGTTCCAGCTGAGCCCATAAATTCTTGATTAGTGTTAAATCTGGTGACCAGACAGCCCAAGGAAGTGTTGAAATCTGTCAAAGAGGTTCCTGGGAAAACCCATACTATGCATGGTTGACCATTATCCTCCTGATAAAATGCTCAACATGATGGCTCCAAACCTGACCAGCATCATATCCTAAACAGAAACTGGACTTTTTGATTAAAAAAACAAAACAAAAAAAAAAAAAAACCAAAACCACAGTTCCAGCCACATTAACAGAGTGCACCTGCCCACAAATAATCACTGTTCCCAACACCTCCCAACAGCTCCTAAATGGCCTGAATGAATGGCAATTTGTTTCAAATTACCATCCTGCTTCTCTTAGTCCCATGATTTCTCCCCTTTCAAACTCTGTCAACTTGGCAAAATGTCATCAAGTGTGTCATATAGGTATTCCTACAAGTCAACAGTCTCTCACCAACAGGCACAAGCCTCTGAGAGCCTTTTTTATAGGGCAGCAGGGGAAGTGGTTTTGCCAAGACCCAGTGTCTCTGAGCTGAACTACATGAATTAAAATGAGAAGTATTATTATTATCATTTTTGTGATGAGTGTATTATTATTGCAATATTCAAGAGGACATCAGCACCACTGCCTCATGGAAGTGATCAAAGTGACAAAATGTTCCTCACCTATGACGATGCCACCAATGGCTCCAGCCTTCTGGATGTTTCTGGCCTTCTCAGCAAACATGCACTGTCCCCTCTGCAGCAGAGCAATACGACCAGCCACAAACTCAGCATTACTCAGCTCTGCACAGCCTGTGTAAGGTTCAGCCACGGTAACAAACCCCCGCACCTGACAGAAAAAGACAAAGAGAGACAAAAAAAAAAAAAAAAAAAAAAAAGAGACAAAAGAGAGGAGTTATTAATCTGTCGAAAAAATGTTTTATAAACCATGGTGGCCCAAATCTTTAGACCTACTCACCCCTAGGTTGCTCTTAGAAAGGTCCATTCCAAACTGTGCAGGACCAGCAGTCAGTACAACTCGACCGAAGAAGGGGTGTGATATAATCTGCACAGCACGGGGAGGAAGCTGCTCTTTCTGCTGCTGGCTGGACAATTCCATCATTTCCTGCATGAAGCGCATCCCATCCTCAGCAGCCACCGCACTCACTGCCTGCAGACACACACAAAAATATGTATACATACATATAATAATCATGTCATGGATCTCCAAAATGGCAACTTTACAGGAGAAAGGGAAAAACTTTTGAAAAGAAGTCAATCAATGGAGCATTTCTATTGGGCCATTCAACATAGCATATTTACATTACATTACGAAGTAAAGAATGACAAAAATGGAGGTAACCAAATTTGTGTTGTGGAATTAATAAAGAATTTATACAAAATGGAAGTGAAAAAAGGGAAAAAACATTTGGACATAGTGTGTGTGAATATTTGGTCAATCATTTAATGTCATATAAGCATTTGATAAACATACAGAGTCTGGTAGTGTGCCCAATCGTATAATCATACCATATACCATCTTAAGAGTTTTAATATGTTTGTGCATATATGATGTTTAGTAAATGTAACACAATGAAACACAAAAACAGTTATCGTGCCGAACAGCAGAGCCCTTGATTTCAAAGTCTAGCTAAATGGAGTGGACTCACTTGGGTAGCGTGCTGAACAAGCTGCACTCTGCCATCCTTCAAGTGGATCAGACTGACCCCCATTCTCCTGAGGAGCTCCAAGTGCTCTGGGTTATTAGCCATAAAGTCCTGAGCTCTCAGAGGTACTCGACCCATTCCCAGCTCACTGAGAGAGAGAGAGACAGAGAGAGAGAGACAGACAGACAAGAAAAGAGAGAGTTACCATACTATATGCACTTTGTGGCCTGTTGTGGTGAAGATTATTTCTAACAGTAAAAAATTCATAAGGAGTTGGAATTAATGACACTATTTAAGGTACAATACAGCAACAACTGGAACAGTCTACGATCATCTCTGTCCCCATCTCACCGAGGGAGGGTTGGGCGGGGACAACTCTTGTCCACTGCACTTCTAATTGGCTCCCGGAAATTCTGTGGGAAGGCAGGATCAGGGAAAAGAAGGCGGGTGTTTGGACATGTCCACTCAAAGTTTGAGTCATCAAGCTCGTCTGCTGTCTGTTATACAAGAGAGAGCAAGAAGGAGAGATTCACATTCAGTTTCATACCCTCATTAATAATTAATCAAGATACACATGTTGGATTGGTAGGCAGATATGTAAATGATTATAGGTGTGGTCTGATTAGACACTGGGTCTTGACACAAGAGAGCATAAAAGTGCATCACCTACCGTCCTATTAAAAGGTTCTCAGGGGCTATTTTTAGGTAGAGTTCCTCTTAGTTGGAGATTGTTTACTGCTAGAAATACATCTATGACACACTCAAATACATTTTGTCCCTTTGACAGACGGGCACACCAAGCATTGGCAACCTATGAGTGAGCAGGATCTACAGGCCCGGCTGCAGCCTCTGTGGTCAAATATGCTGCCTGATGCCATATGGAACCTGCATGCCTCCATAACCAACTGTATCTCACCTTGTACAAAGCAAGCTATAGCATGATTAGTTTTCTTTAATTAGCCTTTCATGACATTGCACATCTGTAATGTGACTAAATGATATATTTTGCAGCCCTCTCACATCTATTATAAATATGGTTCTTTATGGTTCTTCTATGGCATTACACACAAGACCGTTAGAAACTAATAGTGAACATGGACGCTGACATCAGAATACTGTAATTGTATCAGTTAAAAGCCTCTAATGGTGTTCTGGAAGGCAGAAGGGTGTACCGTTGAGTTGTCTGTAGGTGAGCGCTGGGTTGTGGAGAGTGAGAGAGGGAGCAGGTGAGCTTCAGTAGTGAAGATATAATCCTCTACATCAAAGGGCAAATCATCCTCCTCAGCAAACAGCAGGAACAGGTATTTAAACATCTCTGCCAGGAAAAACGAGTCCATGCTGGAACAAACACACACAGACAGACAGAGAAACACAGAGACACACAGAGAAAGCTGTCAGATTAGAAGAACCAGTTTAACTACATTTATTTTATAAACCATCAACAGCATCTTAAACATTCACACTTGACTGTTTGAACCATTACTACTACTACCACCAACACCACCACCACCGCCGCCGCCTACTACAGCACTGGATGTGACAGAAACCTTTCTACTCATTTCTCACCGGTCCTCATGGCTTCCTGTTCGGACGTCCTTCATGGCTGCAAAACCACAGGGGACACGTGCAAAGCGGTTCAAGTTATCCAGAACAGTCCGTCCAACCTCCAGATAATATGGGTCCCTCGTTGCCTTAAAGAGCCATTGCATAAAAGAGACATCTGCACAGTCAGCCATACAGGGGTAGACAGAGTAACTTCTAGACAACATACTGGTTGTCTTCACACAATACTGATGTGAAGTCCAAGGATGGCTTAACCCTTAAAACTATCCCTTCATGTCCAAGTATTGCCACTTTATTAAAGAGCTAAATAGGTTATAACCAAGTTATATATTCAATTTTTTCAATGTGAGCATTTAAGAGCTCTTTATCTGGGGAAAAAAGTATCTGCCAAATGCCTTAAATGTAAATGATGCAAAAAAGGCTACAGCATTGTTGGGCTGCCTTATGTAAAACTCACATACTATACCTTATAAAGGAAATAGGTGCTCTCAGCAAACTCTGGTCTCAGAGGATGCTGTGCCCAGTGTACCCTGAAATCTGTAGTGAACGCCTGAAACAGAGGAGGAGATGGAGGGAGGAATAAAGACAGAGAGTAAGTAGGACACTTGGGCCAAGTACAGACAATGTAACTGATATTGATAATCAAGGGACAAAGTGTGCAGACATTTGGAAGAGACCAAACAAAACAGGAACTTACCTCAGGAAGGAAGTTGTGTTTCTTGGTAACCTGATACAGCATTTCATGAGTTTCAATGGCCGGTCGAATATCCCCTTTCAACACCTATAAAAGTGAACAAGAGGAAAACCTACATTCACTGTGCATGTACGAAATTCCCAGTGAATATTATATTCTTATTGGGTAAACCTCTCAAACATTCCTAAATCACTTCATTTGTTCCTCTGTCCTGCCATTTTTATATATGTCAACATATTGACCCATCCATTCACAGCTTCATAAAGCATTTTTTACGAGGCTGCAGAAGTAGGGAATAAAATTATTAAAACAAAAACAATTACAGAAAAGATCTTTTCTTTACTAATTATACAACAGTTAGTTCCAGACACAAAAACTGATTGGTTGAGAACCATTCTAACCATTTTTATCTTGCCAAAACAAAAACTCTGAAAAAATGCTGCTAAGAAACAATGGCAGAAACTCATTTAGAAGCATAAATGACCAGAGCAAAAGAGCAAAACCAAACTAAGCTTTAAGACAATGTGTTGGACCCAGAGGTGGATCTTCCAGTGGATCTTCGACCTGACTGCGGGGCAGCTGTGACTGGTGAGGACTCTCACCAAAGCTTCTATATACTCAACCCTTGCTGGCTCAGCCACACAGAAACAGAGACTCAGGTAGCTTGGGGAAGTGTTACTTTTGTGTTTGTGTTGTGTTTGTCTCTGAGACTTGTGAGGTTGGTCAGCCATGTGACTGAACTTTCTCCATACGAATGATATCACAACAAAAATTCACAATAACAAAAGAAAACTGAACAAGAAAACAGAGTGAGAAATGGAGTTTAATGTTTTGTCATGGCTGTGACTTGTGAGTGGAGTTTGTAACTGTGACATAGCAACAAGTAACTAACTACAAGTTAAGGAACTACACTCCCCTCCAAAAGTATTGGAAGAGTGACGCCAATCGCTTTTATTTTCTGTAGACTGAAATCATTTGGGTTTGGCATTAAAAGATGAATATGTGACAAAACAACAACATTTCAGCTTTTATTCCCAGGTATTTACATCTGGATCTGACACGCAGTTCAGAAGATAGCACCTTATGTCTGACCACACCCATTTCCTTGTGAGCAAAAGTATTGGAACAGAAACTTAAAATAGACTAAAGTGAATAAGACTTAATAATTTAGTTGCAAATCTCTGCATCAAGCTTGTGACCCATTGATGTCACTAAACTTGTGCTTTCTTCTTTTGTGATGCTTTTGCAGGCATTCAGTTGGTGTTTGCTTTGGGGGGTTAGTTCCAAATGCATGCTCTATAGGGCTGAAGTCTGGAGATGAAACAGGCCAGTCTAAAACCTTCCACTTCTTGCCCCTGATGAATTTTGGCAGTGTGTTTTGGGTCATTATCTTGCTGCGTGATGAAGGATCTCCCAATTACTTTCTTTATATTTCACAGACAAAATGTTTCTGTAGAAGACTGAGTTTACTGTACTGCTGCCAAAATGCACATCATCATCAATGAAAGTTAAAGAGCCCATCCCAGAAGAAGCAATGCAAGCCGAAGTCATAACACAGATAAGCTCCAATGTTGGGATCATGAGCAGATCATTTATTTCTCCAAGCCTTTCCATCATATTTGTAAAGGTTAATCTTTGTCTCATTAAAACTTTGTCCATAAAACTTGGTCCCAGCATTTTTGATGCTTGTCTCTTTACTTCTAGGCAAATTCCTACCTAGTCCTCCAATTCTTCTTGCTAATTAGTGGTGAAGCCTCTCTATTCCTTGTACTGTAGATTGTTAGACCTTCTTGGTAACCTCTGGAGGTTGTTGCTGATTCACTGACAGTTGTTTAAGGACTTTCTTTACAGCACTTAAAAGTTTTCTGTCATCAACTGCAGTTTCCCTTGGTCTACCTGTTCGACATCTTAGTACACCAGTGACGGCTTTCTTCTTCAGGAAATTGCAAACAGTCATTTGCACTGGCTTTGACCAATATTTGTGCAATGGGTCTGATTGACATGGTAAAAATTCTCACCTGGAGGTAATATCGAATAGAAGCTACCTCACATTACAGCACAGCAGCAGCTCCCTTCTTAGAGAATGGCCGAAGGGAAACAGTTTAATTTAAATTTGATCCCAAACAGGATGGTTTGAGTAAGTAAAATCTGTTTGATTCTAATTGGCACCATTTGTGCCGATTCACTTATATGTTTGCTAGTCCAATAGCATATTTCAGCACTGCCATTTGTGGAGCTGAAGGTAAAAACCTGTTATTGTAAGTGAAACATGCCTAAATGAAACAATGTTGAATTTAATCTTGTGAATTGGAATCGAATCGATTTGGGAAATCAGTGGCAATACCCATCCCTATTTGGCAGATAATTAAAAAAATACAATGTTTTAGTAAAAATGTATAAATAAATAAAAACTATGCTAGGTTTTACTATGCTTTGACGTAGTAAACAGTAAAGTGCTTTGACCTAATGACATCAGAGCAAATCAAAACAACTTATAGGTTGTTTTTTTCACGAACCCTCTATAAAAGCAGTATCAGCATGTTTCATGCGAAGGCAATACACCACAGTGATAATTAAGCTTGTTACATTTTCAGCCCAACTGTTACATACTTACAATTTTCATTTCTAAAAACTTATTATACCCAGAAAAATTATTTTATGGTACCAAACAATGAACCAAACAATAACTTAAACTGACCACACGGGTTAGTTTTAATATGGTTGGCATAGCTGCACTATTTGACCCATGTTCAACTTTTCTAGACCTACCTGCAGACCAGGGAAGAAAGCAAGCAGAGAGTCCATCCATGTACGTGCAGGAAGCAGTGGCTTGTGGATGTGAACATCCAGCAGCAGTGGAGGCTGGCTAATGTACTTCATTATGGACGCATAGTGCTGTAAAGCAACCAGAGGGACAGAAGGAAAATCAATATAATGCATCATCTCAGGTGGTTGGTTAAAGGTGGGAAAAGCTCCTTTAATCACATACCTACACAATTGCAATTATAAAGGAACAAAGGAACAGGGATTTTTTTATTTTATATTTGTCAAGATTTATTTTCTATGTATTCCCAGTATTTCACAGTGTACACAGCCACTCTGTATATACTACACAAATACTCACAATATTGAAGCGCTGAAGCAGCTGGTCATCTCCCAAAAGAACATAGGCCTTCAGCAGATACTCATAGTATGAGTCAATGCCTGCACCAACACCACTATCTACCATGAGACAGAATGTATATATATTTAAAATCCACCTTAAATGCAGCACAGTCAGTAAGAACGTTGTATTATTTTGTAACAGTCTCACCCCTGCGGACCCACTCTCCAGAGTGGATATTAATGGTTGTTCCCACTAGGTTGCTGTTTCTCTGTCTCTTCTCCCACAGGAAATCAAGCGCTCTCCTTGCATGGGCCTAAACACAGTTTAATAAGTTATGGTTCTGTTTTTTATGGCATTTTCACACTTGAAAGTCCCTACCAAGATCCAAACCACAGATCAGGTTTTTGTTACATTGTATACTTTTGTTCTAGTTCATTTTGGTTTCACATAGCAGTTTTATCAGTGCACTAACGAACCTTATGAAGTCCTCTCACAATCACCTACACAAGTTACATCTTCCGATACATGACTTTGTTTGTAGAGCGGTGCACTGGACGTTGCCATTTTTTCAATTTGACAAGTTCCAGATTTTGCTAGATTCCAGAATACAACTCCCTTTGAACTCCTTCTGAGTGTGGCAATCACCCTCGGATTCCTTTCGTTTCGGTTCATAAGTAAAGCTTATTCTACAGTAACATAGATGAAGAAATTACCAGCAAGACCTGTTGTGCTCATACTCCTGCACGAGTCAGAATCGGGTTCTTTCTTACAAAAAAAGGTGAAAACAAATGCTTGTTTCTATTTCGATTTTTATTGTTGTGTTCATAATGCTGCATGACCCACATGCACATGCAAAAAAAAATGGTGTGAAAGCAGCCTCAGATATTAAATAAAATGATATCACAACTGTGCCTTAAAATAATTACTTCAAAAAAATGTTGATGGTACAATTCACTAGCATAGACACAAAACACACTTTGTGTGCTTTCATCAAATGCCTCACCAGTACAGTCAGTGGAGTATTAACATGATTCTGATGAAGCTGATATTTCAAGATAAAATGCTACACAAACCTTGCTTTAAATACAATAACCAAAAATAAACACTGGGACTAATTATGAGATTAAACCTCATGTCTAATTTAACAGTCTACAGCATAATATCTACACCTTCATATTAAAACAGTGTATTTAAAAATGTACCTCCAAAATATGAATCTACTAAAAGATGTTTCTAGAAAAACAACTGTTAACCAACTGTTATGAATTCTCAGTGTCTCAGACTGAGCCACTTTGTTTCTCTTTTACAGAACTAGAACGGCGCATGACCACCAGACTTTTTCCCCAGAGTGCAAACTGGAGAGCTAATGAACTGTGAGAAAACATTCAGTGAGTTGAAATTGGGCACATATCCTTAGAACTCCTGCTGTTTTTTAAGCAATTAAATCAAACATGACTACACTATTTTTTTACCTCAAATATGGGGTCCCCAGTGAAGCGGCTCAGGGCAGCAAACTCTAGGATAATTGTGCCTGCACAGGCAGTACAGGTGTCCGTCTCAGTGCCTGTTCGAGTATCAGGGCCCTGAACTCCATGCCGTAGGTTGACCTAAGGAAAAACCGAGACAAACTCAAACAGTCAGTACAAAAATGTTAGGACCTTTCAGAATAGCAAAACAGCAAAGAAAGCAGTGTTCATTCCATTAATGAGTCCTCAAAGTCAAACCAATTCACAAAGTGCATGTACTGTATATAGAACGGTTCTATTAAAAACCCCTGGATGTGATAAATGAGAAGAGGAAGAATAACTGAGCATTACTGAGAGATTAAAATTTATTTGCGATACCAGTTACAGCTAAGTGCAGATCAGTCATTCAGATAATGTTAAGCCAACATGAGGTTCACACTATGTTTCTGTGCACTCATGTCACACACTAGTGTGTCTGGCTAAGAAGTTTTTTTTTTTAAACCCAACTGCTAAAAGCAACCAAAGAACCTTTTTTCAAAACAGTGATACTATTTTCACTAGGCCGTGTGTGTGTGTGTGTGTGTGTGTGTGTGTGTCAGAGAGAGAGAGAGAGAGAGAGAGAGAGAGAGAATGTTAGTATGCCAATTGCCATAAAATTTAAGACAGTGTGAAAGTTTGTTTCAATACTGTTTGTTAAATGACATATTTAAAAATATATTATTTAATAATATAACTTATGAAAATATAAACACAGTCTTACATTTAAGTCTTATTTTTTAATTATGTCTAAATTCAAGCATGTATCCATTCCAAAAGCATTTTCTAATCTTCAAGGCAACAATATGAACATACAAGACTGTTAAAGGTCTGTGAGAACAACGTATGCTGGGCTTGCTGCAAGTGTGTGTGGGTGTGTATTTAGACAAGATAAGGCACTCTGCATAAAGTGTAGTGTAGAGGAAAACTGTAAGTGTGTGTGTGTGTGTTTGTGTGTGTTTATACTTGTATAAGGATACTTCTATGAGGGGCAAAGGTCCTCACAATGACAGGAAAACAGGCCATTGTGTGTGCTCACTCTGGTAGAAGATGTCTGTATTTGGAATTGGGAATATCACATTCGGTGTGAGTTTGTGCGTGTGTGTGTGCGTGTGGAGTGTGTGTGTAGTGTGGTCTCACTCTGGGATAAGGAAGGCCGCTGCTGGTGTTGAAGGCAGGGAGTAGTCTAATGCCCAGGTCTTTGGCCATGTGCAGAAGTTCATCTTGATACCAGAGCATGCGTCCACTCCCTTTCAGCATCAGTGCCATGGAGTGACCTCCCAGCAGCCCCCTGCACACATACAAAATATGCTTGAGAAGCAAATTTTTTATTTTTATTTTAAAAAAGCAGAAAATACTGCTCTTTAAAAAATAAGAAAGTATCACATCAGTTCCAGTATCCACAAAGTTTCAAATGATAATCCATAATCCTCTAAACTGCATATACAGACAAACAACATTAATACTTAAAATTGTAATCATGCTTTTATAGTACTTTAGGTTATCTCGTCACAAATGATTAAAATTTACACTGGCTAAAATCTTTTTCTTCGGAAATCAGCACCAATTAGCTGACAATTTGCATTTTTATCTCATGACGTATAACAAATTCACCTCTTTTAAAGCAAGAGGACAGCTCATTACATGCCCATATTTATATACTGTACATTCATTTATTTAGGCTAATACAATATTTTATTATTTTAACTGCTTACTTGCCAAAATAATTGGTACAATATTCTATGACTCACAGTGAATGGTGACATATCTACTATAATAACAACATAAATCCACAAGAATAACTAATAACAATGTAACGCTGTTAGACAGTAAGCCCTAAAATGAAATGTGATCTCTTGCTTACCCCAGCACTCGAATGTTAGTCTCAAACACAGACACAACAATATCATTGTCCAGACGAACATCCTTCAGTACCCTTTTCACAGCTTCCTCAAACTCCTCTGTCTTATTCAGCAGCTAGACAGGTCAGACATGAACAGTGCTGGATTAATGTTTGTTTAATCAAACAAAGGCAGGGTTCAAATATTACACTTAAGGTCTTACCGCCAGAGTGTCCAGAGTGTCAATAAGGGTGAGTGAAAACCTACACAAAACACACAACACAAAAACAAGATGAACAATCAAGGAAAATTAATGAGCTAGCAAGATAATTTAAGCCCCAAAGTCAGAACTGCTCTTTACAGATGCATCTTAGCTCTCTCATATATGCTACATATGTGGCTGGTACTTTCTATCTCAAGAACTGCTTAAGAAGACATTAGTCTTCAAAGTGATTAGTACTTGAAGTACGCTAGACACTCCCTCTAATTAGTGACTATTTAGTTATTTTAAGTGCGCTCGGTGATGACATCTCCATGCTAAATGTCAGGTAGAGGGGTATAAAGCCTCACAACACTGGGCTGTTGAGTAGTGGAACTGTTTCTGGACCAATGAAGCTTCATCCTTCTGGGAAAGGTTGGAGTAGCAGCGCTAATCACCCAATATCAGAATGGGACCTCAGTGATACTTCTGAAGCCAATCAAATCCTCACCACAGCAAAAAACAGGAATTTCTTAATACCTCCGAATTCAGAAGAAACAGCTGTCTACAGCTGTTGGATGAATAAATGTACATGTTTTTTCTATATTATTATACATTATATATATGTTAACATCCTGAAAACCTTCACCAATCACCCACTCTGTGTGTGTGTGTACATACTTCCCCAGGGCATCATCCACATCGCCTCTACTGGGCTCCAGCCCTCGTACTCGTCCTCGACACGTCAAAGGCATCAGCTCATCTGCTGGATAGGCATGGTCCTGAGAGAGAGAGAGAGAGAGAGAGAGAGAGAGGTGTGTGAAGAGAGAGAAGTGTGAGAGAGAGAGAAGAGAGAGAGAGAGAGAGAGAGAGAGAGAGAGAGAGAGAGAGAGAGATATGGAAGAGAAATATAAAGAGAAAGAAAAAGAATGAATGAAAGAAAAAAACAGAAGGGGTAGATGAGGAGGTAGAGAGAGAGAGAAAGCAAGAGGTAGAAAATGATAAAGAAAGAAAGAAGGAAAGAAAGAAGGAAAGAAAGAAAGAAGGAAAGAAAATAGAGCACAATGGGAGAAAGACGGTGAGCACAAGAGAGTAGGTGAGAAGGTGGGAGAGATAAATTATAGAAAGAGTGAGTGAAATGGAGAGAGATGGATAAGACAGAAACAGACATAAAAGGGAGATTTAATAAAAATAATAGTGAGAAATTACAGAAATGACCCACTCCCAGTCATTCAGTTCTATTTATAATCTCTATACTCCGCCACGCTCCCTCAGATTACTCCAAATACACACTCCCGACTGGCACGCTGCTGCATTAGCGTAGCCTAACAAGTCTAGCCTACACGTGGCGTTACATTTCAAAACCCTATGAAAGCCACTCAAAGCTGCTAAGCCAAGTAATGTGTCTGAGACAAAGAGGATTTCAGCCTTACAAACACAACGTGGTAAAGGGCTGCAGACTACAAATGAGCATTTACACACACAGACATGTGAAAACACACTTCAGCAAAACAGACAAATCCCATTTCAGGACTAATTCTTCACAATAATACATGACTGGACAATTAATATCATCTATGTTAATCTGTACCCTGCAACTGCCCAACACAAAACAATCTGACAAGCAATGGAATGGAGATGGTGTGTCTGTACTCAGCACCCTGTACAAATAATGGATATCACTTTAACGTGATCTATAGTGTCAATTAAATGTACAATACAATAATAGTGTGAAGAACATTTTAAAGGATTAAATAACCTACACGTACTTGTTTTATAAAGATAAAAGCTTCTTAACAGGATCTTCAAAGTCGTGTTGGTGGTTCCATAAATCTTATAAAGTTTTCAACTTATTTAGAAAAAACTTGAGCCTAAACTTCTACATATTTTGCATATTCTTCATGCCCTGGTTCCCTGTGTTGGCTAGGAGCAAACATTTGTCTGGTAATCCTGTGGGTCAGTTTAAGAAATGGATGCTCTAAAGAATCATGTATTGAATTTTCTGAGTGACCAAGAGGTCACTGTTTTACATCATTGCATAAAAATCCCTCTGGAACCTTTGCATTAATAGAGCCTGATCAATTTGACACCTGTTGCAGACAGAGATATAATACAGGTCATCAACATCGGCCAACATTATCGACATTATCAGCTTGACCCAAATCAAAGCTCCTGGTGAATGCTCATTACCACCAAACTAAGACCTGTGCCATGGAATTACAACCATTATCACTCTTCCCTTGAGTGGTGTTGATGTGGAGCCACTGACGTACCATGTAATTCTGATAGGCATGGTCAAACATCTCAACCACTTGATTCCTAGAAGAGAACACAGTCACATTAGTGTGCACAAACACACAGTACACTTAAAGGGCCATGTTTCACTGAAGAGCAACAGAAAAGCATCAGAACACACACCTCAATCTCTGTTTCTCATCTCGGGTCATGGATCTGGATATCCGGACAGAGAATCCCAGCAGCAGCAGCAGCATGAAGACAGGCGACATCATTGCTGGACAAAGGTCCCACAACCTCCACACAACACTTATACAAATGTGGTGTCAAAACCACTGTAGTCCTCAGCAACACATCCTGTGTAGCAGCTCTGAAGTCTACACCGCCTTTTAACACACAGCAATTATCTACAAAACATATTTCATCAACACCAGAGACCCCCGGGGACCCAAGTTCAGGCTGTCCAAACTCCTTCCTTCACCGGTCAGTGGTCCATGCTGAGCAGAACCCCTCATTAGGAGTTCAAGCAAAGGCTTTAACTTGTACAGAACAAAGCTGAACACAAGAAATGGGTCTTTAATGCTGGAAATAATCCCTTCTTCCTTCAGCAGCTGCTTCTGCCACACCTGCCTGCCCCCACAGCTCCTGGACCCGGACCTGCTGTGCTCACCTGACACGCTGGCATACCACAAAGCCCTCAACCCAAACCTTCAGGTGAAGCAGGCATGGAAGAAGCAGGGCACAGCTGCTGTTCATGTCACCCCGGGCAGCTCAAGCCTGTGCCTTCAGCTGCTTTGCAGGCGCTCCGAAACCAGGCTGTATTACAGAGCAGTGCTTCTAGAACGCGCTGTTCAGCTGAACCCCAGCTGTTCTCCTGAGCTGCACGAGCGCCTCCTCAGCTGAAACGTTCCGACTTTCTGGGGGTTTCTTTCCATTTACCCACGTCCAGCCTCAGGACGCCGGCCTAAGAAACGACGGCAACGCAGAGCCCACATTAGTGGGGCTGGAGCAGTTCCGCGGCTCTTCTGAGCGGCTCGGCTCGCTGACAGCTCGCTGGTGTTGTTGTCACAGCTGCTGCTGCTTCAGCTTTAAAGGGGAAGCTAAGCTAACCGCTCGCCTGCCTCTGTCTGCCTGACTGTGTACACACGAAGCTCGCCGAGCTCAGCCCGGGATGAAGAGTCGCGTCGGAGAGCGAGTTCAGTTCTCCGGCCGTGCCCCAGGTCCGCTCAACCGGCCGGCGTCTCGCTCCGCGCCCCGCTGCCTGAACCGCCGGATGCTGCCTCTGTAGGGACGCTGGGAGACGTCAGACAGCTGCATCCGGGTAACACGCAAACCTGACGTCAGCTTTTCTTTTCATTTTTTTTTGTGTGTGTGTGTGTGTGTGTGTGTGTGTGTGTGTGTGTGTGTTTATATTCAATGAGAAATGTGCTGTATTTTAGTATTTCGTGCCTATGCACTTTAGTATTTAATATTTAAGGGAAGCTTTCAATTCTTCGACAAGAAATGTCATTAAACAACACACAAGTGAATACACAGTTCAGAGCACTGCTTGGTCCGTTTCTAACTTTGGTAACGAGTTACATAATAGAAATATATTTTTTAAAATATTTTTTAAAATAAATTACAGAAATGCAATTTTAGATTTCTATAATGTAATATGCTGCATTTTAACATAATACACAATACACGATAATTAGCAACACGTTTCTAAGCACTGATTGGTCCGTGTCCATGTCGAGTGCTTTACTGCATTTGTGCGTTTTTACAAATTCCTCTTAAATGTTTCCGTCAATCAGAAGCCTTTCTTGGTGAGTAACCACAGTTTTAGCCAATACAAATAAGGCCCGTTCGTTCGCCACGCCTCCTGTAGAATTTGGTTGGTTGGCGGAGAACTACATTTCGCAGCGAACTACATTTCCCAGAGTGCTCGAGGCTTCATGTGACTGCCGTGTGTCTTCACTGCTACCTGATGCGAACTCAGCAAACAAGTAGATGCTGCTGTTTCATTGCTTCAGGTCGTCGATCGAACCGGACGGAGACGACGGGTCACACGTATAGGTAGGAAAAACAATCACATTGTATTTCGTTCTGTTCGATTTTAATCTCAGAGAAAGTGTTTTGATGTGTTCCCATTCACCGTGTTGAGAGGAGTTAGTGTTGGCTTGTTTATTTAGTCGTAGTTCAGATGTTTTCCTTCTCTGTTCTGAAATTGGGGGGAAGCCTGTAGTGGCAGCTCTGTGGTACCAGTTTGGCTTCATTATACTTTATGTTATAACAAATACATCATGTGGACTTGAATGTGTGTCTCTGAACTGGGAACCTGGGTTCTGAGCTGTTGTATAAATGAAGACAAACTCCAAACCTGTTTAAACCTACTAAGCCAATAAATAATGGACTATAAAATGATATAGCATATACACAGATCAGCCATATCATTAAGATCATTAAGTGAATAACATTGATTTTCTGGTCCCAATTGCATCTATGAAGGGGTGGAATTGGTCCACACAGTGGGGGAAAAACACACACTAGTGAATTCACAACGGGGGGGGGGCAGTGAGCACACATGCCCAGAGTGGTGGGCAGCCCTATTCATGGTGTCTAGGGAGCAGCTGGGGAGGTGACTGGATTGCTCAAGCCAGTTACGGGAATCAAACCTTCCAGTCACAAGGCTGGTTTCCTAACCATCAGGCCACAGCTGACAGGTCAGTGTGAAAATGTTGAGCTCAATGTCCAGTAGAAATGTGCCTGACCACCTCTCCTCTTGTTCAGACTTGACCTTTTGACAAAACAAGAACCAAACTGCTTGTTTTGAAGATACCTCCCCAGCCTGTGAGAAACACACATTTTCACTAGAAATAAAAGTAACCCGCTCAGATGGTTCTCTAAATGATTGTGCTTGAAGAAAATGTTAAAGTTCAATTTCACTGTAAGGGATCTTCCTTAAGGTTCAAAGTTAAGGTTCTTTAATCCGAAAGGGTGAGTAATGCCTTGTGAAATAAAGGATGAACCTGCATTACAGTATGGGGTGACGTGATCTGTGTTGTCTGATTTGTGTTGTACAGCAGGGATGTCTCCAGGCAAGAGGCAGCTCACTGGGCTGGTAGCAGCTACCTTCACTCCGCTCACTCTACAAGGGTAAAGCTTTTCCTCTTTATTTGTAAATTGAAGTACTTAATAAAATGTGTTGCATTCTTGGAAGGGTGTAGAAATGTATTCCTGTGAAGCAGTGCAAAGGAACTCTCTTCCTTTCCAACTGTTGCAAACACAACATTAGACTGAACAAGAACACAAACTCCCAGTTCTGTTCCGTCAGCTAACAGCAGACCCTACTTTGTGCTGTGCTGAATGACGGTGGAGAGGGAGCCAAACTAAGTGGTCTAATATGTAGTGGAAAGTAAAATCTCTCTTCTTCTAGGCACATGAGAGCAGCAGGTAAACATAAGTACAGTAAAAAGTAACAGAAGATTTTTATCATTCATGTTTTGTTATACATGTTATTTCCTTTGTGTGCACTGGAATATCACAAAAAGCAGAGAATAAAAGCCCAAATCTATTTAATTTCAGGCACAACTCAAAAAATGGGCCAGACAATAATATTGGCACCCTCGACTTAAAATTTGTACACCCTAATAACTGAATTCAGTCACTTCCTATAACCATCATCAAGCTTCTTACACCTCTCAGCTGGAAATGTGGACCGCTCTTCTTTTGCAAACTGCTCCAAGTCTCTCATATTTAAAGGGTGCCTTGTGCCAACAGCAATTGTAAGATCCCTCCACAGGTGTCCAATGGGATTTGTATCCGGACTCCTTGCTGGACACTTGAGAACTCCCCAGCACTTTGTCCATCTATTTCTGGGTGCATTTTAAAGTATGTTTGGGGTCATTGTCATCGATTTTTCTCTTCTGTCCACATCCAGGGAGATTAGCTACAGTTCTATGGGTTTTAAACGTCTTTATTATTATGCGCACTGTGGAAAAAACAACATCAAGGTCTCTGGAGATGGACTTGTAACCTTGAGATAGTTGATATTTTTCCACAATTTTGGTTCTCAAGTCCTCAGACAGTTCTCTTCTTTCTTTTTCTCCATGCTTGGTGTGGCGCACACAGACACACAATGCAAAGACTCAACTTTTCTCTTTTTTTTGGTCAATCAACCAATCAAAGTTTATTTGTATAGTACTTTTTACAACAAGGGAGTTGTCACAAAGCAGCTTTACAGAAATCCAGGTCCAAGCCTCAAATGAGCAGCCAGCAGGCAACAGTGACGAGGAAAAACTTCCCCTTTTTGTCTGGTTTCTCATGTGATTTTTATTTTTCCTACACCTGTTATTTTACACAAGTGAGTTTAAACGAGCCCATTAAACGAGTCTGGCCTAGTTTTGTGTGAAATTATATCAAATTTGCCTCTTTTGTTTTCATTGTTTGAGAGACAGAGAGAGAGAAGAAAACACAGTAAGAAAATGTCACTTGCCCACCGTTGTCTGTTAACTTTGCATTTTCTGTTTTGTTCCTTTGTCTAGAGAGCTTAACCTGCCAGTGATTGGGCCTTATGTTAACTACCTGCTTCAGAAACAGGGTGTGCGAAGTGTTTTTGGTAAGTCAGACACAGTTACAGACAGATACATGATAATAAAAGTGTATATTTAAGTATGGTTGTTTGTTGAATGTATCTGTTTGGTCTAGTGAATGGTACCACAGGTGAAGGCTGCTCTTTCAGTTTAGAGGAGAGGAAGCAGCTGGCGGAGGAGTGGTGCCGACAAGGAAAGGGGAAGTAAGCTCAAAAAAACCTGTCAGAACATTAGAAAAGATTGAAAATACGATCTCAGCTTTTTTTTTTTATACTGACCAGAGACTCTCTCTCTCTCTCGTGTGTGTGTGTGTGTGTGTGTGTGTTAGACTTGACCAGGTCATTATTCATGTTGGCTGCTTGAATGTAAAAGACTCTCAGGAACTGGTGAGTGCGGCACTATTTGTTTTATGTTTCCTTTTATACGCCATAAGCATTATGAGGCTGTCAATAACTGCCCACACTGCAGATTCATACTGGATTAAAATGACCTCTGTGTTGTTACTGTTAGATTGTAAAAACTACACACACTCTAGGGTCATTAGAATTTTTTTCCATACTTACACACCGAAAGTAACCCTAACTTGAGTGTTGTCATCAGCACGTGTGTAAACGTTTTTTTTTTGGCTGTGATTTTGAAATGAGGAATAGTGTCCTGTGTTTCCTGCAGGCTCGTCATGCTGCTTCAGTAGGAGCTGATGCCATTGCGGTCATCTCGCCCTTTTTCTTCAAACCCTCTAATGCAGGTGTGCAATCACTGCTTTTCTCTGTGTTTCTTTTTAAAATTTCTTGATAGGATGAGAGAATCGCAAAGAATTTGTGCATTTCCTGTAATCCACAGGAATGTGGCCAATAGGAATGTCTTTTTTAGGCCCAACTCTGTGTAATGATATAAAGGCTATTAATAGAAGTAAATATATTGATTCTAGAGAATGAAGTATGATTTGACCGTGATGGAGGAGTAGAATGTGCAGCACACCTTCCAGACCCATCTTCATGTTTTCTTCCTCCTTTATGAGATTTCTTATATTACTATTTTTAATTCTGCATATTGTTTTTTCCTCAGAGGCATTGAGGACGTTTCTAAAGGAGGTGGCATCAGCAGCACCTGAGCTTCCTTTCTACTACTACCATTTACCTTCCATGACAGGAGTGAACTGTATGCACTGCATATGTACACATATACACTTCCAACATAACAAGGTTGAAGTGTGAGTTACTGAAAAAAATAGAGTAAAGTATCTAACAGGAGTAACTGGGCTGTAAATATTAAATGCTCAGTGTTTATATAGTATAAAATATAGACACACACTACCAGTCAGAAGTATTAGAACACCCAAAATGGGTTCACACACAGCTTGTCTAGTCTGTTTAAACAAGTATTGCCAATGAATGATGGTGCTCCATCCATATAGTGTAGTTTTTGAATAATATTTCTCCTTTTTTCCCCTCATCTGATCTCCTCTCCTCCTTTCACCTGCATCTTTCCCCTCTCTCAGTGGAGGCGAGGGATATTCTGGAGGGCATTGAGAATCAGATTCCCTCTTTCAGAGGCTTGAAGTTCAGTGCAACAGATCTGAGAGACCTGGGCCAGTGTATCTGTTACTGCCGTCTGCGTGGCTGGTCTGTCCTCTATGGCGTGGATGAGGTACATCTTTGATTTTATACCTTTTGGATCAAAGTAATGCAGTTCAGTGTTGAACCATTCCCCTGTCTATGTGGGTTTATTAGCCGTACACTGGTTTCCTCCCAACTCTGATCAGTGTACGATGGGTTAATTGGGTTTGCCCTATTCATTAGTACCTTGTTTGTGGGCTATTTATTCCTTGTACCCAGTGATTCCAGGTAGGATCCATGACGACCTTGAACAGGAATAAGCAGATATGAAGATGCGTGAATGAGTCAATGAATCAATGAGCTTTAAACCATGTCATAATACAGCTAGTTTGTTTTACTTTGCTTATGCCTGTGCTTGAATTAATGAATGCCTCTTTCTTCCTGTTTAGCATCTCTTGGGAGCAGTGGTGTTAGGAGTGAACGGAGCTGTTGGGAGGTCTGTCTCTCTTTAACATTCTCTTGAAACTTACATTTGAGTCAAACTTACATTTTTTGTACATTTATTAGTCATTCAACTCTGTTGCTCTTTTCTTCCCCCAACAGTACCTACAACTACCTGGGAACAACTATGAACAGCATGCTGACTGCTTTTCAGACTGGAGATATTTCTCTAGCTCAAACCCTTCAGGTGTGTCTCATTTCTCTTTATTCTACATAAGTCAGAGTCAACTGTGTAGTCCAGGGGTAGGCAAATCCATATCGGGAATGCCAGTTTCTTACACTATTTGCTGATTTCCCTGCTCTAACGTTGTGAGGCCCTATTTTCGCAGTCCATATTCATACTGAAAATCAAGATAAAGGCGTGTTATGGTTTGAGAGGTGTGCCACCCCAGTAAAACTCCCCACATGAAAATGTCCCTGGAGTGGGGCTGGCGCGGGGGCCACTGGAAACCACTACAATGAGGTGGACAAAGGAACCACTACAATAGATTATACAGTAGACCACATACCACCCATGATCAAATTAAAACGTCCAAGTACCACCTACAAGTCCCTTCACAGTAACACATTTCTGGTCAATAGTTATGTAATGTGTGATTGATTACAGCATCAACCACACACTGTTACCGGTGATGGATAGTCCACATTTCTCCAATTCTTTTTGTCCCCCACATGTAGCAGCATCCTTAAATGTTCCACCTTATGTGCTCCAGGTAGTCCTATTCTATTGGTAGTAAAGTAAAGGGACTAGACAAGCTGCACATCAGAGTCAGCAATGGCTGCAACTTACTGTAGCTGAATGCATTCATTAGAAGGTGTGTCAACAAACATTTGGATATGTAGTGCACTCCTGTAACTACAGTTTTAGCAAGTGAAATGTCGTTACAGATGAGGAAAGTTCAATGTTCAAATGGCAACACCTTATCATTATACATTTTATTGCTGTAGAACAAGGGCTAGAAATGAAACATCTTCCCAGACAACAGGTTTCTGTCTGTGGGGCAGCAGGTTAAACTAGTTGAACTGCTGATTCAGGGATGTTTTCATGGAGTTGCAACTCAGACGGATTAATATTTCATTAATTATATTTAGGGCAGTTGTAATTGGTCGATCTAATTAATGACATTGATGCTGAAAATGTCAACATCAATGAGTCACACATCTTGTACATTTTTTAAGTTTATGTTTTTGATTTCTGAAAAACAATTCAAACAGTAAATGCTTTCCTTTAATACTAGTAATTCTTTCATGCATGAGGTCGGTCGTTTCCAGCTACAGTCATCTGTTGGCTGCATTCAGTGCTCCAGTTCAAAAGTAACGGTGTATTGAAAGTGCCATAAATCATAAAGGTGGTTTGAATATTGTGCGCAGTGTTGATGGCAGACCGCAGCAACCTCCGCACAGTGCAGCAACATGCAGAGAAACAGACTAATCACTGTTCCAATCATTTCTTTTTGTGAAGAATGTCATTAAAACAGTATCTCATTTTAGTGACTGAGGTCACTAAGGATTAGAGTATTGCACTTCAGTATGTAAATGTTTATTTACATTTTGCTGTGCTGTGTCATATGATTGCGTACAGTTTGTTGAGAAATAAGAAGTAGAATATAATGTTCAGTTGATCAATGAGTCCTTTTGGCAACTATTTGATAAAATAGTCACTAGATTATTTGATAGAAAAATAGTTGCTAGTGGCATGTTTTTTTTTTTTTTGTTTGTTTTTTTTTTAATATTTAATTTTCTGTAATGTCCCTTTTAGATGGACTGTTTCTGCATGTCTTTATTTTTCTATTGTCCCAGGAAAACTAAAGCTGCAGTTGACCACAATGTATTTTTCTTTTTCCCAGTTTAAAATGCAGGAGATCATCACATTCGCTGGCAGTCTAGGTGAGTTCCTCACTTCTTCATAATATTAAGCTCGTAAAGCAGTATTGTATTAGTATGTTTTGCTTGTGGACTCACCCTACATTCAGTTTGTGCTTTAAGATACACCAAAGTGACACACTTTACACATGCTTTTACACAAATATGACTCATGAAGCTGTTCTCGTGAGTTTGAACTAAAATCAAATGGTGCAGAAAGTGGTGTGCCAAGCCCAGAGTATTAAAGATGGGGACCATTCTCTCTCTTATAGTCAATGATTTTGAAACTGCTATTTTAATGTTGCAGGATTTGGTATGTACACAGATTAGTTATTAGTTAAATATCCACATTAGTTCATTTAGTCACTGGATAACAAGACATTATATTAATAACTTCTAGTTACCTGAAATGAAACTCATTTTAGTTTAACAAAATATATACAAATCTTTAGTACACATTACCAGTACAAAACAAACCTGTTGTATTTACGTGATTGGAATATATAGTGAGCCAGATTCATGAAATCCATTGACAAATTTACCACAACCTTTAAGAGCAAATATCCTTGCTGTATCACATTTTCTCCTTTGTAAATGTGGAGAACCAGTGTGCTTTAGTGTTTTATTTTTTAACAGAGCTCTGAGCAATTCATAACAACATTATTTGTTGCAATAAACACAGTAATAGATAGCTAGATTAGATCTATTATATAGACAAAATTATTGGAACATTATGGTCTCTCTGGTGAAATTTATGTTTAGAACCCCCAATATTTAAGGCCTGATGTCCCTGTCCTAGGAGAAAAATTGACAGAACACAAAAACAGATAGACATAATTGATATCCATCCATCCATTTTCTATACAACTTATTCCGGAATAGGGTCACGTGGGAGCCGGTGCCCAGCCGGCAACTCTGAGCGCAAGGGCACGAAACAACCCTAGATAGGGCGCTACTCCATCGTAGGGCTCACACACACTCAAAGGGACACTTTAGAGTCACCAATTCACCTACCACACATGTCTTTGGACTGTGGGGGAATCCAGAGAACCCGGAGGAAACCCACACGAACACAGGGAGAACATGCAAACTCCACACAAATTTCCCAGGTGATCCCACCTGGGGATCGAACCCATGTCCTTCTTGCTGTGATGCAACAGCGCTATCCACTGCGTTCCAGCGCTATCCACTACATAACTGATATGCTAATGATAATTAGTAGACTGATGATTTCTCGTCAGATAAACATTTTAGGAGTGTGGTAGAATTCCAGCACGGTATTGAATTTGGTTTATATCATATTTGTGCTGTAATGCACCCAGTTCATCTTTGCAAGGGCTTGTCAGTTAGTTTATTAGTACTAATTAACTAACTCTCCTCTGATACCTCTTGTTGTACCTTATGTCCAGGTTTTGGCCTGCCCATGAATAAGCAGCTGATGAGTGAGCTTTCAGGCCTGCAGTTGGGACCACCACGGCTGCCACTGCTACCCTGTACCCCGGACCGTGCTAAGGTCATTGTGCAAAAACTCCAGGATGTTCTGGCAGAGCATTGATGTCCTGCTCTTCCAAAAACAAACAGCACAAAGATAAACCAGCCATACTGAATGGGAAGAGACCAAGGTCAGGTTTATTAACACACGTATGACTGATCTGTCTGATAAGCCTGATGATGTGGGTTCTCATTCATCTTCTTTCTGTTTTTAAAAATCACAGTGTGTTAATAAACCAGCCAATGAAGCAGCATTTCACTGAACAATACTGTAAATCTATAGCTAGCAATAAAAAGCTAATAAAAAAATAAAGAAAGAAAAGGATGGATATGGGGGTTGGAATGCACTGCTTATTTACATAATGTTAACCAGTCCCTAGTAGCCTACTAGCTACTAGCTTTTACAAAATGAATAGTATTTACAATTTTGGGTAAACTGATCTTTTAGTTGGATACTTGAAGTGAATAAACCACACTACTCTTGTACTCTTAAGGTGTTACAAAATGATCTTTGAGTAATGGCATTGAAGATGCTATGATTTTTTTCATAAGGAATCATGTATAATAGAGATGTGTGAAGAAACTTTCAAGTGCTGAACTGGATGTAAAAGTTCTGCACACTCACCAATCTCTGTTATAAACATGGCTCTTTAGGGAAACAAAAGTGGTTCTTTCATTGAACTCAAAGAAACCTTTGAAGCACCTTCAGGTTTTGTAGACACCTTCTCATCTAGCTCATTCTCCAATTCTTCTATTGGACATGTAGTTGCAGCACATGTCCAGAACTTCATGGACACCTTCCCACCCAGCATTCATTTGGATACATAGATACACTACACTCCAAGTTTGTAGACAGTATGCTCATCCAGCACTTTTTCTGAAATCAGTGGTATAACTATGGAATTTGCACCCGTTTGCTACACTAACGTCCAAAATGCACTATTGTTTTTGACATGCAATGTTGCATCTGATGTTCTTGATTTCTGTCTTTCATCAGTAACTCAGGTTCCTAGAAATAGTTTGGGAATCCTTGTCCTTTGCCAGCCCACAACAGTTCAACCTGTTAACTAGACATCTGGTACTTTTTGAGCCAAGTCAGGTTTGTCTATTTCTGATTAGCTACATTTTAAGTAAATTTGTGAAGAGACCTGTTCATTTAATGAGTAAATCTGCACTAATATATTTTCCGGTTCTGGAATTCAGTTAATTATTGCAGTGGAGCATCGACATTGTGCCTTCATTTGAGTGCACAGAGTGAAAACAATACCTGAACCACATAACATTTTTATGGATGTGTGCCAGTACTTTTTATACAAATGTGACATTCTTTCTAATGTATTCATTGTTTGATAATTGTTATATATGCTAAATTGAATAGAAATTAAATAAAACAAACAGAAAGCTCAGACATTCCTAATTCCTGGTTGTTCCTTGTTCTAGTATGGATATGAAATAAAGAGTGCAAAATCAGCCTCTTAGTTTGTCTTTTTTCTTCTTCTAATGCCCTTCCTTTATTTCTTTCATGTATTTTTGTTTCTCTTTCTTTTCCCCTTCTCTTTGAAGTATGTTAGAGAGGGGGAAGATAGCTAGAATAGGGAAGGAGCTGGATGTAGAGAGAGAGGGAAGATGGATAAAATAGATAAGGAGCTGAAAGAAAGAGGGATGGTGGATTAAATAGGCAAGAAGCTGAACATAGAGAGTGGATAGAAAAGAGAAGGAGCTGAAGGTAGAGGGGGAGTAAGGTGGATATATTAGAAAAGAAGCTGAAAGTAAGAGGGAAGGTGGAGAGAAAGATGGAGAGACAGAGGAGAAAGGAGGTTGAATACATAATGTAGAGAATATGGCATGAACTGATGGAGATCAATGTGGAGAAGGAGATCAAGGCACACTCCCCTCCATAAGTATTTGAACAGTGAGGTCAGATGTTAAAAGATCAGCTTTTATTTCCAGCTATCTCTGGATCTGGTTTACTGTTCAGAACAATGCACCTTTTGTCTGAACGCACCTATTTTTCTTTTAAATAAAAGAAACTGTCAAAACTGAAATGTTTTCAGTCTACAAAAATAAAGGGATGTGCCTCACTGTTCCAAAACGTATGGAGGGGAGTGTACCTTCAGAGGAGTATAGGAAATGATTCAGACTCTTAACTGATTCTATTCTATATAATTAACTGACAATATGTCATGGTGAGGCATAGTGCACACATAATGGATATGAAACTGAGATTCAAAAAACTTCATCTTGTTCTAGTCTCCTGATAAATAATAATATTATAATAATAGTCCTGGCTATAATACAATATCTAATACATATCAGATAAGGTATCCATACATATCACTAACTGCAATGTATAATATATTATTCCTAAAAGCAGGTCTGTTTGGTTTCTTTTGTTTTGTTTTGTTTTGTTTTTTGCTATATGTGTCTTTATGTATTTACACCACATGCAACACCTCTGAGAGAGGATCCGGGAGTCTTCTGCAGCGCTGCTAATACACAAGCTATTGTGAACATGGACATATCAAAACAGCAAACTCAGTCTGCTCCTTCATCCACAAAACAAAACCATCGTACCAAAAAAAAACACAGAATTACAACTGCAGAGAGCTGGCAAGCCAAAAGACGGCCACAGAATCTGTGCCAAAAACAGATAAATGCTGGCTTCGCTTCTAAAATATGGCAAGAGCTCAGTGCCCTGAAAGGGTTTATTGAACTAGTTGGCATGTTGAGAATAAGCAACAGATTTGTTAATTTTCATGTATCACAAAGTCTAAATACATTGAGGACAGACAGGAGACATGAACGGGATGTACTGCTTTGGGCTTGAAACTGCTTTTTGGTCTCAAACACCATATTGGGTAAACAGGATCAATGGCGTTGATTGTATTGATATGTGTATTATGTCTGTACATAACCCTGGTCCCCTGGTGGAGTTATGAATCCTTTTGTATGTAGCAGTTACCACGGTTGACAAGATTTCTCAACTTGTGGGCCAAGAAACACTCTCTAGTGGTCTGCAGCCCCCTCTTTAGGGTGAGTCAGTAGTCCATAGTGGGACAGAAATGAGGACCTAATTCTCTCATTGCCATTGTCAGAGAAATAAAAAGCAAAAACAGTTTTACAGTGAAAGCTGGGTTGTTTTCTTGTGGGCCGTCATGTGTTCTAGTTATGATCAGGTGGGCTGTGAGGTGGAAAGGCTGAGACACCCTGTTCTTAGTGTTAGTTGACAAGCTACCTACCTTTAAGGGACCTGTATATATTTTGTAGGTACAGACTTCCTTTATTACATCCAATTATCATGTATGTGTCATGCATGGGAAATTACGCAGGTTGTAAATTGAAGTCCTTAAAACAGTGGATCATCTGTTTGCGTCCTCTGGATTCTCCAGACTCAGAACTCCACCGATTAAAGCTGCTTTCACACTTTCACACTTTTAAACACTATATGCATCATTATTTTTCATGGGATGCGCAGTGCATCTGCAAAAATGGTCTGCCACAGAAACACGCAGGGTCAAATAGAGCTCAAATATTTTCAATTTTTGCATGACGCTCAGCTTGTGCGGACATGGATGAAGAGTGCAGTGTGAAAACAGCTTCACTGAACTTCCAATCATCAGATTCCTCCATTCTGAAAGGAGAACACATCACGACTTACACTTACAAGGAGTCTTCTTACTTTATGGAAAACCTAGAATTAGTCTGACCCTGGTTTTGAGAACACCTTCTGGGTTTATCACACACCAGAGGGCGCTCCTGAGAGAGTCCATAATGAATGGGTTTATATGAAGCATTTGAGCAAAATCATAGTTTATAAATGTTCATATTCATACTGAATAATGCACTTATTTCCTCAGTGCAGAATATCCTCAAGTGTTTCAGCACCACAGACATATTTTTTTTTTGAACTTTACTCCAGTTATAAGACCGTAAATGTCACATTCATGATGATGCCACTTCCATTTCCAAAAACCCTTTTGTTGTAGAAAAATTTAAATGTTGTTTCCTTGATATTTCTTTGCTTTTTAATGAAATACATTTGTAAACATTATTTGCACTGTTTTTACTTTTTACATTTGCATTTACATTTAAAAGTTTAAAATAACTGAAGTAAGTCTAGGTCCAGAAAGCAAAACTCCCCATGATTCCATACGGTCTAGCCAGAAACAGATCAGATTAGATTCAGTACCTGGATTTCATTTTCATTGACACCATTTGGTTGACGCTCTTATCCGGGGTTATTCACATTACAGAAGTGGGCCAGATGAGAGTTAGGTGTCTTGGCCAAGGACTCATTGGTATAACACAGGGAATCGAACCCCAGTATTACACATGAGTGGTGTTATCTGTTGCGCCACATCAACCACCTTTAGATTTAGGATAACTGGACTATACTCTAGACCAGGGCTCACCAACCCTGCTCCTGGAGGGCTACCATCCTGCAGCTTTCAACTCCAACCCAAATCTAACCCCATTCAGCCAATCAGGAACTTCAGCAGGGTGGAAGGTACTCCAGGAGTAGGGCTGGTGAGCTCAGCTGCAGTCAGTGTCCAGATGCAACAGAGGGGGCGCTGGTGCGACATTTTGAATGCAGTGCGCCAAAAGCCGAATAAGAAAACGGGCCTGTGTGATTGGTCAGGCTGAGAGAGCGGAAGGAAGCGTTTGTAGGCAGAGTCGCTATCTGACAGAACCTGTAGATTGGTGTTGGTGAGTTTTATTCGCTGAGGAAATAAACTCCCCGCCGAAATACAGCCACACCACGGCTTCTGGGTCTCTACAGAGAGAACTGAGTGACGAGAAGGCAGATAGTAACGGCGGACATAATGAACTGAACCGCCGCGTTTCTAACGGTTTCTAACGGTCAAAACACAAACATAATGACAGGTAAGACAGGTGTGTGTTTACTGTGGGCTGACTGTGCTCGTCTTCTCTTTACTTGATATCTGGCGGGTTCACGTACCCTCACTATGAACCCTTATCTCAACCCTGAGGGACTGGTTAAGGTCTTTCCCCGTTTCTGCCTCCTTTATTTGTAATAACACAGTAATTACACGAGACAGTCACATAACATATGTTGATATGTTTGAGGAAGACCTTTGGCTTCTCTAATATGTAATGATTTTAGGTGTAAACACTATCAGAAGTTGAATATCTTGATAAATTGGCCAAATCTTGATCAAAATTTACCAAGTGCCTGTTTTTTATTTACTTACTGTATCTTTAACTGTAGAGGCTTAAACTGAAAATGAACTTTAGATCTGTGGTCTCAATGGTTGCAGGTGGGTGTGTGTACGTTGAGAAAGATGATATTTTATTTTTATTGGCTCATTACTGTGATAAAATATGAGAATTAGCAGATTTCTGTAACTGCTGGTCACAGCAGGCCGAGCCCTTAAGTATTTTGTTCTCAGGTCAGTATCTCAGTTATTAAACATTGCTTTATTATTCTGGATCTTATTAACAAGAGCTTATAAAAACATTTCTTATTATCGTGGTGTTAAAGTAAGTGCCGCATGTCACAGGTCCAACAGTGCCAGTTATCTAGAACAGGGTTTCCTCAACCTGTGGGCCATGAAGTGGTCCCTCAGCCCATTCTCAAGGGGAGACAGTAGTCCATGCTGGGTTGGTACTTTAAATTAAAGTCTACATAAAAAACAAACATGATTAGGTAAAAGTGAAAATCAAGAGAACAGTTGTGTTCAAGCTATGAACATAAACATTAATAAAACTGCACAAATAAAATCACACGTGTCACAAAGACCATTAAACGGCATCAGTTTGAGACAATGCAGCTGCAGGCATCTGCACATAAAAAGTTTTCTTGTTGGCTGTTGTGTTTTCTAGTTATAAACAAGTGGGCCTTGAGATGCAAAAGTTTGAGAACCCCTTCTTTCTTTATTTAAACACTTCTGAAACCTAAAATCCTGAAACAGGTTGTCTCTAAACAAATTTGAGCTACATTTTTCATAGTTTGGTTATGATCGTTAAATGATTTATTCAGGATGTATTTGTGCTGGCCTAATATGATTTATTTTGTTAAAATTTATACAGGATTTTAGTAACAGGAGCTCATAAAACATGTATTATTATTATTATTATTATTATTATTATTTTTAATAAAATCTTGATTTTCCACAATGACTTGCTCGCATATGCTTCACTGCACCACAATTAATTTTTCGAAACAGTAGGTTCTACGGTTTCTAACCGCACGTGTGTTGCTGGTGTGTCAAGGCATTCCTCATTTATAAAGTTAGGAATACAAGGTGCCCTCACTGTGAAGGCATAGGTCTGAAAGGGTTAATGCCTGTTTCCCTGAGAAATGTTTGGTGTTTTGTGTCTCATGCTCTTATTGAGCTACTCCAGCACCATGTTTTGCAGTGAAGCAAAGGCATATGTTCTTCAAGTTTCCCAGTGTAACCTTCTGACTCTCTTGTAGATGATGTTCTGTTAAATGTACCGATAATACGACAGCTTTATCACTGGGACTGCGGCCTGGCCTGTTCACGAATGGTGTTAAAGTAAGTGCCAAACCTTAAGGTAATTCTAGACTGTAATGCTTTTGAATGTCATTTAGTTTCTTATTCAGAGCATCTTCTTCTCTGCCTTAAGAGGCCAACAAGCTACTGTTTCTGAATAACTGTAAACCAAAGGTAATGTTCATGCCAAATGTTTGTGAAACGTGTAGCTAAATATGTGATTAAAAAATATAAATAAAGAAAATGTAGAATGTAGACTATATGTACATCCTAAATATGCAAAGACTAGAGATGCACCATTTGGTTGGTGACTCTAAGTTCAGCTTCATCAGCCATAACCGATTCTGTGCCAGTCACATTTACACTCGTGAACCGTATGAATTTGGCAGCAGCAGAAACTAAACCAAACACATGCACCACCTGCCTGATTTATGCAGAGCATGCAATCTGACAATTGACTTTGATCTGGAAGCCACCATGATTTTATTTCTGCAAATTAGATTGTTATGTTTTAAGATCCAACAAAGAGCCAGTGGATGTGCGCTGCGGGTGCTGGACCTGCTAATGTTCAAAACAAACAACTGCTCTAGGAGCGTTTTAAGGACTTCAGCTAACAAGCTTGGCCTAATTTCCCATACATGACACATGCATGATTCTCGAATATAATAAAGGAAGCGAATACCTGCAAAATACATACTGTTTATTTTTCAAGGTCCTTTAAAGGGAGCTATAAGAGAGCTGTTTGTTTTTAGCATTAGCAGACAAACGTACAACCATGTATTTTACTGATGATTTGCAATGGCCACAGTGCTGCTCATCCCCTGGATCACAGTGGCTACGTGATTTGTGTTGCTTGGACTAGGGATCCATTTTGGTCACAGTCACGGATGTTTTTCACAGTGAGTGAAGAAAATTACAAGCTCGCTGTTTGCAATACGTGCATGATAAAGCTACACAAAATGTTTCTCTATGTTGGCATTTATAATTATTATGAATAAGAATATCAGAATCAGCCAAACATTGGAATCAACTGTTCATATATAAAAAAAATTGGAATCAGACAAGAAAAGTGCTGTCAGTGCATCTCTAGTGAAAACATTAGCAAACTGACAAGAAATGAAGTGAAGGAGCATCATATTGCTTTTAAATGAAGTAATTTCATTACAGTTACATTTACATTTACAGGGTTTAGTTTTCTATTATCCCCTTATTAGTCTATGAAATATTACATGTAGTTTGTAAACAATATGTTGATATGAACATTTCCTTTAGTTTACTGCATCAGTAGTTTACTGCTTTAGTTTACTGAATCAGTAACTCTAAATATGAAGCCAACTTCAGCAGATTAATATAGGCTCTAAATTAGAAACTATGAATTAACTAACTTCAGTGTTGTACTTTTTGTTGATAGTTTTTCATTGTGGATTCAGTGTGTTGTTCTTTTCTACACTGATCAGATATCTTCATCCAGTGAGTGAGGAGGAGTTCGAGAGAGCCTGTTGGGATCTGAAATTGACGGAGAGCGTATGGACTATCGACTTGGCATATCTCATGTGTCGACTAGGCGTAAAGCACTGTTTCTGCACGCAGACATTAGGGGTAGACAAGGGCTTCAGACATCAGGTAGACAACTGGACATTTCCTCCACATATACACATATTTACTGTGTATTTAATATTCAGTAACTTGAATAGATTACAAACATTACAAGTTTGAAAGGCAACTTTTCCCCTCACAGCTGAGTGCTTTCAAATCAGCTGTTGCTATTACTTTGAATGGAATTGTGTGCTCCTTAACACTGCTCAGTGAATCTTTGTAATCACAGAGGTGCTTAAACATTGTTTTCTTAACAGGTTATGACAAAAGATTGACATTTGCACTGTGTGACCCATATTCTTTTGTTGATCTTGTAGTCGTTCTACAAAAAACATTTTGACACAGAAGAAGACAGAGTAAATGACCTCTTTCTGAAAGCAGAGAGCAAAGGAGTAGTCGTGAAAAAATGGTACAGTGACCTTGTTCTTAAGCACATATTCTGCAACTCAAACAAGACCTATAACATCCCTTATTCTGACCCCTGTTTTTTGCCTGTAGCTCTGTGACTATTCAGGAGATCGAGACTCATCTTGACCAGGGTCATGTAGCCATCGTGCTAGTCAATGCTGTCGTGCTGGTGTGTGAACTGTGCTCCACTCCCGTCAAATACTGCTGCTTTCTCCCTGTGGGGCAGAAGTGTTTCTGCAGGAAGCCTGACTACCAGGGACACTTTGTGGTAGTGTGTGGATTTAATCGTACAGCTGGCAGCATCTTTTATAACAACCCTGCCTACTCTGACCGTAAGTAATCTGCATTTGTGTAAGTGATCTTGGATGGGTGTTTCTTATCCTGATCCTGAAGGCAACCTTACCCTGCATATTTTAGAGCTTTTCCTGCTCCCAACAAACCTGATTAAACTAATCAGCTTATTAACAAATCCTTTGGGAGTTACAAGGGGAGTAAAATGTGTAGGGCAGAGGTGACCAGGCTTGAGAAACACTGGTCTAGTACGGGTCACCAATGTTGCTACTGGAGAGCTACCTTCCTGCAGATTTTAGATTCAACCCTAATCCACCCCACTTGATCCAATTATTTGCTGCCTTCAAAAGTTCTTGATTGGCCCAATTCTGATTTTCTCATCAAATCTGCTCCTGGAGATTAACTTTCATTTTTGCCAGCATCACAGGAGCTATTGCTGAGCTTTATTGACTGAAAACTGAAATCGTTGGTTTGCTTTCTTGGTTTCTCTAAACTTTACTTTTAAGATTTTCATTAGAATCCCGTAGGAAGGTACATAGCTGTCCAGGAGTAGGGTTGACCCCTGGGTTTAGGATGAAAAATCAACCATCATTTGGCAGTAATATAATGGGATGTGAATGGTTTGTAATGGGAATGACTGACTGATTCTCTCTTTGATGGACAGGTGTATGCAGCACTAGCATTAGTAATTTTGAAGATGCAAGAATGAGCTATGGCACAGATGAGGACATACTACTTATTTTCAAGGACAGTTGATTTCTAAATATGTCTGACTTTGGGTTTTGGGTGGATTGGATTTTCCCCCACGGGATGAATATTGAAGTACAGGTAGTATGATTCTTCCTGGGCTTTTGTTCTTCTTTGATACTTTAGACTTTGTTACTCGGTGCTAAATAAGCCATATGATAAGAGCTCAAAAGCTCTTAGTGCAATGATATAAGAATGGACAGAAAAGAGTCAAAGGGATAATTAGTTTGCCTACTCCAATTTGCTCTCTTACACTGACCAAGAAGGGAACATTATGTATTGTACAAAGGTGTTGTAATGAAATAGCTTCCTCATAGACCTGTAATATTATAGTATTAGAATATTGTGAAAAATGTTTGTTTTGGGTTTTTTTTGTTTTTTTCATAATTTAATTCAAAAGGGTAAACTGTCATATTAATTATACACAAAGAAATATATTTCAGGCCTTTTTTTTTTTTTTACTTTTGATCATATGGCTTATAGCTCCTAGTTTGGACATAATAAAAGACAGTGGATCAACACCCGCAAATGACGATGACATGGCAACCTAAAACACTGCACACTGGACCTCAGACACCGTGGATTCTGTGCCTCTCTACTGACCTTAAGGCTTTGTTCATACTGTTTACCTTTTTGATTTGAAGTGTGAAGAAATTGACTTTTCATAATATTTAAATTCCCTGACATGCACTAGTTATATTGAAGATTATTTTGCTCATTTCTTTATTACCTTTTTAAATTTGATTTGTGTTGTCACTTTAGTTTGTAGGCGTATACGTATGGTGAAAGATGATGTAAACTCAGGTATAGTTCATACAGTCCCACACACCAAAAAACCCTCCTAATATCATGTCATTTCTTAGAAAGGGTATGGCTGCTTATCCAAGAAACAGGACTCTTAATAAAAGCATTCTTCAGAATGCAATCATGAATGTCTACACTATGTAATTAAGTTCTGGTTAGCAAATGTAATGATTATTTAACATCTTATTTAGGGCCCTCTGATTCCCGCAATGCACAGAACACTGACAGAATTGAGGCATATAATGGATTTCCAATATAAAGACTGAAATGCTTAACTTATAACCACCTGAGCTTACTCATACAGGCTGACATGCTTCTCTTTCTTTGTGCCGTACATTGTGTGTGAATAATAAACAGTCTAGCTTCTGCGCCCTAAAGATTTTAGGAATCAGCTCAACAGCTTTTCTTTGATTTTTGCCAGTATACTACTGGTAAGACATGAAAAGACCCCTGCCATGACCATGAAGTAGCCAGCGTACTAATACCACACTAGTGATCCTGAACAAGGGCTGTGGTGCGCTAATGCCATGGTAGCATGTTGGAGCAGGCAGGTAGCCAGCATTCTAATACCACGCCAGCCATTCTGGACAAGGGCTTTATCTAGAACACCAATGCTGCTGTAAGTCAGTGTGTTGGAGTAGGCCTGTAGTGTTTCTGGATGACAGCCATATCCAGTGCTTTGATGCTGCGTTATCAATGTTTTACTTTTTGCGTTGATCGTTTATCACTAACTAAGCCAGATAGATTACTAACTAATGTTATGCTCTTTGGGTTGCATCGTTTTGTGAAATGACCCTCTCATGATTGTCACGACCAACATTGGTCGCTCACCCAGACCTCTGAAGAACATATGGAAAGCAGGCAGTGCTAAAAGGCCATTGGTATTGCTTTTTAAAAGCAGGGCAAAATGAAGCCCTTTCAATAACAAAAGACAAAATTTTTGTAGAAAGTTGTGTAGGATTTTATGGCTTTGTGTGCAGTCAGGCATGCCACAAAGATCAAACTGCACGCAGTCATTTCAGATTCCCCCTGGGTTTTCAAACACATGGATGCAGTTTTTTTTGAAGGATTCATGATTTATATTAATGACAGACTAGTTTGTGCAATATTTGAATAAGCAAGCCGATATTCCAATTAAATATATATTTTACAAGGAATATTATGGTCTGCCGTTGTGTAGGATATTTTATATATTTGTTTTATAGCTGCAAACATGCACTCATTCTTTGCAGGTTTCTTTTGCTTTTCATTTACTTTTTTTATTATTATTCAACTGCATACCAATGCTATGAGTGCTACATCTGCTCTTTTGTGGAGAAAATGCTCAATTAAACTACAGCTATACCTGTACGTATGTGTACAACAGTGTTGTTAGTAGTCACTACAAATTATTTTCAATACGGTGCCATTTCATATTGTTTGTACAAATGGAGTTGATGAAGTTTGAACCCATTTTTTTTTTACCCTGAAGATAAAAGTGTAAAAAAAAAAACATGGAATGGGTACAAAAAAATGAAAAGGAGAATTTTTTTTTTTACTGAATTTGGACAAAAATAAAATGGATTTCATATAGTCTTAATTCTTTTATTTTAGCCCATTTACCATGATTATACACACACACACATACACACACACGACATCCACCTTTGTGTAAGACTCATAAGGTAACAGTCTGATAAGTTCGCTGTTTAAGGCTGTTTAAAGCTTTTGAATAGCTGACCGTTTGTGTTGACCTAATATACTTTAATTACAGCCCCTTTTGATATAACTATACCGTTTAACAAATGTGGGCTGTTTGGCTGTAACAGACTTCAAATACGAGATTGAAACAAGTCAGCTAGCTGGCTGCGACTGTCCGAAACCTGGCCTTGCCTAAAATGTCTAAAGTGTTTGGTGATATATTAGGTCCATGCCAACTGTTTATCTGTTTAACGGTTTGTTGAAAACACTAGTGATGGCTCAACAGTGTTCTGAATGTTGTACAGGAGTACAGTTGTGGATGAGTTTAGATACACTAAACTGTATGTCTTAGGTCATGAAAATCAGAAGTCCAGTATGTCTCTCACAATATTTGATATTTTTGAGATGCAGTAGCAAATCACAGCTACTGTTTGGTTAAATATCCCATAGCAACACATTAGTGCATTAGTGCTTATAAATGCCATTGAGAACCATTTAGACAGACAGATATCATATGCTGGGTTGGATATTTGAGGGCTCTTTTTGGCAGAATTGAGAACTCAGTTAAGTGTGTTTCTTCACCAACCTGACCCTGGCTACTTATTTCATGAGGTTGGTATCAGGACTTTGGGAAGGCCATTCCAAAAGTGTAAGGTGCTGATTTTAGAGCAGGGCTTCTTTCTTTGATTTTAGCCTCTTAGTCCTTGCTGAACTAGCTGAACTAGATGTTAAGATACCTTGGGAAGTTAAGACATTGTGGAACTTTCAGCACCACCACTATGTATAATGCTATTCCTTATAGCCTAGGCACCATTTATTTTTTTCTAGTAATTACATTTTATGCTCTTTTCAGAGAAATCATTGAGAGCCAAATATTGTCCCAACATTCAAATCTGAGTGTATGTAAACTTCTGACCACAACTGGAATTCTGCACACTCTGTCAACTTGAATTCTCCTCTAATTTTGATTTAATTTCCATCTGCTTTAGATCACTTTGTAATTTTTTTTATTTTTTTTTGTAATTTTACTGCTTTTTATTTGATTTCTTGTTTCATTAATTCTTGTTTGCTTAGCTGCATTGTAAATCAGGATTATTCCACTTTATATTGTGAGTTAAATAAAGGTTTATTTAAATGAGACAAATTAATTTTATTTCCGGTAGAACTGGTAATTCACCACAGCCTGACTAAGATAAACCTTGAAGCTATATGAAAACTCCTAGTACTAGTATATGACTTATCATCTGAAAAGTCTAAAACTGAAACTTTTTTTTTATTTGAAAATGTGTTTCAGTATTACAAACATATAATAAGAAAAAGAAAATTTGATCAAGAGTTAAAAACCCACATTCAAACCCATAGGCCAACACATTCACAACCCAGAGAGAGAGAGAGAGAGTGCAAGGTAAAGAGTGGTTTGAGCACCATTGGATGTTCCCTTCTCCTACCCAACACAGACTTTGTTGAAGCAATTGTATCTTTAAGAAAATGATATTGTTCTTTCCAATGAAAAACAAGCCCCTCCAATATGGTAACTTTACAGGAGAAGGAAAAGGTGTTCTTAACTTTGAATGGAAGTTCAAGACTCTTGTAAATAAATTGTAATTTTAGAGAATTTCTATACGTATGTTCATCTAGAATTACTTGTACCATACAGAGAGGAGCTACACATTTCAAACGAATAATAAAAATAAAAAACAATAAAGGTTTGAGATACATGGTTTTCATTGGACATCAAAATGATCATATGCATGATTTCTACTTGGTCATATTAAAAGGCACGTATGGTTGGTCTTTAATACAAAAAGGGGTGTTTATTTCATGGCATCCTCCTTATAAAAAAAAACTGTCTCAGAATCTGTGACCCCATGCTACAGTGAAAGAGTGCACAGTGAATATCTTAAATTCCTGTAAATTATTAATAAATTAAAGAATGTGTGTTGGTAAATTAATAACTAGATTGTTTGGAGCATCAACATTACAGTTTGAACAATTATTACATTATATTCAGATTATTTACTGAATTAAGACAAAAATAGTTATATTAAAAACAGTTCTGTATTATCACAACTCAGTCTCTATAAATCTTTTGGCTCCTTACAGGACCTGAAATCACTTATCTTGAGGATCTTTGGAGTATTGTCAAATCTGGTAATGCACCATTCTTCAGTCTATAAAAAAAATGATTATTTTAGGATCTTCAGATTCTAAATTAGTCCAGGATCACATTGTTCATCAGTCTATAAAAATATTCTGAAAATCTTCACATTTATTAATAAACATAGTACTCTATTATCCACCATATTACACTCCTGAGAATCAATATCTTGGTGAATATGAAATAATGAAACAGCATTTTTTATACTATATTGACATTTACATGCACAGATGTAATAAAGACACAACTCTAAACTCTCAATGTTTATTGTGGAACACAGAATAAAGAAAATCACAAAAATAAACTTTTGAATTATCAATACATTAATTAACAGCACCATATAACATGAAGGTAGCATTAGATCAGGAATTGGTCATTCTTGACCCTGGGCTCCTCCTACAGTACAGAAGTGTAATTTGTGCTTTGAAACACCCCTAAAGGACACTACATAGCATTTTTTGTAAAGCTGGGCAAAGCCCCAAGGGTGTTTTCATATCTGCACTTTAGTCTGGTTAAATCAAACCATTAAATTGAACAGTGAATACTGTTCATAATACTGATTACTGATTTTAAGCCTGATATGGTCATGGCCAACCGAATTTCACGATCTCCCTGAATTTTTCCCCAAATTGTTTTCAATCAGATGGACTTCTGACATGCCAGATATTTTGGACACTTGCTTACAAACCGATTGCACAAACTCACTACCAGTTTTCCCAAAATTATACTGCAAACCACACTGCAGATCTACATGACATTTATTATAATAAAACAAAAAATGAGGAAAAGACTTGGAGGTCACGCTAGTGAGGCTTTGGTAACATCATTCATATTTGCTCAATATTATGTCAACTTCCTACCATGACAGAAATTTGTTAACAGAGCTGGTGTCTTTCAGTTGCCTGGAAGTTTTGAAGATGTATTGGTGGGTTGTTGTTGGGCTAATTTGGAGCAGCCTGGTGGCCAATCCTCATTAATTGCACATTGCACCAGTAAGAACAGAGTGTGAAGGTTCAATTAGCAGGTAAGAGCACAGTTTTGCTCAAAATATTGCAATGCACACAACATTTATGGGTGACATAGCAGAGTTCAAAAGAGGACAAATTGTTGCTGCACGTCTTGTTGGCGCATCTGTGACCAAGACAGCAAGTCTTTGTGATGTATCAAGAGCCACGTTATCCAGGGCAATGTCAGCACCACCAAGAAGGACGAAGCACATCCAACAGGATTAACTGTGGATGCAAGAGGAAGCTGTCTGAAAGGGATTATTGTGGTCTAAAACCAGGTGTTTCAGTTTCATAGTCCAACCCCTGTAACAGCACAAGCATATAAACTGCAAGTGTTGTCCTTATAAGGTGGATAAATAAATTGAGTAGGTTAAGTGAAGGATTTGGACTGAGTAGCAACAACAGAGACACTATTCTCTCTATTACATACCAGTGGAGAATCAACTTGTTTTTTTAAGCTTTATTTCATAATGAAATGCAAAAAATGATGTTCTTATTAATGTTCTAATGTTATTCCAAGCCACCCAAAACGTCCCAAATTAGTTAGCTAATACACTGATTAGTTTGTAATGAAGATTATATTGATACATTTTTCTCTTCCCTTTGTAATATAGCTGAAGTGTACCATGCTTGTATTTACCATGTATTTTGAACTTACTATTAATATTGCTTACTGACTAAGATTTTTCAAATTAATATGAATTAAAACCGTAAATATGGTGATTTAATTAAAGAATGTGTAGTGTTCTTTGGGTCTTCGTTTTTACAAGATACACGGTCATCACTGGAGATTTGAGTGAAAACAAAAATGATGCCCTCCTGTTATGGTTATAACCAAATGGTAATTGACTTTCCTGTGAAAGAAGCAACCTTTGGGAGGAGTTAACCAAAAACACGTTTTCTGTGGAAGCAGTTTCTGAAGAGCTCATTCTTTGATAATATTGGGCTTGAAGTCATGCTGGATAGCCTTGGTGAGTTCATCTACATACAGATCATACCGTCCAGTCATCTGCAAAAAGATGTAAGAGTTCACATGTGGGAAACAACATTTACAACTGTAAAGACCCTCATTAATGTTGTACACTCTGCACCAAGGATGTAGGTTTGCAAATGGAGAGTAAGGACATGTCCCTACCATTATTTTGGGAGGAAAGAATTGTCCCTTACAGTAATTAAGAGATCTTGCTCACAATATCTTTAAAGTCATATCAGATAATTTCCTTGTTCCCTGCCTGAGCTCTTCAAGGCAACATTTAGTTATTTCAAAAAATAAACAGTGAAAAAAAAATTCCACCCTAAAATAGCATCACAGTTGCATTCTAGCCCCCAAAGCTTCTGCACCATTTAAGGTGGAACAGAAAAGAGTAACCTCAGCCTTGTGAGTGCAGCTGAGCTCGTTTACACTGTGGTAAATCACCATATTCTGCATTTGATGTCAGAAAAGTTATATTGAAGTTATGTGATGAAACTCTTAAATTATCAGAGACGCAGCTGACAAAGCCACTCTGCCCTGTTTAACGAGGTAAACACACGTTCAGGGCTTAAATGGACTTAAAACACAGGTTGATTAACACAGGTATGGCTGTGTTTCAGAACTGTTTCCTGGAGGAAGCTGGTTACATAAAATAGTGGAATTAATGAATCCTGTTTACAGGTGAACATTCTACGATGGACATTCCACTGGTGGGTCTTTACCAAGGAGATGTCAGCCATGTAAAATCAGTCACTGTCCTTTGAGGGCAATTTTCAAATTCTTTGTTTTTCCTCTTCATAATCATTGTCATAATCATTATCATTTTTTCTTGCGGGAGCGTGTGGGTGGGCGCCCATATCAATTTTGAGACCCAGAGAATGCCCTTGCTCTACAGTAAAGCTTAAAAGACAGTATATTTGCTTCCTTGCTCACCTTGAAATTCCACTTATCTGCAATTTGACGGTTCAGGTTCAAGTCCAGTTCTGCAACCAGTAAGCCATCACGAATTCTGGACAAACCTGGGGACCGACTTCCATCAGGTGCAGCCACATAGCTGGAGCCATAAAAGTGGCCAAAGTCATGATGTGCTGCAAAAAAGAAATATTATGGGGTAAAACTGCCACAAGTGGTAAATGCAAGTCCAAGCACAAGCGGCCCAATGAGGCCTAATGTGGCAGTAGCAACCCCTACCATGCAATCTTATAAGCAAAGTATTTCTGTGCTCTAGAGATGTCCGTTCTGTCCATTTATGGTTTAAAAACACTGTAATTTTATGCAAATGTACACTGCACCGTACCTATTTGATCAATATGTTGATGCTTTAAATGGTCAATGGTTTTATTTGCAAAACCTGTGCTTAAAAACGCCAGCTACACTGCATTGTATTCTGCAGAAATTTAACACAACTTTCGAAACATGAATACATTTTTACAAGCATGAGAACAGGGCTGGTAATAGAATGGCAACGTGAATTCAGAGGACTTTTTGACATTATGGTACAAATGACACAATCAATAAAAAAAGTTTGTTATTTGCAAGTAGCTTTCTAATAGCATGGTTTATGGAAATTGTTACCTTTCTTCCCATCTCCAGATGTGAACTCATTCTTGAAATATTCCTGTTAGAAAAGATATGTAATTGTAATTTTTGTTGATGTAAAAACCTACAAATGCACAGTGGAGAGGGAGAACCAATTTCATACCAACTGGCCAATTTAGACAGTCCTTACCATTAAGTCTTAAAAATCCCAATAAAATGAAATCACATCAAATAATTTTTACTGTCACAAGCATCATTTTGCTGTCCACAGAACACCATGTATCTCCATTCTGGACGAATTGACCAACAGAAATTCTCTAAAATTAGTGAAATATTCTTATTTTACATTAACATGCATTCAAAGTTAAGAGCACGTTTGCCTTCTCCTGTTGCCATTTTGGAGACACCTGTTTTTCATTGGACAGCGACAATGTGTGTGGAAGGTGTATGGAAATAAAACATTAAGGATATCCAACGTTTAGGATACTTTTAAAAGCAGCATACCGTCCCCACTCGGTTAATAGCACAGGTGAAGCAGTGGTTGGCAATGGCTGCATTTCTTGCTTCAATCGACCACATAGGTTCACTGTAACACAAAGCCAAGACCAATGTAGCTAGAAATAGCTAGAATTTTCTTTTCTAGAACAAGAACAACACTGAAGTCTCCTACCTAAGACAGCCCACTGTGGCTGAGGGGTTGAAGATGATCTCAGCTCCATGCATGCTGTACATGAGCCAGTTAAGAGGGTGATGACGACCATAGCAGATATTCACACCTATTTTTCCAAATTGTGTTTGAAAGACTCTGTGTCTTGTGTTACCCTCCATATAGTATGTCGACTAAATTAGAGGGGAAATAAAAAAAATAATGGATTAAAAAAATTAAATGAGGATAATGTACAGATTGACAGAAATTCACATTTCAGGGAAGTAAAAATTACTTATAGTTGCAAAGATGTAAACTACTGGAAACCATCAAGAACACAATGATCCAGGTAACAGTTCGTCCAGTATGAAATCTTATGAACAAATGAATTATTTTTTTGATTGTTCAAAAGATGGAAAACATGAGAAGGAAAAGAAACAAACTGAATTTAATATTAAAACATATAGACTTAAAAAAAAGACACTATTATGAAGCACCAAAGCTTCTTAAGGACTTATAATAATATATATGTATTTTGGTCCTATTGGACCTTATTGTTGAAATGCCAGCAAGACCTGTATGACACATAGTATGACACACATTATGCTAAACAATTAAACATGGTAATTTGTAAAAAAAAATAAATAAATATAAATAAAAAAATTAAAAGCAATACCGGCCACCTGCTCACATTCACTTATGTCAAAACCACACTAAAATCCCTATAGTGTGCCTGCTGCTGCTTCTCTGTTGTTTTATATGTATACACTGCAGTCCACATTTTGGAGTGTTGTGCAAAACAAATGAAATATAATGAGTATTGTACTCATCCAGTTATGACCTGGATATTGAGATAATTTACCAATACTGAATAAAGAACAGACACACTGACCTCATTAAAATCTCCCACACGTGGAATGTGATTCTTTCTGCTTTTTCCCAAAACATTCCCAGTGTTGGACACGACAACTGCTGTGTTCCAGAGTGTACCTCCATGGATCTCATCCCTCTCCAGAATTGGTGACACTATTACTATGTTGTACTTTTTTGCCAACTGCAAAATAAATAAATATAAAAAAATAAATTGCATTTTGTTCCGTTAGGACATTTTAAACTTCTAACCAGTTAGACCATTGTTGAGTATTGTTTTGATTGTTTTATTATGTGACCACACATGTGACCAAGTAAACAAGATGAAAATGTGAAATATTCACAGCACCTCATACCATACATGACAAATTCTCACCTCAAATTCTCACCTCTTTGCAAAAGCGAGTGGTGAAACCCTCTTCAGCAGACTCAGCAAATTCTGTCCATGGCTCCCTCTCTCTTGTGCAGAAGGCAAAAGGCATTGCTGGAGATGCGCATAAACCATATCAGTTTGTTTTATCAATAAATATATAACATATGCGCTGACATGCAAAAAAATGTCCTGTCAAGTCTTGTTATTTTTCTCTTTCTTACACTATGTGCAGATTTTGTCAACATTTCATGATGAACGGATCAGTAGCAATGCTCCAAAACTGAATATCCATTATAGGTTTTTGCATGACAGCAACACTTTGAAACATTGGTGATTGCAAATTGGCAGTCATATTTTGCACATTCAAATGAAACATCGACATCTACAGCAGCTTTTAGGCAAGGGCCACTGGGGGGTCTAAAGTATGAATGGGTGCAAGATAAGTCTTTGATTACATATTTGACAAACTTTACCGCAAACAAGCATTTTGTTCATATTTTGTTAATCATAAATCCATGCAAGGCCACCAATACAACTCATGCAATCTCTGTTCCATGATGCCCTTTATTTGCAAACTTTCAAATGCAGAGAGACCACCAAGAGCTGTAATTCGTGCAGGATAAGAGGAGAATCAAGAGTCAGTTCATGTGACAGTGGGGAATTAGTGAGAAAGTTTGATTGGAATGTCTGGAATGTCTTTCTTTGTGCTTGGCCATCCGCCTGTACAAGGGCACATAGTTGTGTTAGTCCCAGTCATGTCCCAGTAATGTTGTAAAAGCTTGCTGATCCTTAATATGAAGCAACGACCCCATAGGTTTACCATCTCTCCACTACACACCCACACCCCAGTGCTATATTTTCTTCTTTTTAACAGATGACAAAAGTGAAAGCAACAACCCAATTGCCACCATCAACTCTGGGTCACTACCAAAGGGGACAGCTATAGATTGGTTCAATAATCCTGGCTTTGAGTAAATGCTGTACGTCAGAGTGTACACAAGGGTATCTGTACATTTAGTACATTGAGTATACATTTTGAGTATCCGTCAGTAGTGCCACCCAGTTGGCATGTGATGTGATGATTCAGTGCAGGGACGTCCCCATCCGATCCGAGTCCCTTAATGCTGTGCATCATCCGATCCGAGTCTGATCTGATCTTTGTGTTGTATTAATAATACAGCCCCACAGTGTAGATATTAGCAAATGTGCTGCAAATTAATACTGAAGTAAAATCACTGCCCTTTAGCAACAGTTTATATAATGAGACGATTGGGACTCATTTATTTAGTTTAGAAATTACATTTCTTTAAATTTAACTGTGTTTAATATCTTATAATCCAGTCTGACTGACCTGCATTATAATTCCGTTCCCAGTGCCTTTAAAATTCCACAGTCAAATGTGTTTTGTGTGTAGAGAAGTACACACTCTGGACTGATATCTATTGTTATTTGTTGACTATTAGTGTTAAATAACTGGTTTATAGAGTGAATAATGCACTAGGATTTGGTTTTCAATAGCATGTGTATTTTACCATCAGCCCTTCCAGATATTGGCCACTTTGGGGTCTTGTTCAATTTCTTTTACCAATGGATTGGAAGAAATTCCAAGGAATTCTCATTTTACTCAAATCGATTGGCTAAGGAAACAAGGAAAACTAGTTACTCTCAAGTGGCCAAAAATAAATGGCCAATATTGACGCATTAAAACAGGCATCACCAACCCTGCTCCTGAAGTGCTACCTTCCTGCAGGTTTCAACTCCAACCCAAACCTAATACACCCCATTCAGCCATTCTGGAACTTCTGCAGGCAGTAATTTGTTGGATGAGGTGGGGTGGATTTGGACTGAATCTAGTCTGCAAGTCTGCAGGTAGGAGGTTCTCCAGGAGCAGGGCTGGTGGCCCCTGCATTAAAATATGCCTGATTAGCACCTGAGCCCAATACATGGAACAGGAATAGGACTTGACTAATTCAGTGGTGTTCCCATTTTCACTATGTAGAACATGGCATCAAACAAGACATTCTCACAGGAAATTGACAAATATTGGTAATAGACATATACAAAGGGCCATGTCAAGGGAAAATGTATCTTTGTCCAAAACATTATAAAGGGCACTATAAATAATACAAAACAGTGCAAGTACAATACAGTATGATCTCAATTCTATATAGGTACTCACTCCATGCTTCCTGGAAGCAGACAATATTGACTCCACAAGCAGCAGCTACATCCACAATCTCACCCACTCTCTTATGCAGAGCTGTAATCTGAGAGAAGGATACACAAGTCAACCAGCAGTCCATGCAATCAGTATGGCTGAATAACACAAAATAAAAAAAGAGGCCACTGATTAGCTTAGAGGCAAGGCTATACCACTTATAATGGACTACATCACGACTAGACTGAAATGTTAGCCATGTCTTACCTGTTCAACCACAGGAGCATCAGTTGGAAGAACTATCTTGTTCTGGATAAGTCCCACACGTACAATCCGAGGTGCCCTAAGCTGCTCTGTTTCTGCCTCAAATGCATACCCCTGCAGGTCAAAATCCCTTTCCAGTGCTGCAGCAACTGCATGCTCGGGCAGGATCAACTTTCTGAAATTTAATTACAGTTTATTTAATGCATATGCTTATTTTTCTATTATTTTTTAGAAAATAACTTTTTGAACTTTGTAAAACAAGCAGCTAAACAAGCATTCATCAGTGGACCACTCCACTTCCACATGAGAAACACAGCTTTGTGTTTAGCAAAAGTGATTTTTCAAACATAATGGCATTAAACTATGTGTTATGAGACCATTTTATTTTTTCTCTCCCATCAGAGCTAAAACACATTCCACTATGAGGACATGATAAACATGATACTTAATCCACCAGGCATTCAATTAGTAGATAAAAGTGAACTTCATGATCAGACACCTTCCTCCAAAGAGGTGTACTGGGAGAAATGCAATATTGTTCTCCAGCCTCCAGTTACACCAGAGCCGCCCCTTTCCTGTTTATGAGTCCTCGGGCTGGGTGATATATTGATATTTATATCTATATCGGGATATGAACAGAGCACGACTTGGGATGAGGCGATATCCTTAAGTTTTTTAATTTTTCAATCTTACCAAAAACTTTTGTGCTCTTTGTTCTGCTCTACCCCCTGTTCTCAGCTCCTCCTCTACTGTGCTCTCCTCCACCCCCACATGACAAACATAAGAACTCTGGCATGAAAACAACTTGATGGATTTTTCAGGAGGGTATTTAAAAAAAAGTTAAACCTTATTTTTTTGGAGTAAATGTCTATACTGTCCAGGGAAGGCTTTTGACTAGATTCTGGAGTACTGGTGTGAGGATTTAATTGCAGTCAGCAACAAGAGCAGTAGTGAATTTGAGATGTTGAATGATCCCTCCCACCACCTCAACCCAAATCCCTAACACATCCCAAAAGAAATGGATGGAACACCAGCTTTTAATCAACAATAAGCCTAACGCTTGTGTAACTAAGGTTAAAGTCTAATGTTGCAGCAATAGTTCCATATTCAAGCAAACCTATAGTGTGGGTTGTGGCTGAGGGTCAGCATGCTTGGTCAAAGTCTGATCAATCATTTACATGTTTCAAGCCTGAAAAGCAGGAGAGTGGAGATGGTTGCTGCACTCTTTGCATTCCATTCAGTTTCTCAGAAATTATTTGTTTTAGAAAGACAAGGTTTAATGTATTAAAATACATCTGTCAGCTACCCACTCACACTGCTGTAACATGATGTAATATGATAACACACAGACAATTTATACCTGAATGATCAAAGTGAAGTTACAGGGGGCAATTAAACAATTCATAAAATGTAGCAAAATCATGCTTTAACATCACTTTATTTTATAGGATATATATTCATTAGGTATAAAGCATGAAGGCCTTTTACACCTTAAACATGACTCTGTTTCACATCAAATACTTTTATGAACCTCTATGAAAGATTAAACAACTGTGTGTGTGTGTGTGTGTGTGTGTGTGTGTGCATGCGCGCATGCATGCAAGTTGAATGTTAGACAATAGTCTATTCTGAAATGTGCATTTGAACATGCAAGTATGTATGTATGTATGTGTGTGTGATATGTGTAGAGCTGTGAGTCATCGATGTTAGCAATTACATCGACTTATTTTCAGCACCAACATCAACTGCATCGACAAACCACGGCAGTGCTGCACATCATTCACTCACACAACATTTTAAGTCGAGACGTGTTTTTAAAATGATTATTTTTAATGAATTGACTTTTGGATTTCTGAAACACTTAAATAGTAAATGTTTTCCATTAATACCAGTGTATAGTTTATGATTGCAAGAGAAACCTTGTTATGACAAGGTTTACTGGCTATTGTGGCTTAACATGAAAGATTTGACACATTATAGCTGTGCCTCTTAGGAGCTGAATAAACAGGGATTAAAACAATGACTTTAGAGTTTAACAAAACAAAATGTCAATCATTATAACAAAATGATTTTGCAGAAGCAATAGCTATGTTTACTTCCAGCTGCTGTTTCCTTCTCTTCACTAATAAGCTGCTATATTCATACCCTTCTATTCACAACTGTGACCCATGTTGCTGTTTACTGCACATTGTTTATTATTACTATTATTTAATTGTTATTGTATTTCCTTAACAATTATCCCCTATATTTTAATGTTTGTTTGTGGTGGTTTTTTAAATACATTACTTTTTGTGTGTAACACACTGGGTTAGGACAGGGTTAGGGTTGGGACACATACTGACCTCTTTCAGTCAGAAAATTATAATAATACATACATGTATCATTTCTCCACAGTAACGTAAAGTACAAACCTCACTTCTCTCCCGTATAAAACCCGTTTCACCTCTTTCAGCTCCGCCTCAGGTATATAAGCTTCCAGTGTCTTTTCCACGCTTTCAAACCTGCTTTCAGACCCGCTTTCAGACATGCTGGGAGGTGTTAGTTCATTCAGCGCAGGAGCCGCAAAACCTATCCGCGCGAGACCATGAGTTCTGTGGCTCAACAGTGACGTAATGTGTGGCCGGGGGGCGGGTCCGAGGCTGGGTCTGTCCAATCAGAGGAGCCGAATTCGGTAAGCAAATCCAGTGTCTGTGTACTTTTACACACTTTATTTATTTATTTATTTATTTATTTATTTATTTATTTAATTATAGTGACAAAATATGAGCAGTTAAAAACAAGCAAAATGCTGCTGGTGATTGTTAAAGTGGGAATATCCTGATTCTTCATTTTTTTCAATTTAATTAATGATTATTTAAACAGAAATATTGAAAATGTCTTTACAAGTTTTCACACCAGTTTCACTGTGTGAACGATGTCAAAAGCATATATGTTTTTAAATGTTAACGCACTCTGCTTGCACACAAGGAAATCTGTCGTCCACATTTAACCCATCTACACCGCGAAACACACACGTACACACTGAATTCACACACTATGGGGCAGTGAGCACACATGCCCTGAGCAGTGGGCAGCCCTATCCAAAGGAGCAGCTGGGGGGTTAAGTGCCTTGCCCTGCTGGTTCAGGGAATGGAGCCAGCAACCTCCCAGTTATGGCTGCCTCAGTGTATGGGTTGGTAATGGTAATAGCGGTGTATTAAATAAATCCAGTATGACATATGTGTTCATGTTAAAATGGGTGCAGTGGGACAGTGATTGTGTTTATGAATTCTGGGGTGATGGTGATTTGTTTCTATAAAGAAAAAATATCCATTGCATATCACGTATTTTCATAAATTATGCCAACACTTGAACTGCTTCCTAAACCAGTGAGGCTTCAGACATCATCAGTGAAGTCACTATCTGGTTGGATTAGTGCTGTGTGATTCGGGCCAAGTCACTCTCTTGGTTTCTCATTTACAGAAGCAGGACTGAGTAAACACTGGACTTTTTCCCCTGTGTGTAAACAGAGTCTGCTCTGGTGAACAGCAAGGAAAAACTCACTGAACTTTACAAGTGCCATGCATTGAAATCCTGCACATTTCCTTTAAATTGGGGGAAATATGTCTGGAACCAAAGCACCAAGGCAACAACAGCACACTAATAAATGAGTGTTTATCTGTGTTAAAATCATCCTTTAGCAGCGTCTCCTAATCATACGGAAGACCACGACTTTGTTTTCTGACTCATGAACATAAACCAAGTTGAAGGTTGAAGTCCGGGAGAGCCGACAGAGGGCACTGTGGGCTTTGGCTGCGCAAAGCGGCCATCGCAGAGGAAGAAGCGGCAGGAGAGGAGATGTGCTGTGTTTACATTCTGAAACATATTCAGTGTTGAGTTTGCTCGCCTCCGTCTACGTTTACTACGTTCTCCTCTTATGACACACTCTTTAAAGACCGCCTACGGGGTTTAAAGGAACCAAAACAAAGCTTGCTCGGTTAGTTAGAAGCGTCCCACTAAATACAGCAGGGATTTAATCTAGTAAATACTCATTTGAACACCAAGTCATTTGGTGGAAACGTTTCCTGTTTCCTGTAAAACCTGTAAACAGTTGTTTAACTCGACTGAAGTGGTGGTGTGTCGAGCAGGTTCTGTGGTGAGAGCATGCCTTTCTTACACGGCTTCAGGAGGATAGTCTACGAATACCAGCCGCTCGTGGATGCAGTGATGTGCGTTGTAGGGATGGAAGAAGAGACTGACCCGCAAAGGTGAGCATATGTTTGCAGGAGCACCGAACTGAGGGTGTGTGGAGTAGAGTCCAGGTCCACAAAGTACAAATCCGCCCATGGACTGTGTTTGGACGGAGCAGCCGGCTGGGTGTTTTGCTGAACAAAGTCCTGGGCCGGATTTCTACTTTCTGGACCTGGATTCCACCTCCCCCACATCTGTGTAACAGAAGTGACTGTAGGTTTATTAAAAAGGTCCAGTGCCTGCTTAAAGTACAGTCCATGTTTTAGAACATCCCCAGTGTTTTCACGACTCCACTGGCTGCTGCACAGCCCAGATATGTGCTTTTCATTATTTTACTATCTCAGCATCTCCACCTGTTCAAGTCTCCACAGCTGAAACCGAAGTTTGTTCCCTCCAGTGTGAAGCTAAACTAGGTGTTATGACATCAGCCGTTTACCACGCAAGCTGTTGACTCGGACAGTGGTCTTCTGATGGTCACTGGCTTTCCACGGTTTCGGGTTATGTACTGCACATGAGGTGCTGATGCATGATATGTTGAGGAAAATCTAGACTGCGGTGTTACAATCTTTTTTTGAATAGGAGTATTTAACTCCATAAAGACATTTGTTTCAACAGGATCTAAGTGTGAGGAATCTCTAGATTCTAGCCTTGTCTACTAGCTAAGGATATTTTCTGAGTGAACAGCAAAGCACTTTTGTAAGTCGATCTGGATATGGGCGTCTGCTAAATGCCATAAATGTAAATGGAGTGTAGGGCACTGCTGATTAGCTAAAATTACATGCTCTTTTGTTTGTTTTTGACCTTGTACAGGCCAGACAGGGATGATATCTGTAAATCTCTCATTGAGCTACTTGAAAAGGAGTCACAGTTGCCGGTATTCATGGAGGGAATCAGCTACTGTCTGTTTAAAGTATCGGAACTGGGAAAAGTCAGTGCTGCCCAGGTGCTCTTGCGCTATGGAGCTGACTTAAACTTTGAGGGTAAATGTTTTTTTTTCATTGTTCAAGATCATGCTAGAATAAAATGCAACATAAATGTTTACATTGGAATATGGCACATTTTATTGCACTTGAAGTTCTTCTTGAGAAAGCACATATAACTAAAAACAAAGAACATGTGTCAGCTTTGCCTCTCCTTTAAGCACACACTATTTGCCACATTTATATCAAACCCTATATTCAGTACTATGTGGGTAAATATGTGTTTAAAATAAGAATGCAATTATGTAGCCCACACTTACCGGGTCCTCACACCTGCATTCTGTTGTTTTGGCACCTTAATCAACTGCAACAGTATGTTAAATAAATTAGCGTTGATGATTGTTCTTCAACTTTATATTTTCATTCTTTCTTAACAGACCCAGTGTCTTATTACAACCCCTTACACATTGCAGTGCTAAGGAATAAACCACACATCATTCAACTGCTGGTTGAACATGGGGCAAATATTGACAAAAGGGATAGGGTGAGTTATTATAGTTATTATTATTGCTAAAATATTAGCAAACACAAGTTTCACTCTCATCTGAAGGACTTACATGTGTGTGCACGTGTTTGTGCATGTGTTTGTTTGTTTGTTGCTGTCTAGATTCACGAGAGTAGCCCCCTGGATCTTGCAAGTGAGGAAGCAGACAGACTCCCCTGCCTCCGCATGCTTTTGGATCTTGGAGCTGATATTAGTGCTAAAGACAAGAATGGTGATATATTTGTCTTAACAGTATCTACTGCAAAATGGTGTAGTCACTCACTGCACTGCTATTACACAACTCTTCACAGGCAAATCTTAAGCTTTTTTTATATACAGTCATGTGAAACATATAAGAAACCCCATGAAAACATTTTCCATGAAATATTATATACATCTTTCTGAAGGTCTTTAAGGGCTTTTTGGCTCTCGCCATGGGGATACTTCACTCACTTCAACAATCAAGAGCAAACCAAACAAATGTCTGAGATTTAGATCAACAGTCTCTTCCAAAGTTCTCTCTAATGATGGTGTAAGGTTTCTCATCAAAAGAATACTGCATTTTAATTAATTATGACATCCTCAGAATCATTGGTAAAAAATATTGGTACAAATAATTCCATTCAGAAGCAAGTTTCATGCTATTCAAATGGAAGATAAAGGTAACCATGAACAACAAATGATTAAAAATTTAGACTGATATGGGTAATATTTATAGAAATATACATGAAGAAATAGTGTATAGTAATAGTAATAGTCAGTAAATAGTCAGTATGGCATTGAGTAAAATACAACACAACAGATGTTACGGAATGGTGTTGTAGAGGTGTTTAATATTGTCCTGTGATGACTGTGATGATCCAGTCCATGCAGCTTGAATATTCTCAGTCAGATTTTGTGATAGGGGTGGAGTGTTGATAGTGCACCCAATAGCATCCCATACATTTTCAATCAGGCATAGGTTTGCTAATATGCTAACTGGCCATGAAATAGTATCTGTATCTTCAAGGCAAGCTCTTGAGATGGCAGTAGCATGCAAACAAGCATTGTCCTGTTAAAATAGCACACCAGTGTGTGTGGGTGTTCAGAAAAGGTAGAGCCACTGGTTGCAGGACCTCGGTAATGTAACATTGGTCTGTCAAAGTGTCTGTAATGAAGACCAAAGGTGACCATTCATACGAATTTGCACCCAACAGCATGACACCAGGCCTTCTGGATGTGTAATGCATGACTAAAGTCCCTTGATGTTGGTGCTGACCACAGTGCCTCCACACACATTTGTTGGTTGTCTCCACCAAGAAAAAAGGGAGACTGAAGTTGAAGATGACCTGCTACCATTATGAGTGACTCCATGACTCTCTCTGGCACGGAGTCGGTTGATTCCTGATAGGTGCAACTATTTTTTGATGATGAGTGGATGACCTCTATCTCTCAATATTGTTGAACACAAATTAACAATTGTTGATGTTACATTTGAGAGTTAAGATGAAAAAAAAAGTAAAAAATGTTTCATACTGTTTTTGTTCCACAAGATTATATATTATAGTAAAACATACAAGCTTACAGAGGACCATGTGATTTAAGAATAATGTGCTGTAATCTATCTGTGTTTGTCCATTTTTTTACAGGTAAGACTGCTTTGCTCCATGCTTTTGCCAGCAGTGATGGACTAACAATTAACAACGCAAGCAACATTCAATTACTGCTGGAGAAAGGTACATAAATGGACAACTTATTTTCACTAAAATGATTGGCTAAATATGCTGAATATTTACATAGCAGCAACAGGTTGAAAGCAGACACCTGACTTTTAAATTACATTCTTCCTTTGTTGTACACATTATTATGTATTATTGGAGCCAACATTGAACCTTAATTTCCCTGAAGGAACCCTCCCAAGGGATCAATAAAGTTCTATTCTATTCTTCTGTGGAGCAGTGAACCTGTGTTCAATGAAATGATGGCGCTCCATCAGTACTTTTGGCATAAGTTGGGGATGAACTGGGGGTGGTTATTATTCAGCATCCTGACCTCACTAATGCTCTTGTTGCTGAATGCAGTGAAATCTTAACAGTAATAGTCTAGAATCTAGTAGCAAGCCTTCCCTGGACAGTAGAGAGAGTCAACAGATGCAGTGTTCAGCTCTGGGGCCAGATTGATGGAATAATTACTGTAAACAGTATCTGCATTCCACACTGTTATATAAGCTAAAGCATCTTGAAATGAACAGTTTTATGATGCACCAGCTGTTCTATGATGGCTTGTCTCTTCATCCAACCAAATCAGTGATCTTTAATGTTCATGAGCCATTCCTCCAATGCTCCTAACCTGGGTGATGATGTCTGGGTAACATGTGGCTCTGCATTTAGGAAAATGCTTGTTGGCTAAATTCAAACCCGTTCAAACCCTCACATATACACTGTGGAGGGGGCATAAGAGTTGTGTGTATGAAGAAGAAATGAAGATCAAATTTCAATATGTTTAAATACAGTAAAATAGACAGAAGAAGAACTTCATTGTGTCCTAATTTCGTTGATGTGTTTTTCACATTATACATCACATATCACCATCTGGCTAAAATATATTGGAATATATATATATATATATAATTTGTTTTTACTGTTAAAATAATTACCAAATATGGACAAAGTTTCTGAATGGTTTCTATCATTCTAACTTTAATGTTAAACTGTAATCTCTCTAGGTGCGGATGTGAATGCCACCACTCACGATGGGGAGACACCCTTGTCCTCACTTGTATTTCTAGTAAAAGAGTCCCTGGATGGGAGCGTACAAGACGCAGCAGTAATTGGGCGTTTCTGCACACAAGTTGCAGCCCTCCTCCTCGACCATGGTGCTGATCCTAGTTGCTGTCTGAGCACTGGCGATGGAGAGGAGTGGGAACCTTCTTTAACATATACCAGCTTGGAGCACTATGACCTCCTTTTCCCTCTGGCACTTCTTCTCCTCCAGCGAGGTGCCTCTTTTTTTTGCTCTAGCCATGGCACGTCATGCTGGACCGGTCACAACCTGATTTTTATTCGGCTGAAAGAAGCTCTGCAAGAACCTGTAGATTCTGCTATGGTGACTGACCTCCTGGCAAAAGCTGAAGCATTACTAGAGATTGCTCAGATGTGCTCTCCAAAATTTCCCCCTTTATCCATGCCATGTTTGCAAGAGCAGGAGCCAATTCCCCAGGTTTTGCTGGAGTTCCAGAACCGGCTTAAAGATCAAGAAGCTCGACCACTTCCATTGCGTTGTCTTTGTCGGGCTTTTATCCGGCAGTGTCTGCAGCCGTGGCCCCTGGAGGACAAGGTACAAACCTTGCCTCTTCCAGACAGATTAAAAGACTACCTGGTGCCAGAGCACAGTCTGATGCACAAATCTGGATGGGACAGCTTTAAGCCCCTCTCTACCATTTGTTAGGCAAGTGATTTTAAACAGTCTCTTCTCCTGCCTTTTTCTGAGTAAATACCCATTAGAATTTAGCTCTAGGGCTTGAAGGGAAAATGGTAGAAGTAAATTTGACTTTGTTCAGAAGAGCTGGGTTTTTTTTTTTTGTTTGTTTGAACATTTTTTTAGTTGAGCCTCATTTATGCACTCAAAAGTCATTTATATGGAACACTGAACTGGTAGTAGGTAGGGCCCTCAGTTTGCTCTCAAAACAGCCTTATTTATGCCATGAAACAAGTGGAATTAATTGTACTGTGTAAGAAAATGTTTGCTCAGAACATATATAAGCTGCTGTTGTTGACATTTTTGTACAAGTGCAAAAAGATCAATTTTGTATTCAAGAACATTGTACCACTGCCACTAGTGTATTTTACTGCTGTGAATATTTCTCTAGAACGTGATCAATTGCAGTGCAATAGCTAGACCGTTATGTTATACAGCAACACTTTGTAAATAGCTGAGCAGTGCCTTAGAAAGAAGATTTTGAACTCATGAACAGAAACTCATGTACAGGCAGGGGTGTCATTTATGATATGTTGGATATTACCATTTGCCATTCTTTGTGAATTAAAAATTCACAATTTACAAATGTCTTTTGCGTATACTTTATGATGCATAATTACATTTATGAAGTCCTCAATCCTCTCACATGAATGAGCGGAAAGTTCATTTTACACACACAAAATGTGATTGCTTACAGTCACTCAAACACTCGAGCTGTACAGGTAGAAACTGGAGGTTTGCATTAACTGTAAAGCTTTGGTTAAACAACACCAGTGGCCTTTTAGCGCCTCCTCTGTGCTCTGTACTCCTACTACTACTACTGTGGCATCATAACATCAACTGCATATTTCTAGTAACCTCACTGGTGTTGCTTTTTAAAAATAAAAAAAACCAGTTAGCCTTCATTTATTGGCACAGGAGCAGATTTTTCTACACACCTCAGAATTCATTATGCTAGTCTTTGTGAAGAACCGCTTTGCTAACTATAATATTGCATCTTGCATTGTATCCTCCACACTTCTGTCCATTCCGTTTTATGCATATAGTCCTGATTAAATATACACAAAGCTCCTGGAGGCTCAGCTGAGGTATCTTCTGAAGATTGGTGAGGAAATTGTTGCCTGTTAATGCTATTGCAAACAGTGAGCTCACCTGTGCATTCTTTCTTCTTAATGGTATCCCTTGCAGCTGAGTTCTGCATTCCAAAGGTTTGATTGATGCCTAAAATGATTATTGTGTTTCAAACTTGTTTTTTTTTATTAGCACAGCTCTTGTCCTCAAGTTGAAAAATGGCATCTACCTTTGCCCAAATCATTGCTTGAAGAGAAAAGGGAAAAGAAAGTCAGTTTCATCCGCTCATGATTTGAGCTGAACTGTAAAAAAAACCCCAACTAAATACAGGTATTTATTTTGGTCATAACATATTTAATTAAAATTGAAAACAACATACACTACAGCAAAGACTCAAACAGTTTTTATTGACTGAGAGTGGTTGTGGGGTTGCAGCACCTTCATTTTGAATGAATTAAATATTTGATTCAGATGCTATGACCATTGATTTGCTTGTTTCAGGAAAACAAAACAAAAAAACATTTTAACATAAAGGCAAGATGTTATCAGCAACATACCATGAGGTTGTTAATATTTTGTGGCTTAAATGGCATCTGCAGATAATAGCACCAAACTACTGTTGGACAATTTTGCTGTAATTACCAGTTAGCAGTGAAAGTAGTTTCACTTGTTCATGCCAAATATGTTGCTTGGCGTAGTTATGCTTTCAGTCTCTCCACTTACATGCAAACCTTTCATACACGCATGCAAAGACGTTTTTGGAACTGTATCTGGTGGCTCTTCCATTGATATTTTCTTTATGTATTCATTTGCTTTGTTGATCACTATTATTTGAGCGATTGATTGGAACATATTTTCTCCAATTATCAATCATTGCTTTTCATTTCCTTTGTTACTTTTTAGTGGTTTTCTTTTTCTCCTGAGGTGCTTTTCCAGCCATGCTCTCTTTCTTGATCTCTTCCGATTTGGTGATCTCTTCACCTTCATTGGTGATGGTTTCTACAGTTCTGGTGAGGACCTCTTCTTTGGAGCTGGGTACGTCCTTGGCAGCGTCCTTATGGCTCCCGTTTTCCTCCTGATCCTGTCTGCTGTCTCCTGGTGAAGGACTGTCATCATGGTCTGCATCAGTCTTCTCATCTTCCTTACTTGACTCCTTTGTACTCACTTCTTCTCCCTCACTTGTCTTCTCTTCTTTTCCCTCTGACTGCTCCTCATCCCCCTTCACCTTTTCCCCTGCATCTTCATCTTCTTTCTCATCTCCTTTGGGGGACTCTACACCCTCCTCCTCTCCCTTGCTTTCATCACCCTCTTTTTCTTCTTCTTGCTGCTCCTCCTCCTCTCCTTCTGCTTTATCGCCATTCTCTTCCTCTCCTTTGCTTTCTGTATCTGGCTCACCTTCTGTTGTTACACCTTTGACGCTGCTTAGTTCTGTTTCCTCAACTACTTCAGCCTCATCTCCCTCTTCTTCATTTTCTCCCTCATCTTCTGTTCCTTCCATCTCTTCTTTCTCCTTGTCTCCTTCTCCACTAACCTGAGATTGTTCCTCTTCCTTCATTTCCTCTTCTGCTTCTGCCTCTTCATCCTTGTCACCCTCTTCTTCATCTTTGTCTCCTTGCTCTTTGTCGTCTTCTTGCATAGCGCCAAGTTTTTTTTCACTGGACATAACAACCTCATCTTCCACTGCTTCGTCATCATCTTCATGTCCTTCTTGAGCTGACAGCTCCTTTGCGACATCTGCCAAGTCATCGTCTATGTCACTCTCGCCTTTAATTTCCTCTATTTTCACAACTTTATGCTGGGCTTGAGGGCCTTTGGAATGACTGTAGGTAAATGCAGCACTTGGCATGCTTCCAGAGAAAGTTTTGAAGCGAGTCTCTTCTCCCTCCAAAAGTTTTCTGCAAAGAGTTAATTACACAGGTTCATACAATGTGCATCCGAATAACACGATATGGAAATATTCGACAGAGTAAAGTAATAAAAATGAACAGATCCTGATTTACCTGTAGGCTGCAATTTCAGCATCGAGGGCCATCTTAACATTTAGCAGGTCCTGATATTCTCTGAGATGGCGGGTCATCTCCCACTTTGTCCCCTTCAGATCGTTCTCCAGCTGATGGATCATCTCCTGATAATACAAGACATATTGCATTGAATAGCAATGGATGGATACAGTGTCAGACTCAATCTACTAATTACACAGAAGACAACTAAGAAATAGGACAGCAATGCAAGCCTAGAAGCCTGAAGAGACAGATTTTTCACCATGGTCAGTCACATCAGACATATCCCTGATTTAAACACGTGTGCTCAACACTCCATCCTTATTGCGAACTCTGCAGATACTAAGTGACCATATTTGAGGTGCATAGGGTGGATTATCACAGGACACCATTAGGAATCTCAACTCCATTCCAAGGTAGTGTCCATATATCAGTCCATTGGCTATACTTAGTTGGCAATCTGCAGACTGTTTGCCCTCAAACCACCAGGTTTACAAGATCTAAACTTTAATTTTAGAAATTGAACAGAGAAATAATGACTCTGATATAAAACAATGTTAATATTATTGATGCTATGCTAGATGAAAACGATCGACTAAACCCATTTGTAACAGGGATTTACAAAAGAGGAAATGAATAATTGAGGATATGTGGAAAATGAGCCTCATTTGGTTTAATATATTGTTTAAAAGCTGGCGGACCTCCCAGAATATGCAGCTTTGCCATCAGAAGGCCATCAGTTGGCCACTGTCCTCTTGCTCTCAGGGTTGCTGTTATACTGAGCATCTTTCTGAGAGACGCTACTTCTGAATGTATAGCTCGATTAATATTACCTGGTATATAAGGGTCTGTTACCTTTATCTTCTTTCTGAGTAGTATTGCAATCTGTCTCCTGGGTGCAACTATTTGTGCAAATATCGACCATGTAAAATAAGCGGAAGAACCTTTTTGGCCCAACACAGAACACATTTTGCTTAAACTATTGAAAATGTGAAAATTCAACCTTTACTTCAACTGTATTCTCCACAGCGCCTAGATATGCGTGACATCTTCAGCGTGTAAAAGCCTTTAGAATACACATCCTACAGAATGTCTGGAACTTTTGGAGGTCCAATCTGAAAGTGTGGAGCAAGCTCTTAAGGTGCTTCAGTCAGAGGACATGCTTCTTGGAGCTTCTTGAAGGCTCCTCCACAGTTTCAAATGGACCCTCCAAAAGTTCCTCCAGGCTCTTGCACTTTTCACAGGGTGCAGTGAGGGCAGAGGCAGTGCAGTAACCTGGTAGCTGCTTATGTCGTTGTTGTGGCGGTCCTCGATGTCCCCGAGCTGCCTCTCCAGCGACTCCTTGGTGCCTCGCAGCGCCTCCAGCTCGGCGTTCTTGGTCTGCAGCTGGCGGCGGTAGTCGGCGATCTCGTCCCGCACGGACTTAATCGCGTCTCTGTTCTGCTCGGCCACCTCGTTCAGCATGGTGTAGCGGCACTTGAAGACCTCCTCGGCCTGCTGGAGGTTGCTGGAGGAGAGGCAGTCCAGCTGAGCGCGGATCTCCCGCAGCGCGGAGGTGATGTCGGTCTTCTGGAAGTCAGTTCTCTCCACGGGCACCTGCGCGGCCTGCAGCTGAGCCAGCAGCTCGTTCACCTCCTCCTCGTGGTTGTCCCGCAAGAAGTCCAGCTCATCCAGGAGGCTCTGGATTTTCTTCTCCAGCTCCATCTTGGTGACGATTGCGCCGTCGTTGTCCTTTTTCAGGGCGCGGGCGGCCGCCTCCATCTGCTCCCTCAGGCGCGCCTCGCTCTCGCAGCGCGCTCTCAGCCGCTGGATGTCCTCATCCACGCGCTCCGTGTCCAGGAGGACCTGCGCCCTCTCCCTGCCCACCTCCTCCAGGCTGGAGCGGAGGTCGCCGATGTCCTGCTCGTACGCAGCGCTGAGGTGCGCCTGCGACAGCTTGTGCTGGCGCAGCGCCTGGATCTCCTCCTCCAGCTGCCTGTTCTGCTCTTCCAGGAAGCGCACCTTGTCGATGTAACTGGCGAAGCGGTCGTTCAGCCCCTGCAGCTGCTCCTTCTCGTTGCTGCGCGCCGGCTCGCCGTTCAGAGCAGAGACCTCCAGCCCATCCAGAGGCGACAGCGCGCTGAAGCTGTAAGCCCTGCTCACAGGCGCGCTCGAGGTTCTCTTGAAGGACACGGGCATCGCCGGCTTGGACTTGGACCAGTGCGATCTCATGGTGGCGGGTGATGGAGAGGAGCGCACTGTGCGCGTCTCCAACACGCGTCTGTGCGATGGAGCCGCGATCATGGCCACTGCGGAGAAGTGCTGAGGAAGTGGTGTGGACCACTCAGCCCTATTTATACCCGTGCACACTGGCATACCCCACCACTGGAGATCGTCCTGGGCCACTCCCCTCCATGCAGATTATTGATTTGTCTGGGGGAAGTGGAGAAATGGCCAGAACCGGGCCTCTGGCTGAAGAGAAAGATCTTGCAAGTGCATCACCATTTTTAACCTGCCTAGTGCTTTAACCGTGCTTCCATTTCCATATGCCACTGCATCCTTTATCGAACACTGTGGAGAAGTTCATACGAGATGGCAGAGTCGGGTTCATTTTTTATATCAACTGTTCATTTTAAAATATGAACTGTTTATTTTTTATATCAACTGTTCATTTTTTATATCAACTGTTCATTTTTTACATCAACTGTTCATTTTTTATATCAACTGTTCATTTTTTACATCAACTGTTCATTTTTTACATCAACTGTTCATTTTTTATACCAACTCTTCATTCTTTATATCAACTGTTCATTTTTTTATACCAACTGTTCAGTTTTTATATCAACTGTTCATTTTTTTTATACCAACTGTTCATTTTTTATATCAACTGTTCATTTTTTATATCAACTGTTGATCAGGATGGCTTATAGCTCATTTCTCACATTATAATATTTGGATTCAGCTTTGACTTGATTATAAATCAGAACAGGCTACTTCTTTTGATATTTGACGTCAAAATCCACTAATTACAACATGTGCTACACCTTCTTATTCATTCTGAAATCAAGGGTATTAAAAAGAGTTTCTTCTTCTTTTGTTGGTGTAACAGTCTCTACTGTCCAGGAAAGGCTTTCTACTAGGCTTGGGAGCAGTATTGTTAGAATTTGAAATGAAGTGTGGGCTGTTTATAGGCCCTTTTGCTTGGAAACATCAACATGGTGTATATATCCAATACTATTAAAATATATTGTATGAAGCAACATCATCTTTCGGCTGCATCCTTTAGGGGTCACCACAGTGGATCATCAGCCTCCATCTTGCCCTATCCCCTGCCTCCTATACCGTTACACCGTCCATCTCCATGTCCATCTTGACTACATCCATAAACCTCTCTGAGGTCTTACTGTTCTCCTTCTGCCTGGCAGCTCCATCTCCAACATTCTTTGTCCAATATATCCACTCTACCATATATCTCCTCCTCAACACATGTCCAAACAATCTCAGCCTGGCCTCTCTGGTTTTATCTCCAAACTGCTCCACCTTCACTGTCCCTCTGATCTGCTCATTTCTAATCTTGTCCATCCTCGTAACTCCCAACGAAAATCTCAACATCTTCATCTCTGCCACCTCCAGCTCAGCCTCCTGTCTTTAAAACAGAGCCACAGTCTCCAAACCGTACATCATAGCAGGTCTCATAAATCTGTCTTATAAACCTTCCCTTTCACTCTTGCTGCTGTATGAAGCAACATATTTCATTTATAATGAATAATAGACAGCATTCTTACAGGTACAGGAATATTCTCCATTGGTCATGTTTTTTAAATACACAAAACTTTTCTATTTGGTTGTTACAGGACTGGACGGGTCCGTTATTTTGTAAGGTTGAAGGGTTAAAGAGGGCAGGTATCCAAAGTAGGGTCCTACCTTTTGATTGATACTGTATAACACTTTAAATGTAATGAATATAAATTATATTACATAAAATGTTTGAATGAATTCTTGAACAAAAACCTTTCCACAATATTCTTTTGAGATGCACTAGTATACCTGTAAGGCAAAACATCTGTCAGAGAAGTCACATCTTGTAAAGAAAGACATCCAATTAAGATAACCAGCAGGCTGAGCTTTAGAAGGGTGTATCTGCTCCTCAGAGCTTTATATGTGGCTGCATTGCATGACTGTGTTCAATTCAGTTTAGCATTTTGCTTCTTTTTAACCTTTAGAACCCTAGGCCAATTTTGTGGGATGTTTTCATAGTTTGATATACTTTTATTCACCAGAACATTAAAAAAAATATTTGTAGGAGACAGATATTGTCATTGAGTAGCCTAGGAGATCCTAGGCTATTCAAATTAATCTTCATATGAGATTTAAACATTAAGAGAATTCAAATATTCGACCATGTTTTGATCATGCTTAAATTTTTTTGGGTTTGTTTTGGCTTAGAAGGACCAAAAACACTTTATATCTCAGAAATCGACAAGAATGCTTTCAGAGCTGAATGAAGAGAGTGAATCATTTTGATGAATTATTTGTAATGATTAGATTTTTTTTTAAATATGCGACAGTAATCTAAATAAAATAAAACAGAATGTCCTTTATTGTTTTTATTTATATATCAGTATTAGCCCTTTTAAGGACTTTTTTTATTATAAGTTGAACCCTTATCCTTCTGAACCTCTATAGCCAAATATCTGGGTCATTTCCATCACTACCCCACCTCCTCTGGCTGATCAGCTGGAGTCTGCATGTAGGTTGAGCATGTTCATGTGGACAGAGCAGTAAGCACACACTGGATGGCTCATTTGGCATTTAAACTGGGATTAAATTTAGTTGGCAATAAGTCAACTTTAGCTGTTTCCCTAAAATAATAGATAGGGTATTCATAATAGCATAAGTCTTGTAGTCTTGTATAAGTCTTATGATATCATGTCTTTAGGTTACTCGGATCCTGAGTTAAGAAGCCTAGAATACAGCATGTAACTGCCTGCAAAGCACAGATCTCATAAGACATTCTTTTCCTTTTTTTTTTAAATAAAACTATGAAAAACTAAATAACTAGGTTACTTGCTTTTAAGCTAACCAGCTAGTCAATGTGCAGGCAAACTGTTCAGAATGTTAATTTTATGGTTCTCGTGGTACTCACCCTGCTGGCATGCTGTGAAATTCTGCCTTAGAGGCTAGCTGGCTAGTTTTCTGTGATCCAAAAGCATATAAAAGAATTTATTAAAAACAAAAAGCAACATCTCAAACTAAACACCTTTCATGCAATGCATCTACTCTGAGGAGCAGATCCATGTTTTTAAAGTTCTGCATACTAGTTATTTTAATTGTATTTGTCTGAAACAATTGTGTTTGTTCTGCCTCAGAGGCAGAGCTGTCTTCAGACCTGTTTGGAGTTGTGATTTTGCACGAGCATGTGGTCTGTATACATACACATGAGACAAATATTTTAATAGTTTCTGAAAATATTTTTAAAACATATTTGTTTGTTGGATCTGGATTTAGCTTGTATTTCTGATCTGAAAACAAAGACTTGTGGATTACAGGAAAACAAGGTTGTGCAAAATGAGCAAGTAGATATTATTCTACAGCTAAGTGTTTATAATTTACAACATAAAAACACTCATATAATTGAAACCTTTTAAATGTCAGCTCTCTTGTTCACTGCCCATATCAATTCTGTAGTTAAAACTTCTTTCTTGCAGCTGCGTAACATTGCCAAAATCACACCATCACTCTCTCAGTCTGCCACTGAAACACTTATCCACACCTTCATTTTCAGCTGGTTGGACTACAATAAATTCCCTTCTAGCTGGCATCAGCTCTTCCTCTCTACTTGCTCCAGAACTTGGCTGTCAGTTGCCTAATCCACACCTGCTCTCAATATCATATTATAACTTTTCGTCTGTAAAATTACAGTCCAAAATGTATCTATCTTTTTAAGGCTTGGTATTGCTTATCTGATCTTCTTCCTGTCTTAAGATTTCTTCAATGAGCTACATCCAAGACTTTGGTAGCTGAAAATTGTTAGATTTGCTCCTTGTCTTTGGAGCTGGTTAAGCATGCTTAAGTATCTCCTAGCAAGTTACACGTTGACCTGATGCTTTTGGCAACCATCAACAAGCCTATGGCAGGATTCTGCACTGTAAAATATGCTTCCTTTTATCCCTGAAAAATGTCTGGAAATTCATATTCAAATGACAGAAATACACAGTTTATTGAAATGTGTCATGTGATGAATACATCAATTATCTGTAAATTTTTTTTCTAAGAGAAATTTTTGGTGTGGCTGGCTTGGTAATCACAGTTAATCACCATTTAATCACCAAATCACCATTTCACGATTCTGCTCGTAATGTGTCCAAAGTATGAGAGCTTCAGCCTGGCCATCTGGCCTTCCAGCAAGAGGTTAGGCTTGATTTGGTCCAGCATCATTTGTCTTTTTTGCTGTCCAGAGAATGCTCAGAAATCTTCGCCGACACAAAAGTTCAAAGGCGTCTATATTTCTCCTGTCTCACTTGTCTATTGTCCAACCAGAACCACAGAGAAAACCATTGTCTGGATAATTCTGATCTTTGTAAAGACAGATGTTTACATTTGAAGATTTTGTCTAGGTCCTTCTTCCTTGTCCTTTTCCTGATACAGTAATGCTCCCTAATTGTACAGTATTCATACGAAGAATCATGTTTGACTCAAACACATCTAAACACACATATTTAACGGTGAGGTGTTGATTCTTATTAGCCATATTAAGATGTACTTTTGACTTCGCGTTACAGAGACATTTGTCATTAAACTGACTTGTGAGAAACTGAGGGCAGCAAGGCATCAAGTCAGTTCCCTATATTCACTTTCAGACACAGTCAAAGTGTGCTGCAGTATTTCTGGCAAACAACATAGAGAGGGGTCCTAAACTATGTTTTAAATTCTGTTATTGATTGTGCCATGCCCCTCTCAGTTAATGCCATGTCCCCAAGCCAGACCAAGGCCAAAAATATGACCTGAAAGTGAAACAAGGCCTAATAGCAAATAAGAATCTGAAGTTGAAAAACTGAAGACCTTGAAAATCAAAATGTACATGATCTTTTCTGCTTCATGCTGAATAGAATCATGGTGGATCCAGAGCCAACCTGGACTCACTGGGTGCAGGAATAACCCTCTGGACAGGATTAGGCACACCAAGATTCATTGATTTTAGCTATGTAAAATATATACCCATGTATTTTGAGTGTACACTTTCTGTCTAACAGCTAAAAAACCTAAGAGACAGCACTAAACAAACTGGACGGGACTATGAACGTATATAATTTTATAAAATGGATCTTGTTTTGAAACTGGATTGGCTGAGCCACATTCAAAACTATAAAAATATACAGATATACTCTATATCTATCAGCAGATCTGTGTGCTGATAGGCCAAGTTGTTAAAATCATTGTGTTGTCTTTAATGACTTCTAACTGGCAACATACATAGATATACTGGTTGTTAATAGTAAGTTTACACATTAATTTTAGATGAATAACAAAGGTTATACATGTCCTTGCTGACTTGAAAAAAATGGCAGTGCTTTACTGCTCAGTGATAGATAAAGATGTATATCACAGTCCAGTACAATACAATACAATTTGCTGAACCATTGGCAGCAACTACAGCTTCAAGTCTTCTTGAGTATGATGCTACAAACACATCCCTCTTTCTGTGAAGTTTCTCCAATTCTTCTTTGTAGAACCTTTCATGATCCATCAGATTCAATTCTGGGCTGTGGCTGGGCCACACAAGGACATTCACAAAGTTGTACATCACTGCAGTCATCTTTCCCTTGACCAGTCTTATAGTTCCTGCTGCAGAAAAACATCCCCACAGCATGATGCTGCCACTCCCATTCTTCACTGTAGGAATGGTATTGTCTAGGTGATGAGCAGTGCCTGGTTTCCTCCAGACATGATTCTTGGCATTCAGTCCAAAAAGTTCAATCTCTTTGTTTCTTATGGTCTGACAGTGCCTTTTGACAAAGTCCAGACTGGCTGTCATATGCCTTTTACTGAGGAGTGATGTCTGTCTGGTCACGGTGGAGTCCTGCAGAAATTGTTGTCCTTCTGTAAGGTTCTCCTCTCTGGAGCTCTGTCAGAGATACCATTGTGTTCTTGGTAACCTTCTTAACTAAGGCCCTTCTTCCATAATCACTCAGTTTGGTGGTTCCAAACTTCTTCAATTTACAGATGATGGAGGCCACTGTGCTCATTGGGACTTTCAATGCAGCAGCATTTTTTCTGTACCCATCCCCAGATCTGTGTCTTGAAACAAGGTCTACAGACAATTCTTAAGACTTCATGGCTTGGTTTGTGCTCTGACATGTCTACTTTTTGATCTTATATACACAGGTGTGTGCCTTTCCTAATCATGTCCAATCAACTAAGTTTACCACAGGTGTCCAATCAAGCTGTAGAAACATCTGAAGGATGATCAGTGGAAACAAGATGGAGCTGAGCTCAATTTTGAGTGTCATGGCAAAGGCTGTGAATACTTATGTTCATGTTATATTTTTGTGTTTTATTTTTAATACATTTTAATACATTTACCCACTTTGTCATTGTGGGATACTGTGTGCAGAATGTTGAGGGATAAAATGAATTTAATCCATATTGGAATAAGGCTGTAACATAACAAAAGGTGCAAAAAGTGAAGTGCTGTGAATACTTTACAGATGCACTCTATGAGGTTTTCGCTGGACTCCAGTTATATACTATCTGATGTTTACAATTTTCACAGATATATAACATTTATTCCATACATTGTCCTCACACATATTACCATAACATGGCTCCTTCAGCATGTCAGCAGCATCTTCCCTCATAGGTCAGCATTTAGCCTTGTGGGCTGGAGTTCTGGCTGACATCTCCGTTTTATTTCCTGCAGACTCACTGCTCCTCCCCAACGCTGATGTAAATCAAGGCCTGCAGAATTGTTTTACAACACAGCCTTGTGCCAGCCTCTGCAGCAAAGAGAGGCACTTGGCTAAATGCTTAGTGTCACACAATGCAGAGCAATCTCTCATTTAACAGCCAGTCTTGGCAGCATGAGGACACTGCATGCTTGTCCTTTGCTGCAGCTCGTCGTCAGTGAGCACTGACTCACCTCAGCATGTATGTTGATGAACAGAATTAAAGAAAATGTGTAAATCATGCTCTTGCACATTTCACTAACTTTAAATAAATGTAATGCACATTGCTGCTACAGTTTATTGCCATGATTTTGTCCAGTCAGGAGCCTAGTTTTAGGATTGTGTTGTACTGGAAAAGAATGTAATATATCAGAATTACCTAATTACTCAAGTACTGAATCTCCTCACTGATATAAAACATTGTATATCATAATTGTAAATGATCAAATCTCTAATGGGAAGAGACGTGCCAAAAGGGGATACTCAATTTTACACTTATTATACAGATTTCCCTGAAATTCATCTGGGAATACACAGCTCAAAAATACACAATTACTCACCCAGTGAAGGTTTGCTATATTATCAAAAGCACATGTGCACATGACCATTACACTGACAGTCAAACTTTCTATGACTGTACATAGCTAAGCAAAGTACATTTTGAACTGACCTTCAAAGGCATAAAGTTAAAAATGACATTTCTTTGATATTTTGACCAAGATTAGGTTTTTAGGAAGGAACAACCCCAAAGCTAATTGTGTGCACCCTGCACAGTATCCTTTGACAAATATTACAGCTTGTAAATCATTCTTCCTTGCCAGCTTCTACTTACATAATATGGATGTTTTGCACCAACCGCCCTAGTTTCTAAGAAAGTTGTCTTTCTAAGTTTTCTTTCTTTGAAATCCACACCTTTGTAACTGCCATTTCTTAATAACATTACAAAAGTGTCATGCTTCTATATCCTGCCTGTTCTCAAATAGGCTCTGTTTACTATCCAGACTTCAACTTGCATAGTACACCTGTTGAACTCTTGTCACCACCAACCAATTACAACACCATTGCCTTTCATCCTCACCTAAATACTGGATCATGTTGACCTGTTTTCATTTGTACAAAAGCATGCTTGTCTTCCAATCTCACTGCAAATTATCAATACTGTATTTCAGTGCACTCTAAGTGAGTTCCTGCTTTTGAATCATGTTTATTCTAACCACTTGGTTTATTTTCTGTGACTGTCTGGTACTGTTATGATTCTGTCATTACAAACTGATAAAAATGCTACCAGAGAAGACTTTAGCAGATATTAACTATTTTAGCAAGATAGATAGATAGATAGATAGATAGATAGATAGATAGATAGATAGATAGATAGATAGATAGATAGATAGATAATCAGCCATTCCACAAATAATTTGCATTACATTAGACAAATTTACATTTAAAACAACATCCTAACAATTTCAACCAAAGAGCAGACAGCAAGATTAATTAAGAAGTCTCCAAAATCTTACAACGTCATTATGGGACCTACAGATAGCTCTTGTTGCAGCTGATGTCAAAATGAAGCATCCACCATCAGAAAAAAAGAAAGAAAGAAAGAAAGAAAGAAACAAACAAAAAAACAAAACATAAGGGCAAGACTAAAGTTGCCAGAGGACATCTAGACAAAGACATTGACGTCTGAAACAAGAATAATCCAAAGTTGAATTATTTGGACAGCATTTGAGCACAAGAACCTCATGTCAAATGTGAAGCATGGAGGTCGAAGGGTTATGGTCTGGGGCTGCTTTGCTACTCTTGCTTTGATTCCCTCACAGAATCCACTATGAACTCTTTATTGTAACATAGGGGTCTTGAGGAAAAAACAACTGTGCAAGGGCTGAAACATAAAAGCTGAATTATTTCCATATGGAGCAGTGGGAAATAATTCTTCCAGTCAATGTCAGAGACTGGTAGACAGTTCATGGAAACATCTAATTTATATTATATTAGCCAAATGAGGAGATACCAGCTATTAGGGCATATTAGAAAATTGTCTTATTAATTACATTTTGCAAATGATTTATAAGACATTTCTTCAGTTTTATGTGTTACGTTTTATGACCTCAATCTCTCAATATACATATATATATATATACACACACACACACACACACACACTCCATGTTTCTTTTCCTCTAGCTTATCCTTCTTAAGTGGCACTCTGCCCTTAAGAAAATGAGTGGGGATGAGGAGAGGTGGGCCCATCAGTGACGTATGTCAGGGCACCACCGCATTGCACCCAGATCACTTCAGCATGGTGTGCCAGGGTGCCATTATTCATCTGATTGCTGTGTTGACAGAATGTGATGAATGGGGCTACATACCCACACATACATGAGTTATTCAGACTGCAGTAAAGGAAAGGTGATGAAGATCCTGCAGGCTTTTCTGAGGTAATATTGCCTGCTAGTGGCAGACCTTTAGAATTTGCATGTAAATGTATTTCCAAAACACTAGTAATATTTTCCATTTATAAAATAGTTTGCATCTGCTGCATTGTTTTGTCATGTTAGTCTTCAAACAGTCTGTTAAACTTTCAAGTGACCTGACATTTTAGTATTGGAAGTTAATTTTCCAACTGGAAGTTAATGTTTACCATTACTGAGCACAGAAATGTTATATTGTATATGTACAGCTGTAATATAAGATTAGTTTTATAAAATTACATTACTAAAAATTCTTGCTGAGTTCTGTTTTTCAATATTAGATAACTGTCAGAGGTCCATTTAAAAATGAGACGAAACCGGTCGATCTATTTCACCTTTATCAGCAGTTCAGCCAGAAGAGTTCTGCATTGCTTTGGCAAGATTTAACACTTGGCTGCTGAGCTTTTAGCTTCAGCAAAGATGTTTTAGCAAAAAGATGCTGTGCTCCAGCTAAATTTGCTGGTCCGGGTCAGGCTAGCACTTACCAATTGGATGCAGACTTGGCTGCTCATCAGTTCTGTTTAATGATTCAAGAGGAAACAGCCTTCAGAATGCAATGTATGAAACAACACTGCATTCACACAATGAAGTAACCCATTCACAATCTTCTGGTATGTGGAGACAGGTATCTTATAAACACTGTAAACACAATAGCAAGGCACATAATACCAGTTGATATCTATTTTAACAATTTCAATTAAATCATGAGCTAAAGACTTAACCTAAAATTCAATCAGATTTTCACACAAGTCCTGAAAGCAGGTGAACCAAATTAAAGAGGAAATATCAAACTTGTCAACTTTAGTATTAGCAGGTAACTTGGAGGTAAAATTAGAGTCAGGTTTCTTCTTCAATTTTTTTTTTTGACAATTAGGTGTGAGTGGGCACCTTGTTTTATATAAGGAACATGGGATCAAAGTCTGATCTTCCCAACAAATGGATGTAGAAGTGTATAATGGCATGAACAAAGGAGATTTCATTTCTAAAGACTGATCAATCAATCAATCAAAATTTACTTGTATAGTGCATTTTTACAACATGTAAAAAATGTCACAGCGTTATAAAGGTGAACAACACATGAAACAAAGGATAAATACATAAAATCCCTTGTGAGCCAAAGGGTGACAGTACCAAGGAACAATTCCCTCAGAGCTGGAGGAAGAAACCTTGGGATGAACCAGCCTCACAAAAGGGGACCCATCCTCCTCTGGACAAACTACTTAAACATAGTTAGGGGACACTCAACCACCAAATGTCTGTAATACTCAGGTGTACTGAAGTAATGATAACTTGATGGTGGACATAATAGTAACAGTTGCAGCTAAATAAGGTCTGTGTACATTTCTACATAGTTGGTGATGGCAGGTGGGCTACTTGTCCGGGGCAAAGTGGGCAACTAGTCTAGGACCAGTAGCCGGAAGGTGGGCAGCTAATGGGAAGTGGTGGCCGGGGAGCTCGGGGTCCTCGGGGTCTTTCTCAGGTGGGGCAGAAGGTCTCAAGATTAGCATTTCATCAGCACAGGCCAGTGGGTCATCATTGACTCAGAAAAGGAAGAGAGATGTAACTAGTTTGGTGTTTAAATTATGGAGAACAAAGAATGTAAAAATTACCAGTGTGGTTAGTGACTCCTAACCTATCTTAAAAGGAGAGAACCAGAAAGCAACAAACATTGGAGCATCCTAAAACATTAGTATCCAACTGGAGAGATCATATCAAGGAGTCAGCTGGCAGCACCAACATCCCAGTTTACCATAATTCCCTATGTCCATGAACCCCTGGATCTACAGCCTGTAATTAAATTGAGACATTAATTACCAAAAACTACACTGAACAAGTGAGATTTCAGCATAGACTTGAAGATTGAGACTGTGTCTAAGTCTGAGTAAAATGTATATTCTTTGAAATGAATTGAATTGGAAATGCTTGCACAGGAATCATAAAACAAGCAATATCAACACATTGTTGTATTTTTTTATAGTTTTTTTTGTTTAATGGCATACAAATGAAAATTAAGTAATTGGTAGTCATCTGATCTGATGATGACTAGTGTAAGATGCAGCTGCAAACAAGAACAAATGAGATTACTGTTTATGTAAAGCCTTAGTGTTTCGTTTGAAAGGCTGGAAAAGATATGACAATCTCAGCATTAAGATATTAACTACCAGAGTGCACCCTCAAAGCAGCATATATTGGCCTGCTGCCTTATTAAGTGTGGCACCCCTCTCACTGCCTCTGCTGATACTCCTTTGCACCACATAATAATTGACATATGTAAAAGATGTAACCAGTGTTTAATCCTCTCAGATTTTAAATGTCCAGGGACTTTTATTTTAGGAAATAAACTAATAGAATATTACAAATATTAGAAAAGATAAAAATTTAGTTGAAAATAAATTAAAATAATAAATTAAGAAAATGTTTAAATTGGGCTATGAGTGGAACTTACAACAGGCCTCCTGGTAAACACAAAGCAGAAAGCCAACAGTGGCCTGCTACCCCAGTGCTGGGTGTTGAGTCTTCAGTGCATTGTTTGTTGATGTTTAAGGGAAACTGGCCATGGACTGTGAAAAGTTATATCTTGGAATTTTTGTAATAATAATAATAATAATAATAATAATAATAATAATAATAATTATATATATATATATATATATATATATATATATATATATATATATATATATATATATCACTTTTTTATAAGTATAATAGTATAATATAAATATTGAACAACTATTGGACCGCAGGTCGACCTTTAAGCTGTGTAGTTGAGTGTTATTAGTCCAGCCTGTGCAGTAGTGCAGGTGGGAGTGAAGTTTGTGTACTGCTTGAGTAAGACTGCAGGCTCGGAGCGCGAGGGACGTAGGCAGGGCCTGCGCGTGCACATTACACATTACACACTTTTCCCAGCAAACAGTTCTTCTCATGTCACCGGAACTGTGATGTCTACACAGGGAAAACCGTGCTCCCCGGTGTCTGTATTTATTCATTTAGCTGCACACGATGTCTCGCTGGATTCCGACGAAAAGGGAGAAGTATGGCGTGGGTAAGTGCTGGCTGCGCCGTTATTCTGATGCGATGTTGAGGTATGTTGGTGTTTCACACCCCCTCGCCGATTCTCCTGGGCTAGAGGTGGGAAATCCAGGTCCAGTAAAGAAAAGTCCACTCCAGTGTGTGTTCCGACTGCCTGGACGGCTCTGCTGCGGCTCCTCCGTCCGTACGGCCGTCCCGACGGTCGGAACCACATCCCGGAGTGGAGTCTACTTTACTGGACCCGGACCTTACCTGGAGTTATCCTGCTGAACTACTGGCTACAAAGTTACTACCTCTTCTCTCAGTCCCTCGCCCAGTCTGTTACATTTTAATCAGCGTGTTACTGTAACAGTGTCCTCATGTATCGCCTGTGTTCCCACTTCAGCTCTGGGTGTTGTTTCAACCTCCTTGTTGTTAAAGGAGACTTTGACAGTGAGTTAAACAGCAGGTTGGCTGTGTTTGCCCTTTGCTTTACTCTGTATTAAAGCTTTCTGAAGGTCTGTATTGTGTTGGACAGTTACAAACTGGGACACAACTGCAGAGAATGGTGGTGTTTTTGGCCTGAGGGATTAACAGGGGTATGACTACTATCTGCCCCCAGTTTTAGAATGACTGCATCTGCTGTGTGTGGAGTGTCTGAATCTGCCACTCCTCTCCCAACACCTAGATCTGCATGGGTGTGGATGACAGAAAGGTAGTGATTTAGTCCACCTTCTGTGTAAATGATTAAGCTGCACTGTGTCAACATAACCTGCTTTATCACACAAGCTCAAAGCCCTTAAATGCCTAAAGTAGTAGAAATATATATATATATATATGCTGGAATGTCACCCCACGTTTATGGTCAGTTTTTGATGAGCAAGTAAATAAGCTCAACGCTGTGACCCGAGGCATGGAGTTTAGGTGGTATTAAGAAGTGTAACAGCCTTTCCTCTGTGAGTCAGGCTTAAGTGCAATGCACAAAGCAGTCTGCTATCGGAGGCCCATAATTAAAGCCTCCTGCCAACAGTAGGGATCAGAATGGAGCGTGTCTGGACAAAGGTTCAATTATTCCTTGGTTGTGAAAAAGAGTTATGTGGAAATAATGCTCGTGCTCAGATATGCTGTATTGTATGTGTTTGAGGAGATGTAATAATAAGAAATATGAAATGTAAATGTGCACACAGAGCTGCTTTGTCCTCTACATTTGACCCATGCATGCAGTGAAATGCACCCATACACATTAGGGGGCCGTGAGTGCACGTGTCTTGCTCTCAGCCCTGCCAGTTCAGGGAATCAATCCTGCAACCTTCTAGGCATGAGGCTGGTTCCTTATCCACCGGTCCAAGGCTGCCTTCTGTGTGCTGTATCCTTGAGGGTTTTTCAAAATGTGGAACATAAGTTCGGGCACATTCGTTTTGTTTGTTCACAAATTCTCATTTTCATAATCTTATTTTTGATTGATCTTTGACTTTCTTGGGATTTTCCTCTAGCTGTCTGTAACTATGATGCAAAGGGTGAACATGAGCTGTGCCTTCAGGTGGGAGACACGGTGCACATACTGGAGATGTTTGAAGGTGAGTGTTGCGTTGTGACATGTCCTGACAGATTTGTTCGTGTCCATGTTCAACATGATACCACAAGCTAAAGTGCTCTGCATTATTCCGGATTTCTGCTGTAGATTTGGAATGCAGATTATACAGTTGGTACTGATGAGAATGTTTCATGTGGATCTCATTATTTATGTCCATTTATGGTTGTATGCACAAACAAATCTTGGTCAATATGAAGCCTGACTCACTTTGTTGCTGATGTTCATGCTCTTTTGGGATTGCATTCTGATGAAGGCATTTTGGCCTGTGTGTTTGTGTGTAGAGTGATTAAAAAGTAAGCAAAACACTTAAATATTGTTCAGTAGTTAAATAACACATTAATTTATTTGAGTTTAATTAACACAACATTCATTCAGATTCAAAGCACAGATTGTATGACTTTTCATTCTTTTAATTCAGTGTCTGGTCTTTCTTTTATAAAGTGTAGTTGATGACAAGTTTGAGTTATTGATTATTTCTGTGGTCAGAAAATCAAATCAAAGTTTATTTATATAGTGCTTTTTACAACAGTCTGGGTCCAAGCCTCAAATGAGCAGCCAGTGGGCAAACAGTGGCAAGGAAAAACTCCCTCAGAGTAGGAGGAAGAAACCTTGAGAGGAACCGATGCTCAAGAGAGGAACCCATCCTCCTCTGGTCGTCACCGGAGAGCATAAACAAAAGCACAATACATAGGCATAGAAAAGTAGAAAGGAAATGAAATGCATATATAGAAGTGAGGGAAATAAAGATGGTTTTGCTTGCAGAAGTTGTGATATGAAGTATGAATGAATAATGGCAGTTGAAATTTAGGTAGCATGCAAGCCAGTGTTGGTAATGAAGTCCATGTAGGTTGTGTAGTCTAATCTATCAGTTGGTACTAAGAAGTGGATGAGTAGAGGGGGTAGAACGGTATCGGACAGCTCGGGACATGGGGGCAGAGAGGGATAAAGATTAGTGCCCCCTTAGAGGTGTTAACAAAAAGCCTGAGTAAAGAGAAAGGTTTTCAGTTTTGATTTGAAGACAGAGAGTGTGTCTGAGTCCCGAACAGTAGGAGGAAGACTATTCCAGAGCTGGGGGGCTTTATAAGAGAAGGCTCGTCCCCCAAAAGTCTTTTTAATCCTAGGGACTGTCAATAGGCCTGCGTCCTGAGAACGCAGTCTACGTGACGGGTTGTAGGGTATTAAAAGGTCATTTAGGTAATGTGGGGCTAAATCATTTAGTGACTTGAATGTTAGTAGCAGTATTTTAAAGTCAATTCAGAATTTAATGGGAGGCCAATGGAGGGAGGAAAGAACAGGACTGATGTGGTCAAATTTCCGAGTTCTAGTGAGAAACCTCGCAGCAGTGTTTTGTACAGATTGGAGCTTCTGTAAGGATTTCCCTGAGCTACCAGCTAGTCTAGATTTGATGAATGCATGGACCAGTATCTCTCCATGCTTGCGTGAGAGTGATTTATGCAGTTTTATAATATTGTGTAAGTGTAAGAATCCTGTATTTACTACATTACTGATGTGGGTATCGAATGAAAGGTCAGAGTCAAATATAACACCAAGGTTTCTTACAGTTGACCTTGACGTAATTGAAAAACCATCTAGATTGATAGGGTTAATGGTGGTTTTATTAGGTCCTAGTATTAAGATCTCTGTTTTTCAGAGTTTAGTAAGAGGAAATTTTGTGTCATCCAGTTTTTAATTTCTTTAACACAGTTTATTAATCTATTGAGGCAATGATCCTCATTAGGTTTGGCTGATATGTAAAGCTGGGTGTCATCAGCGTAGCAGTGAAAGTCAATGTCATGCTTTCGGATGACTTTACCCAGCGGTAATAAGTAAAGGGAGAAGAGTAATGGACCTAGAACAGACCCCTGTGGAATGCCATATTTTACTGTGGTGAGATAGGAGTGAGTAATGTTAATGTTTACACACTGGAGGCGGTCGGTCAGGTATGACTGAAACCAGTTGAGGACTGATCCTTTAATTACTAAGTGATTCTCAAGTCTGCTAAGCAAAATGGAATGGTCAATAGAATCGAATGCAGCACTAAGATCCAATAATACTAAGATAGCATTTTGGTTTCTATCATGGGAGAGTAGGAGGTCATTTGTAACTTTTAGTTGGGCTTTTTCGGTGCTGTGATTAGGTCTAAATCCAGATTGGACATCCTCCTTTAAGTTGTTAGGGTGGAGGTAGGTGCACAGTTGGTTGGACACTACTTTTTCTAGGGTCTTGGCTAAGAACGGAAGGTTTGCTATCGGTCTGTATTTTGTAAGTTTGTGAGGGTCAAGATTTGGCTTTTTCAATACGGGATTAATAATTGCATATTTGAGAGATTTAGGCATAGATCCTAGACTAAGGGAAGAGTTCAGTGTATTGAGTAATGATTTGATAGTGGTTGGAGGGACCTGTTTAAATAGTCATGTGGGTACTGGATCTAGTGCACACGAGGATGATTTTGAGGAGCTAATTAAACAAAGGAGGTCTTTTTCATTAACAGGGTTAAAATGTTCTAAACTCTACTCAGTACCAGTACTGTTCTCAAATGTGTGAGGTGGTGAGGTTGGAGCCGGATTATGAATCTTTTGTTGAATTTTTTTCAATTTTGACGTTAAAGAATGTCAAAGTCATTACAGGAGATATCAGGTGGAATGATTGGGCCTGTGCTGTGGCTGCTGGTTATTTTTGAAAAGGTATTAAACAGATATCTAGGGTTGTCTTTATTTTTATCTATTAGCGATGCAATATTTAATGTATTTGCTTTAACTAAGGTGTGTTTATAATCTGTGATAGTAAGTTCCCATGCATCTCTAAAAATTTCTAATTTTGTTTGCCGCCATTTGCGTTCATAGCTGCGTGCGATCTGTTTCAGAGTGCGGGTTTGTTCATTGTACCATGGAGCTAATTTTTTCTCTTTAATAAGTTTGGTTCTGATCTGAGCTATATTATCCAGATTTGCTCGCAGTACTGAGTTTAGAGTATTTATTGTACAGTCAAGGTCACTATGGTTGGAGGGGACAGAGACAGTGGACCGGGGAGGGGAGTGTATTAATGAATTCATTAACTGTTGAGGTTGTTATGTTAGGTCTACTAATGGAACGAGGCGACTGATATATGTTGTGGTGTAAGACTAAGTTGAACATAATTAGATAGTGGTCAGAAATGGAGTCATTCTGTGAGATACAGGTCATATTATCTGTGTCTGTACCCAGGGTTAAAACTAGATCTAAGGTATGATTGAATCGATGGGTAGGACCGGTGATCATTTGTTTCAGCCCGAAGTCATCCAAAATGGACTGAAAGGCCATTGTAAGTGGATCCTGGGCCTTGATAAATCACATCATAGTGTCATTTATTACATTTTCTAACAGTATCTGTCGCCCCTTCACTGCATTTCGCTGCTGGTGTCTGAACATGTTGAACTTGGATAAGTATTGGAATGTAGGTGTGGGCACATTCTTTTAGGTTTGCTCACATATCCTTATTTGTCATAATCCTACTTTTTTTCATATTTCTTGACCTCTTTTTTAGTTTGTTTGTTTTTTAGTTCTAATTGTAGTTTGTTACTCATGACAGTGATATTCTGGGATTGCACTCTCATAAATGCATTTGGTCGTAGACCATTTTGAACGGTGAACATTGTTGAATGGCTTACTGTATGCCCAGTATATTGTTTTTGCATTTTCAGTGCAATATGCACATATGCAATAGTCACATTGCAGGATGTGCAATATCTTGTGCAATGTAAAATAATGAATTTAAACTTTTTATTGCTTGATACAAAAAGAGTAATCACTTTTTTTTTAACAATTTGGGACAATGCATTTCTAATATCATATGTCCGATCACTGACATTTTGTGACTTCTGGTGAAACCTATTATGGAAAAGGAAAATTCTACTAAAAGGAGGAAAATGCCTAAAGCCCATCCTCCTAATCTAACATCCTATAAAATCCATCTCTGTTAAGACCTCCGCCACCAAATCTCCAGTTTAACATGGTCCTCCATGATCTCTCTGGCTCCGCTCCACTCCACTCCACTCCACTCCACCACCACAGTCTCCTCCCAGACTATCATAACTTGAAAGCATGGTATGAACTAGCATTATGCAACATACTTAATGTCAGGATAATATTTTATACAGACACTCTTTTTCTTTCTCTTTCTCCTTCTTGCTCTCGCTCAGGATGGTACAGAGGACACACTCTGCATCAGAAATCAAAAAAGGTGATATTTAATTATATTGTGTGATTAAATATAAGATATTATGTAAATTATGGAAACACTTCAGTAGTTAAATATTCATGTTTATTGCTTCTCTGTTCTGTTTCATTTAAAAGGGCATTTTCCCAGCCACCTATATCCACTTGAAAGATGCTAAAGTTGAAGGGGCAGGGTAAGACATAAATCCTATGTTGTATCACACTATGCCAGCTATGATTTTAGTATTTTTAACATTTTGTATGTTCTTTATTTCAAATCTATGATAATGTAAAGATTTTCTGTATTTCATTTCCGAAATCTTTACATACAGTTCTCTTTTTTTATACAGGAAAAAGGAGAGAGTAATACCTACAGATTTGCCCCTGGTGCAAGAGCTAGGTGCTACGCTAAGAGAATGGGCACAAATATGGCACAGTCTTTATGTGGTATGTGGATTGTTGCCTTACCGTTTTATTTTGCTGTAGCAGCAGACTCATTTTAACCACGAACGCTTAAACCGTGTGTAACAGTCAACAAAGACAAACCCAGTTGGCAGTGTTTAGTAAGCTGGTCTATCATTTTGACACACATTTGTTTCCATAACAGAACAGCAAGACCACACTGTTCCGGACAGTTCAGCAGATGGCCTACAGTCTGATAGAATATCGCTCGCAGATCGTGTCAGGAACGCTTCCCAAGGATGACCTTGTGGAGCTCAAGAAGAAAGTCACAGCAAAAATCGATTATGGAAACAGGTGATATGGCAGTGTCTGAGCATCCTCCCAAAGACAGTATCCTCAAGAGTATTTTAATAATTAAACATTTTATTAAAAGACTTTCTTTTAACAAGCTTGTTTGCAACAAGCTGTAACCTGCCCTTTCTGTTACTGAGTTATATTTATAGTATCTTGCTCTCCCATGCCACATTCTCTCTTTCTCTCGCTCTCTCTCTCGCTCTCTCCCAATTTATTCAGTTTCAATTTAAGTTTGCTTTATTGGCATGACTGTTCTTTTAACAATGTTGCCAAAGCACAGAAACATTACAACAGAACAATAATAAAATAAAATAAAAAAAACAAAAACAAAACAAGATGGTGAAAGAAAAAAAAAAATTAAGATTTCATACACACACACACACACACACACACACACACACACACACACACACACACACACACACACACACACACACACACACACATAATATAATATAATATAATTATCACATGTACATATACATCTCTCTCTCTCACTCACTCTTAATCTCTCGTTCTCTCTCTGTCCTTTTTAAATATATGCTAATTGTTGGCATGGCGTCACTGTAGTTTTATAGCCACTACAGTGGTGAAAATATGTATTTGATATACGCTGATTTTGCAGGTTTTCCCACTTACAAAGAATGGAGAGGTCTGTAGAAATGAAGGTTCATTTCAACTGTGAGAGCCAGAATCTTAAAATATCCTGACAATCACATTGTAGGTTTTTTAAATAATGAATTTGCATTTTATTGCATGAAATGTATTTGATACAATAGAAAGACAAATCATAATATTGGGTACAGAACACTTTTGTTTGCAATTACAGAAGTCAGCAGTATCCTGTAGTTCTTGACCAGGTTTGCACACAGTGCTGCAGGGATTTTGATTCCTGACCTTTTACAGAATCATCCTTAGACCAGATCTTTGTAGGTGGGAAAACTCGCAATATCAACAGTATATCAAATACTTATTTTCCTCACTGTATCCTGTTTATGACCCACATTACTTTTTCCAACTCTGTTCACATTCTAAAGACCTACTTATTAAAACGAATAGTTCCCCTTCATTGTTGTATATTTACATGAAAGCATGATCATGGTCAAGCATCCATTTCAGCATGGTTCTTAATTCTTGATATATTTACAACTGTATATATGAACAAATATTATCTGCTGTTCTGCAGGATCTTGGGACTAGACTTGGTTGTTCGTGATGAAGCTGGAAATATGTTGGAGCCAGACTGCACCAGTACAGTCAGTTTATTCAGAGCCCATGAGTCAGCTTCCCGTAGTATTGATGAACGGATACAGGAAGAAAAGGTGAGTTCATTTTTGTAGATTAACACTGTTTGGCTTTATAGAAAATCATTGGTTAAGCCTTGTATTGTGAGTTATTTTTTATTTTTTTATATATATAAAATAAAAATTTACTTATTAATCTTTTATGGAAGCAAAGGTTTTTATTATACAGCAGAACTGTTGCAGTTTTGTAAATGAATTCTAATGCTGTCCGATTAGAATTGCATAGACTTATTTACCAAAACGTTTAATGTTGTAATCCTGCTTTAAATATGCACCACTATAACAGGCTTGAATTTCTTTTTATGACTTTATATGTTTGATTCTTATCCCTGGCCCAAATTATGTCAAAACCAGAACAAATATGAAGCTAATTCATATTAGCTTCTACAGGTTGCACTAACCAAGTTTGGCAAGCACAGACTGTTGATCGGCTTTGCAAGGGTATTTTGAATGTGTGTACTGTTTTATTCAGTCTCAATCTTGTAGTATGGAGGCTGTTACGGCCAAAAAAGTCAGTGGACTCTGTTGTGTAGCATCTACTATTTACAGTAGATGTATTTACTGTAGTGTGAACCGGTCCTGGTGAGCCAGCATATTAAAACATTTGAACTTTATGTGACCCTGTGTGTTTTCTGTGGCACATACATCTGATGGAGCTGAATTATCCTTGTTCAGTGTAACTGCAGCTTTTAAAGCACTCACTTTACTGACTGAATAATGCCTGGGCAAATAATGCCTGTCTCCGTAGCTGACTTTGCCTTTCTTCTTCTGCAGTACACACCCCATACATTAAGGCAACGCCTTAGCAACCAAGCTTTTTTGCTTTGCAAGCACTAACATTTCCTTCAGGGACAGGAAATTGACAAATGTCCCCTTAATGTGTCAGACATTTTAGAAATCAGAGTTAAAATTAGATTAGCTTTTCTAAGTTAAGCTTTATTCAAGGAGCACACATCTGCAAGACCAGGTCTAAATACAGTTTCTGTGTTTCTAAAAACTCTAGACACGTCTACAGAACTTGTCCATGCGGCGTCAGTCTCTCTACAGTACTGCACACAGCTACAGCCTCCTAATGAACCTCAAGAACTTTGTCTGCAATATTGGTGAAGATGCTGAACTGCTTATGTCCCTATATGACCCGGACCAGTCAGAGTTTATCAGGTCAGAGCCATTTAAAAATATGTTGGCTATGGAAAGTAGAACATTTTAGGTTTTCTTTTAGTAGTTTTTTTTCCATCTCACTTTATTAAAAGGATTTGAGTGTAAATATGACATGTGCCATTTCTGTACCACGCAGCCATCAAAATGCTGGGTATTTTCTCAGTGTTGATATTCATGATCATATTCATGATGATATTCATGATGAAATGATTTACATTGTTTGCTAATGTTTGATGATATTTTATTTATTATTTAATATTAAATTGTTTGTTTCTTTGTGTTATAGTCTACACAAACACTTCTTGTGGAGTTACTTTAAACTTCTTAGGTGGCTCTGTAACAGTCCTTTTTGTATTTGACTTTCTCAGTGAAAATTTCCTGGTGCGTTGGGACAGTAAAGGCATGCCTAAGGAGATTGAGAAACTCAACAACTTGCTGGCACTGTTCACGGTAACACACATTTCTGCTACACTTGTGAGCTGTCTTTTTTCACATAAGGGCTATAATACATGGCAGGATATTTTCCTTTATAATTTCAGATGTTCTGCAAATTGCAGTTTTCTTAAAGGGGCACTTATTTATTATTATTATTATTATTATTATTATTATTATTATTTTTATTTATTTATTTATTTATTTATTTATTTATTTTTCATTATTTATTTATTATTATACTTCAGTATAATCATCATCATCATATAAGGTCATGCATTCTTATTGTCACAGATATGAGTTTTTTGTCAAATCAGTCTCTGCCTTCTTTGTGTCAAGGACCTAAGCAGCAGTGATTTGATCAGGCCTCACCTGTTCCTCGTGTGTCAAATAATTCGTGTTGGCTGCATGGAACTCAAAGATGGCAAGAAGCACACTGCAGGTCTGCGGAGGCCTTTTGGAGTAGCAGGTCATACAACCACTTTTCCTACTGGACCAATGCACTCAGGTTTTAAATGGTTACATTAGCTAGATCAGACTATTCCTTTAGATCATATTCCCTGTGTGAATGCTGACTGAATCCTCATAGTATGCATGATGCGTTCTGCAACTGAATTGACACTAATTAGAATTGGAAAGGCAGTTTTTATATTGCAGGACATCAGAGGATATTTTAAGTGATGCTTGTACATGTAGCTTTGGGTGTGCTACACAACTTTTGAAGTCATAGCAGATTATAAATAGACTTGATTTTTTGCACTACCCCACTAAGTTTTGCTGATTTTTTTATTTATTTATTTTTTGTGGCAAAAGAAAAAAAAAAATACATTGCACAGTAAACGACTTGGGAACACACTCTGCACGACTTCAACCTCCTGCTGAACTCAAACAAACACACCTCAAATTTGTGTACCTAGAAGATTATACAGGGAAATACAGCAACTTGCTGTGGTAATTGTTCTTGCAGCCGTTTGTGCTTTAATGCAAACGCTTCTGAGGTCACGAGTGAGAAATAAGCAGTATATATTGGAGTCTAGACTTTGTATGAGGCAGGTGTTTGTTTCGTCCATGAGTTTCCTTTCCACCTTGAATGGTACTGCTGTGTTGGACATGTTCTCATGCCAGAATAAAGCTGCTGCATCATTAAAGATGGAAGGATAATATGAAATGGCAACACATGGCTGTCTTTGGCAGAGTTTTGAGTTTAATCTTTGAACGTTTTCATCATGCTTTCCATTATCGGCATATCCACTGTGTGGTCTTTGCTTTGCTGGTGTGGTATTAGAAGTAAACATCCTCTGCACTATCGAGTATGATCAAGGAACTGTGTGTTATCTAAAGGTGACTTCAGTAATTGTACATAAAGACTGACTTATCAGGATCGATGCAACGTCTCTTACTTTGCTGCCACTGTTCCATGTGATACAATGCTGTTAGCAGGTGGTGATGTTGGTAAGCAGTTGATATGGTGTCCCAGACGATTGTTATGCAGTTGCTGGGTGGTTGGAGTGCTGTTCCATATAGTTAATGTGATTGTGCTAAGCAGTTGCAATGGTGTCCCAGGTGGTTGCTATGCAGTTGCTATGTCATTGCCATACTGTTGTTAAACAGTTGCTTTGGCATGTCAGATGATTGCTGTGTGGTTTGCATGCTTTTCCAAGTAATGCTGTTGCTAGGCAGTTGCTGTGGTGTGGTAGCAGTGCCATGTGTGATTGTTGCCAGAAAGTTCCTTGGTGGTTATTATGCCCTTCAAATTGGTTGCTATAAGGTTGCCTGATGATTGCTTTGATATCTCATATAGTTGCAAAGGCATTACTATTGTAGCAGTACCATGAATAAATAGAATGCATACAAAAGTGAATCATTTCAGTTCAGTTAGAACATTCCAGGACAGAGTCTGTCTAAAAAGCTGCTGGATGAGTTAGTTACAGAAGAAATTCACATTCAAAAGGAATTTTGTTGAAGGGTGGGGCTTTTTTTGTAAATAGACTGCCCTGGAGCTGTAAGAGGGCAATAAAAGAGCTCCGTGTTGCTGACCCTGATATAAGGTATACACCGTAAACTATTAATAGTGCAGGTTAGTGCAAGTGAAACCATTGCAATGTCAACACGTCATTGCACATATGTGAAGAGCATATATCATTATATACACTCATGTATATGCATTACTGTTTTAAATTATGGTGAATATACTGTTGTCATTTTATTTAAATATTCAACCCACAGTGATGGATATCTCAGAGATTGCTCACGGGAAAGCGGATGATGATGAAAAACAACATTTCATTCCCTTTCAACAGTGAGTATCTACACCACCTTCAGCCACATTGTCAATCGAGGTTCTTCTAATGTTAGTGATTTCTCCAAAAATGATACAAACATGGGTGAAAATGTGATGAGTATAGAGCAAAGAACAATAAACTATGTTCTTTCTATCTGTGATACAATAAAAGTCATTCTCTCTGCTTGACCCTTTCTTCAGGATTGCCATGGAAACATACATTCGTCAAAGACAGTTGATCATGTCCCCTCTTATCCTTTCTCGTGTCAGTGGAGAAAACGAACCTCTTACAGCTGTTTTCAACAAAGTCATTGCTACTCGGGAGGTCAATCACAAAGGACAAGGTGAAGACAATTATTTATAAACCTATTAACATGACTTCAGGTTGGGATTTGAAGAACGATCATTACATAAAATTAAATATATTGAATATTTATAGAATGATATTACATTTTTTTAAAAGGCTGTGTACAGTTTTTTTATTAATAAAAAGCTATAGATAAATCAATGTATGAGAATCTACTCTTCAGAGTTACTTTACTTTTTGTCCTCGGCTTTTTTTCAGGTCTGTTCGTGACTCTAAAACTGCTCCCAGGCGATCTTGCACAGGTTCAGAAAAATTATCCTCATTTTGTGGATCGTTCAACAGCCATAGTCAGGAAAATGGGCTTTCCTGAAATCATTCTCCCTGGTTGGTACACTCATTTTTTAAGTGCATACATTTTTTTCATGCATTTTCATGAAAAATGCATCAAGTTTTAAAAAAAATTAAATTCTAAGAATTTAAAGGGAAAAATATATATTAATGATATATTTGATACTTATATTCATTTAATCTCTTTTGCTTCTGGGCTTTGGGACAGATTTAATGGGTGGGTGGGTCTAAGAAGAAGGCGTCTAAGGCAAGCCATTCAGTCTTTTCCAAACAGGGCAGAACAAATTGGTTCTGATACACAGCAGGCAGTAATTCCATTTTTTTCCATTTAAAAATGGATGAATGTTATAATTTATTGCTGAGCAGTTTGTAGATACTCATTTCTTCCCTACATGATTGCTTTGACTGTTTCCAGTTAAAGAGACATTTTAAAAGCTCTTGTTAACGTTGTTGCCAGACTGCAGTCAAGCTATCAGCGCATTATTCTTGTGTACTCAAATTTTAGAGATATTATTGTGCAGCTTTATAGAGATCTTTGTTCAAGGCCTAAGTCAGGAAGCCAGTGGCAATAAAAAATGCACTCTGATCAGCAGGAAGAAATCTTTAATAGAGCCAAGACTGGTTGGCATTGGAAAACAAATACCAACAAAAGCATGAAATGGAGCATAGGCTATACATAGTGAGCCTTCAATTTCACAGAAGTACTTCAATAGTACTAATACTACTTAAGTACTCAGGTTAATGTAAGAAGTCTTAATGCTAGGTGAATGTATAGTAGTGTCACTTACCAGAAGACCAATTCTACTAGCCTATAAAATGGAATGTTGTGTAAAATAATAAACTGAGCTTGAGTAAGACAACAGACATGTATGACCATACAGCATTTTAAGAAATCTGTTGGATATGGAAATTGTTGGTTTTAATTATATGTAAAATATACTTATGAAACATGACTACTTCTTGTTGTACAGCTTTGTCACTTAATACATTTCATGTACATATTTTATTGGTTTAGTGATATTTATGTGCAGCCAGTGTTTGCCTCCACACAGGAAATGTGAGGAATGACATCTATGTGACACTGCTCCAGGGAGAGTTTGACCGTGGTAAGAAGAAGACCCCTAAAAACATAGAGGTTCTGATGAGTGTGCTTGATGATGAAGGCAATCAAGTAGAGGTGAGAAAATGGCACATGTTTAAAGAAGCAGACACTTGGATGTTTAATTAAATTGTTGGAATCTTTACATGATGGGAAATTTAGATTTGAAGCTGTTATTTATGCGGAAATGCACTACTAGTTAAAGAACACCCCCAGTGATTTCAGTGTTCAACTGCATGGCCCAGGCAAATCGGCTTGTCTTATTGTTGCCAGCTTAGCAATGACGTTTTTCCTACTACTCCACCTGTCAAACCTGTAGCTCCAAGTCTTCTCTTCACAGCTGAAACTGAGACTTGGTCCAGTGTTGACCAAACATATAAACTACATATGCAGTAGTTTCTATAATACAAAAATTGGTGATTTACAAGTTCTTTTAGTTTAAAGTATTAAACCGTTGAACCCAAAATATAGAGTATTATTTATTAATGATGTTAATTCTGTCTCTGATTAGAATGCCATATTTCCTGGAGCTGGCTATGATGGGGTCACAGAATACAAGTCAGTAATTTACTACCAGGTCAAGCAGCCTTGCTGGAATGAAACTGTAAAGGTATAATCATAACTCTCTTCATTTAAAATAATAAAGTCTGTTATCTCTTGTTTAATGTGTGAGGCCTCAGTGGAAAAGGGGAAAGATTTAATCATCATTTAAGAATGAAGTAGTGTGTATGTGTGTGTGTATGTATATGTATGTATATATATATATATATAATTATAATGGGTTCAGTAGCTTTATTAAGTTTGATTCTCAGAATGTAATTCATTTTTTTAGAAGATAAGAGATTTTATTATCCCACTGGGGGAAATTCTTCTTGCAGAAGAATAAAAGGATAAGCAGATAAAGAGCAGTAAGGAGACAAAGATGTGCATTATACAAAATACAGGATATGATGATATAGAAATAAACAAGGCATCTGTTAGCAGAAAAAAATAATTAGAATCTTGAAAAATATTGCAATATATATTGCAGAAAAAATAAAACGCACGTGTTTTTACCAAAGTTAGGTGAAATTTTATGTTTTATGTTTTTAAAGTTAATTTTATGCAGGAGTTGTGTTCTATAGTAACCTAAGGCTTCATTATATGAATTTATGATGAAATTAAAGCTTTTTTTTATACCTGAGAGTTTTATGCTGTATCATGGTATTTTTATGTATTTATTTTGCATTGCTGATTTTTATAGGTTTAAGTACTGTTATGCAATTTTAATTTACCTTGAATTATATATATATAGTGTCATTTCAGATCCATTGTGTGACAAAATGTTGGAAATATTACAGAAATAGTGTCACTGACCACACTGTACTGCTTAGCTACTGCAGTCAGGGAGTGAGTGCTGATTATGAGTAGCTAGAAGCTTTGGTGTGGATACCTGTTTCACATTTTCTCACATATCTTTTTGCTTCAGGTGGCCATCCCGATAGAAGATGTGTGCCGCTGTCATCTCAGCATGACTTTCAGACACAGATCCTCTCAAGATTGTGGGTGCTTTTAAAGTTTTTTTTCTTCTGTATGATCCACAGCAGTGTTTCCCACCCCTGTTCCTGGAGGCACACCTGCCCTACATGTTTTAGCTTTAACACACCCCATACAACTGTGAAGGACTTGTTAATGAGCTGATTAGTTGAATCAGGTGTGTGTGGAGTAAGGAGTGGGGTAAGCATGCATAGGTCCAATATGTAGTGGAGTGTTGATAATGTATTCAATAGCATCCCTCACGTTTCTGGGTCGGTCTGGTGATGTGACTGCCATAACATAATATCTTCAATATGTCTTCAAGGCAAGGTCCTGAGATGGCACTTGTTTTCTATCTAATGTTCTCATGGTCTTCTTTTAACATTTAACAGCTGTGTTTTAAAAAAGTATTCAGTAATAACGGAGGGCTTATTCTTTAGTTCTGTTTTTATGATTTGCACAATATTTAATGTACATTTTAGTTGGTAAAAAATGTGTGTAGTTAAATAAGAGAAATAAAATTTGTCTTGTAGCAAGAGACAAGTCTGAAAAACCATTTGGAATGGCTTTTGTTCGGCTAATGAAGGCAGATGGTACCACTTTACGAGATGGAAAACATGACCTCATTGTCTACAAGGTAGACTTTCATCCCCTTTTTCCTCTTTTTCAGTTTTTTTTTTTTTTTTTATTTCACCACGTTTTCTATTTACTTTATATCGTACTCGTGTTTATTTTTTATATAGGTGGATGTGAAGAAAGCAGAAGATGCCAAGACCTATCTGATGTTGCCTGGTTGTTGGTCTGAGGTGGAGGAATATGAGCGACAAAGTGGAAAGCCTCTCCAGAATTCAGCCATCATTCCAGTCACTAAGGACAGTTTCCAGATCAGCACACTCACATGCTCCACCAAGCTGACACAGAATGGTGTGAAATAAGTTCCAGAATATTAGGAAAGTGATTATTCATTTATGAATGTATGAAAATGGACGTTAAACATATCTAGAATCGTTGTGTTTCAGTGGATCTTCTAGGCCTTCTGAACTGGAGATCAAACCCAGACAAATTAGAGCGGAATCTTCAGAGACTGATGGAGGTTGATGGTTCAGAGATTGTTAAGGTAGGACTACTATTAATATTACTATGGCAAATGTTATGTGCAAAAGCTTGATCTTCTCAAGTCAATTGATATATTTTTCCCCTTTACCTGTAGTTTCTTCAGGACACCTTGGATGCCCTCTTTAACATCATGATGGAAACTTCTGAGGAGGATACTTATGATTCTCTGGTATTCAATGCCTTGGTGAGCACAAATCTGTTCCGTCTGTTATGTGTGTTCTGGAATCCAAGCTATGGACACATTAATATCAGTGGCCATAAGAGTTTACTGTGTGATATATAATGGCCATCATAGTGTGAGTCAGTTCCAGAGAAGGGGAAATGAATGACAAAGTGTCAGATGCTTGTGTGGTTGATGTACTCATTTTGTTCAATGGCGCACCCAAAGCGGGTCCCCTCATATTGCCAGTAAGAGGAAATATTGACCATAACATGATTTACAGAAACTTGTAACCCTTTCTTTTACTGGCGAATGATTCAGTATCAAATGTTTTCATTTAAATTATGCAAACATGTTCAGATGTTCTCTACTTCTTTGGCCAGGTGTTCATAATTTCCCTGATTGGGGACATCAAATTTCAGCACTTCAACCCAGTCCTTGAGACATACATAAACAAGCACTTCAGTGCCACTCTAGCTTACATGTAAGAGCTTCACTTTTGTTCTCTTCTCATTTCTCATTTCATTCTTTTTTCTAGCATTTTGTCTTAAGTTTATTTATTTTTTTTTACCACAATTTCACAAGCATGCATTTGCTGTGTTAATCATTTGTTGCTGTCAAACAAAAACCTTCTCAGTTTGTCCTTTGTTCACACTGACTGGACCAATATCATTTTTTGGAATTAAGATTTGGAGTAAAAGGATAAAATTTGCAGTGTGGAGCATGGTTTAATTTTAAAGCTTATGCATGATGGTGACCAACTGCAATTTTGCTAGTCTTTTTTCACTTTTGCTACTTCATTCTACAGGAAGTTAACCAGAGTGCTGAATTACTATGTTAGCCATGCTGAGGATCCAGCTCACACAGAGAGGCTCTATGCTGCCTTGAAGGCCTTTAAGTACCTGTTTCGGTTCATTGTACAGTCTCGTGACCTTTACCTCAGGTGGGTCTGATCTCATAGTGCCCAGGATTACATAGAATTCTGTTCTATTAAAGTGCACAATCAACAGTTAAGGGTGTAATGTTTAAGATGAGGCCAATATTAGTGTTTAATACATAAAAAAAAAAAAAATAAATAATAAAAAAAAATAAAATAAATAAATAAATATATATATATATATATATATACACGCACACACAATATTGGTAAATATGTGTTTCATGCCTTTTAGATTTTATGGGAATAGTGAGGATGGGGATGAGTTTTTCAATGCCATTCGTACCCTCTTCTTGTCCATCAACACCCTAATGGACAGACCCCTGGATGAGGCTGTGAAGATAAAGGTGAGTGTAGCATTATTGGGAGATATTTATAATTTTCATTTAATTAAAACATGAGATACAAGCAGTATTAAGGTGAAGGTTTGGAAAGGGACGTTTTAATAGTTTGGAGGGTTGTTGCATAATAAAATAGCTGTGTGTATATCTTTGTTATGTCTTATATACATGTATATATTTTTTTTTTCAGGGAGCAATTTTGAAATACCTTCCAACCATCATCAATGACATCCAACAAGTTTTTGATCCTGTAGAGCTCAGGTAAGGTCTTGATATCGGTTATTGCACTGTGTATAAATGGAACATGTCTCACAGTTGTCTTTACCATGTCCTTTTTTTGCTAATTGATATATAGTTTCCTCAAATTGCAATTGTTTTTTTTTTTTTTTTACTTCAATCAGCAGAATTTTTGAAGCTTTGCTAAAATTTTACTATTTCTCTGTCGTTTGCCCTGGTGCGGAAGTGTTCTACTGGCTAAGTTTATTGAGAGTATTCCAGACTCTCAGCTGGTGAGGCAGAAGTTGGGCTGTATGGTGAAGATTGTGGAGAGTGACCTTTTTAAACTACCTGGTGAGAAACTTTTAAGATGCGCTTGAAATGAAGCAGAAAGTTTGCAAAGGTCTTGTTTCAAATGGGATTTGCAACGAATACACATTAAATGCATCACCTCAACACCTCTATCTCTATGTCCAGACTGCCGTGATGTACTTTTACCTCTGATCACTGACCAGCTTAGTGGCCAGCTGGATGACAATTCCAGTAAACCTGATCACGAGGCCTGTGTGCAGCTCCTGAGTACTGTACTGGACATGCTGGATCGCAAGGATGTGGTTTGTATCTTGACTGAAATAATTTCCTAATTACATAATTACCTCTGAATTTCTGTGACAATCTGCATAAATCGGTTTAAGGTTTCAGTCAGAGCTCTGCAGCATTATTAGTTTGTCATTTTACTTCTTTTTTTTTTTTTTTTCCTTCACATTTTTTCCAGGGTCCCATGATGGGTCATGTAAAGTTAATTATGGAGCGTCTTTTGCGGCGGGTCAATCGCACGGTCATCAGCATGAGTAGAGATTCTCCTCTAATGGTAATGGAACCTTGAATGTCTGTTGAACCAGTCTGAGTGTAAACATAGAGCTGAAGGTTAAATGAGAATAACAATACAAATGATGGTGGTAAATATAGTACATTTTGAACGTGTATCTCTGTTCAATGAACTTTCTGATGTGTTGTACTATAGAGCATGATTTTTAAACTTCTCTATTTCCTCTTGGTCATAGGGACATTACCTGGCTTGCATGACTGCTATCTTGAAGCAAATGGATGACACACACTACGCCCACTACATCAGCACCTTTAAAACCAGACAGGACATCATTGTAAGTGTTGTTCTTTTTGTACCTACAAAAGATTCCCACCCTTTTAGTTAGTCCTGCATGTTCCTGATTTGATTGAACTCCTTTTGAAATAAATGACAAGCTGTTATTCAAATCATAAAAAATTTTGAACTAGAGAAAATCCCACGTGTTCAGGCAGAACCAGCATTTAGTTGAAGACATTTCCTCTTCAAGTGTTTCAAAATGCTGAATGTGGTTGAGGTGTGCCTCTGGCCATCTCTGAATGTGATTTGAATATGGGCTTATTTAGGTGTTTTCTTTTTTTTAGAGCTTATATTATTTTTTTACCATATTACATAGTGTTACAAAGGTACCATTCCTTGTCCAGCTGTGGATATGTGCACACTCTCGTCTGGCTGTAGTCCACCAAAAGAGCTCAATGTTAAAAATAATTTCATAGGCCTGAATAGTGGTTTCCACATGATGATTTTCACCAATAAACTCAAGCATGCAAACCAGTCAGTACCACATTTCCAGACTGCAAATTACACTTTGGCAGTATAAGTTGCAGTTTGAAGGGCATAGCAGTCACACAAGATTACACAAGAAGGAGAGTGTCGGTTGACATCAGTTGTTTACAGTTATGAGTAATGAAGATGATTTTTTTTCTTCTCATGCACGTGACCTGCATTGTCAGCTTGAGTTTGGTGAAAATTGGCATGTGGAAACACTGATCAGCTGCTTAATTTTGTCATTGCCTAGAATTAAGTAGCGATTGAGATTCAAGAAACATTGCCATCTAGTGGCTAAGTAGGTGAACAGTGATTTTCCCTTGCACCTCAAGTTCAGCTGTTGACTTTGGACCTGCCTTCCTATCTCAGCCATGATTATGCAGCATGTCCCTTAAAATCATTTTCTGAGAGATATTTTATCTTTAGCTACACACACCTGCTACACAGCAGTATAAGTAGAATAAAAAGATGAAGAATTAAACAATAACATGTAATAATAACTACAACTACAATAATGTGAAGAACAGTAATTTGGATTTTCCAAGCCAACTTAATTGCACAATTGTTTTTGGAGTGTAACAATACACACAAGGTTTCTAGGATCAATTCTGCATGATGGATTGGAGGAATTTTGGCCTATTTCTTTCTAATGCTTCAGCTTCATCAGCTTTTAGCTGTGTTGCAATAGTTCTTCAGGCAAATCAGTGCCTTGAAGCTGAATAAATCTTTGTCAGAAAGGTCATATGGAACTGATATTAAGAGCTTCAGCCACATGTCCTTGGCCATTTTTATCTGACAGTACAGCTCATATTCCTTTCCAGGACTTCCTGATGGAGACATTTATCATGTTCAAAGACCTGATGGGAAATGTATTTCCTTCTGATTGGATGATTATGAATCTCCTACAAATGCAAGTGTTTCTGCGGGCCATTAACCTATACTCCGAAGTCCTCAACGTGTACTTCTTGGATCCGGCCCATTACCATTTGCAGGTTAGTTTTTCAGGGTATTTTTCATGCCCTTTAATCACCCCAGTGACTACAGATTATCTCCAACTTCACTAGAATCTAAAGTCATTTGGTTCTTTTTTGCACTGCTGCGCACAGTGTTGCATGGAAGCATGCAGAGGAGCACGGACACCTTATTAAGCTGGATCTATGAAGCTGGATCTTGCATTTTAGTAGAAAGACAGATAATGGTGCATGAACGGTTCCTGACCGATATTACTGAAATGCACAGTCTGGGAACTTGCTGAAGTCAATCAGTAAACATTTCTATAATACACACTTTTATTTAATAATTCTAATACATAATTTAAGGCTAGATTTTGCAGTAATTCAAAGTATCAGATTATACTCTTCTTTTGTATGAAGATTGTTCCATATGAGTCACAAACCCTTTTGGAATCTTGCGGTTTTTAGAGCTGCAAGAGATTTTGTAAACCACCTAAAATGTATGTATTTTGCACATATTTATGAAATTTCATTAGAGCTTCATAAGCCCTAATATTAAAAAAAATGCTGCTCTAGCACTGTCCTAGGACAACTAGTGCAGGAGCACGCACACCATATTAAGATGAAACTGTTTCACAGTCCATGTGTGTTAGACAGTTAGATTTTGAAAAATGTACCAAACAAACCATGTTTGTCAGCCTGGGCTTGTACTGAAGTCACAAATGCCTTGGTAATGAGTGGAACTAAAGAAGTTAAATGAGTTGAAAGCTTAAAGATGCATTTAATTATGGATGTCATCATCAAATATAAAAGAAATCCAGTCTTTTTGAACTGACATACAGTAACTGATAGGCAAACATTTCTGCTCCTGCCTGTGAAATTAACCTTTATCCTTTTACAAAAACACAGTGGTTCATACGGAATCAAGGCTCAGCAGCTGAAACCCTGGACTGAACAGAATAGTGTGTTGGTTGTGCTCATTGTGGGATATGTTTTAGGCTTGTGTAGATGTTCCTTTTAAAAACCATCCATCCATTCATTTATCCATCAATCCATCAATCAGTCTGTCAATCATCCATCTACTGTGTATGAGTCCAGGTCGCATGGGCAGCAGTCTAAGTAACGAGACCCAGAACTCTTTCTCCTCAGCCTCTGCTTGATCTCTGTGATTGTTCTACAGACTTCACAATAGCTGAAACTTTGCCATGACTGACCAGCATTTTGCATCCCACTGTATAATGTGTCTTATTCAATTTTTACATTTTTATTAAACGTTTTTCCTCTTATACCTAGCTTTGGAACAATTATTTTCACCTCACTGTGGCTTTCATTACCCACAAATCACTGCAGCTGGAGATGTTTTCTTCTGAGAAACGCAATAAAGTTCTTAACAAGTGAGTTCATTACATGACACAGCAGATGATTGTCCTAAAAATATACATTTCTGTTGAATTCTAAGGACATCAGTAGACAAATTCATTCATTCATTCATTCATTCATTCATTCATTCATTCATTCATTCATTCCCAGTTTGCTCTAACAGTGTATGCTGACTTCCTTGTTTATAAAACTTAATGTGCAGGTATGGAGACATGAGAAAAAGCCTTGGATTTAAGCTACGAGATATGTGGTACAATCTCGGTAAGGAGGGTATTTCTTTGATTTATACAGTCTCATGTAAAAGACACATGTAAGTTTCTAAGTGCAAATAAGTGAGCAAGTGCTCTACAGGACACTAAATTAAATGGGACATGGGAAAAATGGGATTTTCTGTATGGAGTGCATTTTGTGTTTCTGAATTTACAATGGGCAGATACAATTGAGGTTGAGTGTCAGTTTTGAAGCAGAATTTTTTTTTTCTGATGGCAGCTTCTCAATTCATTGCAGAACGCAAAGCTTACTTGGCTGTTGACAGTGACACTGGCACAACGGGGGGGAAAAAGAGAAAATTGTACAAGTTACAGTTTGTTCCACCTAGTGTAATATAGTCCCCAATGAAGTAGTTAGGACTTGTTGATATGGACAAAAAAAAAAAAAAATCATATCCCAATATATTATGGCTGAATGGCAATATACGATATGATATATGATATAAAAATACAATGTGAAATATTTTGGACACCCCTTGAAATCCTACTTTCTTTTTTCACTAAATTTAAACATAATGAAATTTTAAGTCTTATGCCTACGGCACATCTGGACAGAGGAAAGCAGAGTAAAGGAGGAGCTAAGAGCAGGGGGTGGAAAAAATCAAGCTGAAAATCAAGCTGACCAATCAGAGCTCTTTTATTGTGGATGAGGACAAAACAAATGAACATCAAGACTGTGGCAGAACAGCTTGTCTTGTTCATAGCAGAGCACAAAAGCTTGTAAAAGCTATTCTCTGCAGCAGCCAGGTTCCTTTAAATAAATGAAATAACAAAAGCATCATATCATCATACTGTAATTGTCTTTTTTTGTCAGCTAATCAGGTAAGAGAGCACTTTTACATCATCAGTGAATTTCTGTAACTTTGTAATTATGACCACCAGGCCCGCATAAGATGAAATTTATTCCTTCAATGGTGGGCCCCATCTTGAAGGTTACACTAGTTCCTGAGCCTGAATTGAGGAAAGCCACCATCCCCATCTTTTTTGACATGATGCAGTGTGAAAACCACCTTAGTCCCAACCACACCTTCCAAACGGTGAGTCTTGTGAGGATAGTAAATACTGATCCTTTTCAGTGGAATATGGCACTCTTGATTTCCAAATGAAATGCAAAATTAGAGTCTGAAGCAGAGAGGTGTGGAGACGCCCAGAATCCACAGAGAAGTCCAATGTAAAGTGATGAGTCAGAACAGTGTATACCAGAGCACTTCATGAGTCCATCTGCTGACAAGCTCTACAAAGATGTGATTTATTTATTTATTTGTAATCAATACTTTGATTGTGTTTCTATTTTGACTTAATCAGTCCACATCACTTGTTTCTAAAACCATTACATCTTCTCTGGGTTTGGCTTCTTATGACTTTTTTTATATTAAAGTACAGATTGTATAAGGACAGAGCCTTTTTATTCAGCTGAATGTTTGTGCTGTTTCTTGACAGTCATATCGGGTCTTGATGTCTTACGAGCATATGAGCAGTACTTTTTTGTGGCCTTCCAGAGCTCAATTTGACTTCCATTTCCCCAAATTTGCCATTTCTTAATTACATTCCTGCAAGTTGGGAATGCCTGTCACTTTCTTTCTTCTTCTGCCTTGTGCCACTATAAAATTGCAAAATTCACTGCAGTTACCATAAAATATAGAAAAAGCATTTGGCCAAACAAACTCACTGGTAACATATGAAGACTTATCTGCCTAATCATTTATATACAAATACAATAGCCTGAGCATGGGTGAATTAAATTCAGTCAGATACAGAGCAAGGGTAGATGTTTGAACAGCTAAAAGTGAATCCATTCTACTAGGGGGTGACTGACTGTTGCATTGCAATGGCTCCACAGATCATCACACCCAGCAGTCAGGGCAGTGTGTCCCTCTACAGCAAAAGCAGAGGTTCTCACAATGAGTCCTCCATAATCAAACTCAACTGTTGTAATCCTCACTTAAGATGATAAGGGTTCAGTCTGTAGCAGTCTAGCTTTCTCGTTCACCTCGTTATCCGTTTTACAGTGAATGATGGTGTGTGTTGTGTTGCAGTTTGAACATGAACTGATTACTAAACTGGACCAAGAGGTTGAAGGAGGTCAAGGTGACGAGCAGTACAAAATATTACTGGAAAAAACGTAAGTAAGCTTTCTGACATTTACAATTAAACTGGGGTTTATTAACAAGAAAAAAATATGAATATGAAATGATGGGCTGAACTCGTGGAAATCTGCATGTGTAGCTAGAAATGTGCACAGTATTGCATTAATAAACTCATACGTAGCTCTTATAGTTTGTGTTTTTTTTTTATAGGTTAATATGTAAGTCTAGTACATATTTCCCAATGTAAATGAAAAGCCAAACTGAAACTGGCTTCTGTTTTTATCTACCTAGCAACTCTGTCTGATTGGCTTCAGGTGGCTGCTCTCACCAATTTGCATCTGTGTTTTCAAAATATGAATCAGTCAATCGAAGTATTTGTATAGCACTACAAAAGTCCGGGTCCAAGCCTCAAATGAGCAGCCAGTGGGCAAAGAGTGACAAGGAAAAACTCCCTCAGGCTAAGAGGAAGAAACCTTGAGAGGAACTAAGGCTCAAGAGAGGAACCCATCCTCCTCTGTTCGACACCGGAGAGCATAAACAAAGGCACAATACATGGCCATAGAATGTATAATAGAATAGAAATGAAATAGAGAGGAAATAAAACTTTCACTTGCATTAACTGTGATACAAGTATGAATGGATAATGGCAGTGGAAATTTGAATTGGATGCAAGCTAGTGTTGGTATTGAAGTCCATGCAGGTTGCGTAGTCTAATCTAGCAGTTGGTTCTAGGAAGTGGATGAGTAGAGGAGGTGGACAAGTGTCCGCCAGGCATCCGGGGCAGCTTGGGAAATGGGGGGAAGAAAGGGAGAAAAATTAGTGGCCCTTTCGAGGTGTTAAAAAAACCTGTGTAAAAAGAGAGAGGTTTACAGTTGTGGTATGATATGTGTCTCTGATATCCTGTAACCTCATTCACAATACATTAGTTTTATTGCAACATTTAAATCTGGCCATAGAAGGGGTAGCAAACTGAACAATGTCTACTAGTAGGTAGGATTCTTCAGATACAAACTTCACATGGAACTGCTCCAATTTCGGATGTGTGTACAGCAAAACATGTAGCATGCCCTTGCCAAACTGCAGTTTTCACTTTGAGACTTGTTTCGAAGTTCTTGTAGAACCTCACCTTTTGCTAAGGGGTTTGAACAACAGTAACATTTTGTATTATGAAGGAGATTTTCTTATATTGTTCAGCATCTTTTAACCTCATGAGTGAACCAAACCAAAGACCAGAATTGGGACAGAGTTAGAAACACATACCGTATTTTCTGGACTATAAGCCGCTACTTTTTTCCACGCTGTAAACCGTGCAGCTTTTTCTTCTTATATATGTTATTTTCCAGGTTGCGGCTTATAGTACGGTGTGGCTTATAGTCCGGAAAATACGGTACTAGGGCTATGATCCAAGGATTGCCGGTATAAATCACGGGTCATGCTGCATGTCACCAACAGCCCGAATCTGAGAGAATGAAATGCTGTCTCTGGTTGGGTAGATGGCACTCTCTCCCCACAGTGCAGTGCTGTCTGTTATTCACAGTTCCGCTTAGCTGCACATGTATCTGATGGTGTTGAGAGCATCATAAGTGACAGGGGCAGCAAGTTTTGTGAAGATGTGTAGTGTTGTTTATAGATTTTTAGTTGGGTGGGGCGGTAATTCCTCTTTTAGCAATGATTCTGTCGGACCCTGCTACAGGGGACTTGTTATAAACTTGTCACCTTTTTAATTGCTCATGAGTTCTCTGTATTGAGAACTCAGCTGCTGTGCAGTGAATAATTCAAGGTCTCTCTCATTCCCTGTACTGATTGCGTAAGCCCTTGACTTAAGCAACAAAGCACTGAATCTTGGTTCACTCAAAATGTCTGTGCAGCTTGCTGGAGCATAGTAGGCGTCACCGATACCTGTCCGAGTCTGGTGAAGAGCTGGCTTTGCTGTTGAGCACTCTGCTGGAGAACCTGCTTGCGTACCGGAAAATTACCCACGATGAGAGCCCTGAACTTCGTATGAGCTGCACTGTCAATGTGCTGGTAAGACACACAGCATTATCGCCATCAATTCACCTTCAGATCTACTAGCAATGAGGCATAGTAGACTTCAGGATGTGATAATAGTTCAAACCATGTAATGACCAAAGTAACCTGCATTTGTGTTTTTACCATCATATATTTATTTTTTCCAGAACTTTTACAAGGAGAAAAAAAGGGAAGACATCTACATCCGGTATGTATGAAAAGAAATGGTAATAAATATATGATTGTACCATGTATGACCTTCTCATGCTTTTCCTTCTCTCCTCAGGTACTTGTATAAATTACGTGACCTGCAATTAGACTGTGAAAACTACACTGAAGCTGCTTATACACTGCTACTGCATGCTGAACTGCTGGAGGTCTGCTTCTCCGTTCATGCATTGTGCTGTGGCAATGTTTATCATGGCATCTTGTCTATTTTCTGCAGTTGCAAATTATATGAAGTTGGCTATAAGATTATTCACCTATAATCATTTATTATATTGCTTAATTGCGTTTTATAGCAGAGTATTACTGCATTTTAGGAAGTTAGAACATTATGGAGAAAGTTCATATTCGTTTTTTAATTAATATTTTCTTACATTCGTTACTTGTAAAGTGAAATATTTTAATCAATCAATTAATTTATCTGTGTAGTGCTTTTTACAACTGATGTCACAAAGCACCTTTACAGAAATAAGGTGAACAAGAGCACCCCCCCTTTCTTTTTCAGTGTGGCTATAGCTCATAAAAATAAAAAATCCAGTGCCTTAAGTAATTAGTATATTTAATAAGATACCATGTTGGAACTGTGGACACATGTTAAATTCTGCTGGACACTTTCCATATAAAGAATAAATACACGACAGTTTACTTTTTCACTTAAATCATGAAAATAATACACTTTCATAATATACTAATTTCCCAATATGCACTAATATGTGTATGTTTAACTCAATATAGTGCCCTCAATACAAGTGTATTCTTTGACTGTGTTGAATATTCCAGTATTTTCCAAAAATAAGTAAAATATTAATTTGGAGAAAAAAGTCTTAATATTGGTATATGTGTTTAGTGTTTCTCCAACATGCTACTACTTCTAGAATTACTTCTTTGATATGATCATAAAATTTTTTTCTCCCTCTTCATACCAGTGGTCAGAGAAGCCCTGTGCATCCCACCTGATCCCTCATGAAGGGGGCCCTGCATGTACCCAGCAGGAGCTTAAAGAAAGGCTCTTCCAGGACATTATTTGCTGCCTAGACAAGGGAAAAGTGAGATCTTAAAACACATGCAACAATATTTCACTCTGAACATAATTAAGTATTGGTATCATTACTTCTCAAATAATTATGTTAATATTAGAAATGCTACGCCTGCTTGACCCCGCTTGACTGCCTACTAGGAGCAGTGCAGTGCAGTGTTTTTATCTGCTTAAAGCACAGTTGGGTCGTCAAGTGATCTTAAACAAGGAAACTGTTACTGACATATAATGATTACCTAGATGGTCCTTTGTTTATGTGTCTTTCAATTCCATGTAGCCTCTAGGTCAGAGGTTCTCAATCCTGATCCTGGAATACCACTGCCTGGCTTGTTTTAGAGTTTTTTCTAATTTCAGCACAAACAAATAAGCTAACTGACTAACCCTTACTGAGCCGAACTGGTTGTGTTACAGTAGGAAAACTTTGAAACAAGCAGGGCAGTGGTACTCCAGGACCGCGATTGAGAACCACTACTTTAGGTGATTTAATTCCAGAGTATAATGTTTTGAATTATGGCAGATTCCCAGTTTGCATATTTTAATTAATGTGGCATATCAGGAGATAGTGTTGGCTGTGCAGCATATATATATATATATATATATATATATATAATTACTTTGTGCACTGCTGGTGCCAGTCCCAAGCCCAGATAAATGGTGAGGGTTGCGTCAGGAAGGGCATCCGGTGTAAACTTATGCCAGAACTATAATGCGGATCATAAATATGATTGTTATACTGGATTGGAGGTAGATGATCTGCTGTAGCGACCCCTAAAGGGAGCAGCCGAAGGAGCATCACCATGATTAAATGATTGGCAATTGGTGCTTCAAGTCATTGGAAGATAATAAAGGAAATTGTTGTGTTGGAATTGCTGAATGCATGCTACAAAAGACTGCACATGCCATTATTATTGATTATTTTATGTTTCTTTATTTTCATACTTGTGTAAAGATGTGGGAAAAGGCCATTGAGATGAGCAAGCAGCTTGCCAAAATGCATGAGAATCAGATGTTTGACTTTTTGGAGCTCGGTCAGCTCCTGGTAAGTCACACTGCACATTGGAAGACCATGAAAACCTTTAAGTAAGATAAGCATGTTATGATTTTTGGAAAGTAAAAAATGAATGTCTTCTATATCAGGTTATTATATTAGAGGTACCATATAATGCATATATTTAATTGTCTCTAGTGTAAGATAGTGTAGTCTTAACGATGTACTTGAATTTGTCCACAGAAACAGCAAGCACAGTTTTATGAGAACATTATGCATGCTGTGAGACCTCAGCCTGAATACTTTGCAGTGGGATACTATGGCCAGGGCTTTCCCTCTTTTCTTAGGGTAAGTGACACAAATCCAGGCTAGAATAAGACATCTTATTTATATTATATTAATATTATTGTGTAGATTTCTTGCACTTTCTCATGTGACTAACACTCTCAACTTGATTTGTCTTTTTTGTAGAATAAAGTGTTCATCTATCGTGGCAAAGAGTATGAATGGCTGGAAGACTTCAGTCTGAAGTTGCTCTCTCAATTCCCCAATGCAGTCAGGATGACCAGCACAGCGTACCCCAGTGAGAGTGTCCGAAGCTCACCTGGCCAGCGTATCCTCTAACAACACTGAAGGTCTTTTAATGTACTAAGCACACACATAGGTGTGACTGCTCTTTGTCTGCCAGATCAAGCAGCAGTGGTATCTGTATGTTTGGATGTTGTCCATGTTTGTCCAGGTTATTCAGGTGAAAAAAACAGATTTAAATGCTGCCATTGTTTTGGATAAATTTTTTTATTGATTTGTCAGCTTTTGTGTTTAAAAGACTGATGTATTATCTTGATGTTTTTGACCTGTTGCTCCTTTACTGCAGCATCTTAGATATTCAGAGCTTCACTGTCAAGCCTGTCCTGAATTTGCCTTTGCAGCTCAAGGACAAGGGTGTTCCAGAACAAATTCTTAAGTATGACATAACAAATATGATCATAAATTGTAAAATACATTTGAGCTCATATTTAGTTTTTCCTTGTTGCTCTAAGTTATTACAGAACAAATGAGGTGGACAAATTCCAGTACTCAAGACCTTTCAGGAAAGGCGAGAAAGATCCAGAAAATGAGTTTGCTGTGAGTATATAATATAAATAATAGTTCAATAGTGTATATTATACAGCAGTTGGTACTGGCTGTGCAAGCCGACTGAAGTGTTCAAACTGTTATCTCGCTGCAGCAGGTTATTTTTGTAAAGAACTTTGCTAAGCTAATTTACTTAGTGATGCTAATAAATGCCCAGAGTAATGGAGCAAAAGGAATTTAAAACGATTAAGACCACGAAGGACCCAGAGGTTGATTCGCCAGTTTCTTTTTGCCCTGATTGCGGGCCAGCTGCAGCTGCTTACAGCGGACTCTCACAATGACTGCTATAAATTCAAACCTCGCTGGCTCAGTGAGAGATATACACATACACATACACATACACATACACACACACACACACACACACACACACACACACACACACACAGGCTAGATTAGACTGGGGAAACAGGCGATCTGGTCAGGGCTCATGGTAACACACAGACAAACATGAAAGGTACACTTCCCTGAGCTACCATGTATGAATAAATGGAAAAAAAATGGAAATTCTCTGGGAATAGAACATTCAAGAATGTGTTAACCAGTGCTGTTTTTTTCATGATATATTATAATGTTTTTTTTTGTTTTTTTTAATCTCATGCAATATTTGCTTCACAGACCATGTGGATTGAAAGGACCACCTACATCACAGCCTATCGCTTTCCTGGAATCCTCAAGTGGTTTGAAGTGAAATCTGTGTCTGTGGTGAGTAAAAAGTTGCAAGTCTTTAGGCTAGAGTCTATAGAGTCTATAGGCTGAAGTCCATTTGTGTGTGAACTCGAACTCCAGTTTCCATCTTGAGTGGCTATTTCTGGCTGGTAGCTGTCTATCTTCTTTGCTCTCATTTATATGGACCTATATTTATATAGTTGAATTACGCAGCATATGTCCATTCTCCTGTTGCATTAAAGTCATACAAAATGTCTTCTCCCCTGTATTTGTGCCTTTAGTGTTTCACTGTGTTTCTCAATATTTGTGGAAAATCAGGATGAGATCAGCCCATTGGAAAATGCCATAGAAACTATGGAGCTGGCTAATGAGAAGCTAAGTAACCTGGTGCAGCACCAGGCATGTGACCGCTCTCTTCCTATTCATCCGTTGTCCATGATGCTCAATGGAATTGTAGACCCGGCTGTCATGGGTGGCTTCGCAAACTATGAAAAGGTCTGTGACACAATCTTAGAGTTCAAATTCCACTCTTGCTTCTTTAGAAAATATAAAAAACATTTTTTTGTTTGTTTGTATTTTTGTAGTGTTTATTACCCAGATTACTCTCCTTGAACCCACTCTGTTAGTACCAACTTACTTTTTTGTCTTCTAGGCATTCTTCACCGAAGCTTACATGAAACAGCACCCTGAGGATCTAGAACGCATTGAAGTCCTCAAGCACCTTATTGCTTTACAGGTTGCATTAACATATTCAATTAATTCAATTTTTTTATGAATCATATTTCTGTTTACATTTCAGTTTCATGATGGCCAGTGCTGTTATGTTGCCATGTCATGTGTAAAATATTAAGATGTGAATTCTTGTTTCTCAGATTCCACTGTTGGAGGAGGGGATACAGATCCATGGGGAGAAATCAACAGACCAACTAAAGCCCCTTCACAACCGTCTAGTCACTTGCTTTCAAGAGCTGAGAGCGAAAGTGGAGAGACAGTATGGAGTTATCACTCTGGTCAGTGCTGCTTCATACAGTGAAAGTCACCTCAATCTTACTTTATTATCCACATTAATCCACTCATCGTTGGTTCCCTGTTGCTTTTATATGCTTTTGTCTGTCTGTCTTTTTTCTTTTTGTCTTTCTTTTCTTTCTTTTTGACTTTCTTTATTTCATCTTTATTTTCTGTCTGTTTTTGTCTTTCTTTCTTGATTAGTAGCTTGCTTTTTTCACTTTATTTTATTAAAACCAACACTTAGTTTAAGACAACTTTTGTTTGTGACATGGTGTGTTACCATGCTGAATGTCACCATAAAAAGGTTAATTGTGCCCATGAGGGCTGAATAGTCAACAGTAATACTCATAGTCTATGGCATTCAACTGAGTCATTGATATTAAAACCTCTTAGTGCCAAGAAAACCACCTCCTCCAGCCTAGACCGGTTGGGACCGTGGATTCTTGCTGCTGGGCCTACCATCTGTATGCCTCAGCAGACTCGTCATCACAGCGTACTGTTTTTAACTCTTCAACTTTGCTATTTTGGTGAGCCTGGACTTGCTGCAGCCTCAGATATATTTACCAAGAATCATGACTCCCTCAAAATGACTGAAACTACATCTTTCCTTCATTCTCACGTGTACATTGCATATAGGTGCCTGCCTGTTTTGGCATGATTTATGCACTGCACTGGTTCCACATGATTTGGACTTAATTTTGATTTTGATTGACATTCACATATTAATGTCTTTCTATTCGTCTCTGTCTCCAGCCATGTTCCCTAACAGAAAAGAAGAAAAGTCGTGTTGGATCAGTTGTGGTGCCTTATATCATGTCCTCAACGCTGAGACGCATGTCTACCATCTCCACCATCTCCACCATCTCTGTGCAGTCCAGTGCCTCCTCGGGCATGTCCAGTGGCTTTGGCTCCTCTGAGGGAAACTCTTCCAGACTCCCTTCCCAAGAGTATGCTTCTGTTCTTATTATTCTCACAGCAGCACAACAACATTAGCTAGCTAATTATATAATCCAGATGTAAACAATGCTAAATACCCTTAGACATGTAGCTATTTATCAGATGCTAATGCTGGCAAAAGTTATCACATTTACTGTCTAGCAGACAGTTGTATACTCATTTGTTTTGTAGATTTAAAAGCTTTTTTAATGGAAGGTAAAGAAGGCAGGTTTTATAAACTCTATAAGGTCAAATTTTGCATATTTTTGTATTTTTCCTGCTTTAACTTAGCAATAGGCAGTTAATGAGTTGATAATTTGGATCAGGTGTGCTGGGGACAGGGAAAATTGTTTTTATTATGTTGTGTGTTTTATATTTTTAGTGTTTTGCTTTTTTCTGTGCTCATAGCTCTCTGCTGACCCGTGTCATTGATAAGAAGACATCATATTTGTCTCGCTCTGAAGAGGATAATCGAATCAACAAAAAGAACAGGAAAGAATGGAGCGTGAGCAAATCTCAAGTCCTCCTGGAAAGGCTTGCAGACACAAATGAGGTCATTTCTACATACCTGCCTTTGAGTACATTTCATTAAATATATAATTGATTTTAAAATCTTGCTTAATATCTAATTTCTATGTATGCTGAATAACATGGTTTTTATAACATATACTTTTGTAGCTTTTGTGTAGACTCAAATGTTGAAAGTTACAGTGCATCTGGAAAGTATTCACAGCACTTCACTTTTTGCACATTTTATAATACAGCCTTATTCCAAAATTGTCATCATGGGATTAGGCAGATTTTTGAGGCAAAATTAATTTTAATCAAAGTGAGAAGTTTTGTTTGAAATCTGTGCAAATGTATTAAAAATAAAACAAACAAATATAACATACATAAGTATTGACGGCCTTCGCAATTGCACTCGTAATTGAGCTCAGGTGCATCTTGTTTCCATTGATCATCAAATATTTCTACAGCTTGATTGGACACCTGTGATACAGTTGATTGGAAATGATTTGGGTATTGAATTGAAAATGTTAGATGTAGTGTGACGAATGGAGAACTGTTTGATGGGTGCATTGTAACTGAGCAGCTAGTTGCCGTTCCAGTAGGACAAATGTAGGTGCAGAGTGAGATGGTGTGGTGGGACGTCTGGTGTGGTGATACAGGTGAGATGAGTTGGGGCGCAAAGTGGACTGGAAATGTGCTATTGGCTGTTGAGCAGCCTGATGGCCTGGGGGAAAAGCTGTCTCGAAGCCGGCCGGTGCTGGTCTTTATGCTTCTGTACCTTCTGCCCCTCAGCAGCTGTGAGAACAGACAGTGGCTTGGGTTGGTTGAGTCCCTCATAAAGGCTTAGTTATTGCTGAGTCACTTGGAAATAAACTGTCATGTTACAAATTGATTCATGGAGCCTCTTAATGTCCATTCAGTGCTTAACCCAAGTCCAATTCCAAATACAGGTTACTAACAGTAAAGCCAAAGTTGAGTTTGTCATGTTGTGAAGCATGAATTTCATGACTTGACTTCACACCTTTGTCTGAGAACATGAGAGAGTTTTATGTGAACATGATTGTTTCATGTTACTTTATACATTTTTTGTCTTAATTTGAATGTATGACTTTACAAAACACATTGGAAGTAATCCAAAAATAACTGAAAGTAATCAGTTTACATTACTTTATTGGAAACTCAAAGGATGACCACATTTAAATTTTTTTTTTTTTTACAGGTAATCAGTAAACTGTAACAGAATATATTCCTCCCGATCTTGGTTACCAAGCAATGAACATGTACAAAAATGATCTTTGTGCTTGGATCTGTATAAAACTGAATTTAATGGACAGGCAAGTTGTAAAGTAGGCTTCATAACTGAGGGTCAGAGTAACATGATGAACGTCAAAACAAACAGTGGAACCTACTCAACCAAAGCCTTCAACCGGTTCAGCCAAAAATCCAGATCAGGAAATGGATAAAATCATCTCAGAAAACAGCAAAACTTCAGTATGTAATACTACTAATAATAATGATAGCAGCAATAATAATAATAATAATAATAATAATAATAATATAAAAGTGATCAAAATCTTAAGAACACTAGATTATCTCTTTCTAACCAGATTTCTAACAAATACTTTACAGTCCTTCCTAGCTAAAAGCATCAAGTTACTTTGTTTAGATTTGTACATGTATCTATATTCTGTATTCTCAAGTCATACTAGAGAAGCCTAGGTTCTTCTGCAAATAACATTATCTGGTCATCTGCCACCAAGATTTTCAGGTGAATAAAGCATTTGAAACTGTCAGAAACAACCAGGAAAATTGGCATAGGGAATAAAAAAATCACAATATATCACTGTATTACAATTTGTTACAGTATATTGATTTTTGTTTACAATATCTTGATTTATATCATACCACCAGATTCTTGCCCAAGTATAAGTAAATGGCACATTTTCTGTGACATTTTAACTGTCCTGTGTATCACAACCTTAAATGGATAGTCCAGTATTTAGTGAACTTTTGAAAAATGTGAATCATTTGTACATTCCTGTAATGTATACATCTCTGTGTGTCTTACATGATCAGACTCCTCCAGAAAAACAGCAGAGGCCTAAAAGTCTCACTATTGGGGATCGGAGGCTTACATTGTCGCTGTTCCATGGAGATTCAGCCGCTCTCAACTTGAGTAACCCTCTTAGCCCACTGCCTGCCTCTCCACACACACCTCGGAGCTCTAGTGAGTTAAAAAAAAACACACACACACAGAAACATGCAGCCTTATGAGCCAATGGAAATATGTCACTGTATGTTGTGTGCAAAATCTTGATATTTTTAGGTTGTTCATCTCTCCTGAATGATAATGTCAACACTGTGGAGACCTCAAATACACCTCCACCCATGCCACCTAAAAAACATCTGCATGATGTTGACCATGTTGCAGTAAGTCTCAATCCTCACACACAGTGCTGTATTATTTCATATTTGTGTAATGATAAAACACAATAGCAGAATCACTCATTTATTAAGTTGTCTGACATTGTCTGTACATTTTTAATTGGTAGATTCCACTTGTGGTGCCATTGAACACAGACAACCAGCCTCCACCTCCTCCACCCAAAACTCGTAAATCTATGTTTCCTGTCCAGGAACATTAATCTTCTGTGAAAGGACTCATGCACATTTAAGAAGGTTTGTCTGTTAGTGTGAGTATGTGAGGGAGAGAGACGGTGAGATGCTGGCTTTTGTTAAATAGTTTAGAAATATTCACAATCCTTACAAAGCGGTATGATGGGTAGTTCCCAATTTTACATTTTTTTTTTGTAGTTTTGCTTTGTTATGTTTTTTTTTCTCTCCTTTTTATTCCAGTTTTTCAAGTTAATGTAAAGACATTATTGGTTGTAGTGTTTGTAACACAAAAGTGGTCCTGTGTAGTTATCAACTTTTACAGTCCTGTGTCAGGGTACAAATCAGTTGAGAGAATTTGACATTTTTCTGTGTGAATGCATTTGGATGCTTATTTTTTGTAAAAAAATAAAAATAAAAAGGTTTTTACAGAGTAATGGGAGGCTAGGCTATTAGACATTTGCAATAACATTCTCCTTCTTTTGTTGATGTTGACGTCACAAATGACTACTGAGGTAATCTCTTGTAACTGTAATTGAATTCCTGGTCAGTTGGGTTTTAGATTTAGTTTTGGTATTTTCCAAAAGAAGTACCTTTATTGAACGATCTATTATTTTTGATAACTTGGATAACGACTCGTGAAACAGCCTGAAAACAAGACCATATTTTGAAATGACTTGAATCCTAACTGAAAACATCATTCCAAAACCAAGATTTTGAGATTTGAAATCAGTTTAAAGTATCCAAGAAATAATTGAGTGAGTGCATTTGTACCTAGACCTGGCCATAGTCAGGCAGATATTTTTAATGCATCAAGCACTTTATTTCTCAAAAGGAAAACCTATGCCTGGAAGAATGAATTCTCACTGAAAAAAACACTCTAATGATACAAAGTGCCTAACCCTAACTGACAGACCAAAGTAACCGCAAAGGACAAAGTCCAAGAACAACTTCAGTCCAATTGTAGCCTCTTTTCTACCAGAAAATAGACTGTGTTGCCACATTCAGAAAATGCAGGATACACACTTTAATTACGTTTTACCATTTCCTACTTCTATGAAATTTGGCACTACTGCTCTTTTCCCACATTTGCATTTGCATTTGCAGTTTTGTAAAGAATGCTATCCTTTAAAGAAATTTTAAGCTAAAATTTTGGGGTACTCTTATTGAAAACCAGAAAGTGATTTTTCACATCAGGATTTAGCACTTTTGATTAGCAATTACATTTCAGAGCAGTGCAAATATGACATGAACATGAAATACAATAGAACATTTATGAGGTAAGATACAGTCCAAACATTTAAGGTTCATGTGCATTATATACTTGTCAACATAATATAATATACAGTAGTATTGGACATTTAAAACCACCTCTTCTCATTACCTCAAAGTATCAGATTATTGAGCAATACACTGGATAGAGTTTATATATTTTGCATATTCGGGATTATCACAGTGTTCATCTGTTTTGGATCTGCTTTTGTAATTATGTAATTATTAAATTTTGACTACTTCAATCAAAGATTGCATATTTAGTTTTTTGCTGTTTTTTGGCCTCGACTTGTAGTTTTTATCAGATCAGTATCATTCTAAAACTGTTAATCATGTTTTATGTTGAAATGTTAAATTTGTGTCTTGAAAGGCATTGAATACTACTTAAATACTTTTGGCACACAGTTATTTATGGATGTGCTTTTGCACATTGCAAGTCTGAGTAGTGTATTTTTCTAATGAATATAAAATTATAAGGAGAGGAAGTTTCCAGATTAAACAAAAAGTCATTTTAAAGATGTGTTACAGTGTAAATAGTTTATTATTAAGAAATGATCTAAACATATTGTAAATGATGAGTTCTAAATTGTGAGATGTAAACATATATATCTGATATCCTGTGTACAGACTGAATAAATGCACTCCGCCAATAGTTATGTTCATTGATTGGTCTGTTGCGCTTGGGCTTTTTTTCTGTTCTGTTGGAGATTGGAGTAAAGTTGAACTTTACTTCAACTCCACTGAATGGAGATTTAGCAGCCAGTCATTCTGATACTGAATAGATCTGATATATTTTTTTCTTTTACAGCCTTATGAAAGGTCATGTTCTTGAGTTTTGCATATTACTAATTTATACCCCAGGAAATTTGTTTGCCATCTATATAGTTGCTTGTGGAGTCATATGAAAGTTAGCCTCATGAACATCTTTTGGGTTTTTAAACCTATTTGCACATTTGATCTTCATTTTAGGTTTTTGATCTTTCATCTTAAGGTTTAAGACCACATACTAGAAAGCCCTCACTAAAGGTGGCCTAATCATGTTCTGCAATGAATTCTGATTTTAGGCGTTTTAAGTTGTAAAACATGTGTCGAGATATTTTTACATTTCTAATAATTTTTTTTTTCTAAAAATGTTTTTTAACAAAGTAATGTTTTTTTTAACTAATATTTTGTGTGTGTAGTTATATCACCTCTATCTCTCAATATTAAAGTGATTTCTCAATATTACTGTATTTTCTGGACTATAAGCCGCTACTTTTTTTCCACACTTTAAACCATGTGGCTTATAATTTATTTATTTTTTTTTTTAACTTTGCAGGTGCAGCTTATATTCAGGTGTGGCTTATAGTCCAGAAAATATGGTAGTTAAAATGAACATTAAATACCAAAATGTTTAAACACTTTTTTTTTTTCTTTTTTTTTAAAGGAAAGACATATTTTTGGTTTGTTTGACAATATATTAGACATATGAACAATAGAAATATGTATAGTATGTATAGTATGTGTACTTCAATATCAGCACAAAAATAATCCATACTGCTTGTAATTTGACCTGGAGTCATTTACTTTTATTGTCTTATAAGAAAGAAATTCAAGGACAAGAAGGCTTTTTAAGAGTGTCTTAAACATTTTCTTTTGATGTACCTGATCTAAAGTCAGTGATTGTGAACACTGTGCTTTATGTTTTTACTCTCTGGAATTTTCATACAGCTCAAACAAAGGTACTCCTCTATAAAGAGGTTATGCCACTGAAGAAACTCTTTCCAGAAGCTCTTCTTACCATAGATGAGCACAAACCCGCTGACTGTGGTGTAAAGTGTTGAAAACAGAATAGTTAAACCCATGGTGTTATCACTTTGCAACACTACTCTAGACTGAGTGTAAAGGTCTACGCACAGAAAGCAGAGGAACACTGCCACTAAGATGAGGTTCATCCTGATGACCCGCATCTGAGTGCCCAGCTTGGGAGCGTGAGCGCCGTTGCTGCTTTCTTTCATGTGACGAAGATGAATGGCCAAGTGATATGAAATGGAGATGCTGCATTTTAGCATCAGTATACCTGGAACAATGTCTGCAATTACTACAAGATAGATGACGTAACTGAGGCCAGCTATCCCATTTGCTTTGATTGAGCCACAATCTGTGGTTTTTGTGCCGTTGTTCTGATATGTCATGACCTTCAGCAGTGGCAGACAGTTGATGAAGCCACAAAAGAAAATAACAATCACTACAGTGAGAACATGTTTGAGGATAGCCTCCTGAATGCGGGTGTAGCAGTGAATAGGTTTGATCACAAGCTTGGTGCTATAGAAGAACGTGAGGAAGGAAGTGGCCCACATGACTGCAAACTTAAAGGAGAAAACTAACAGTAGCAGAATGGATTCTGCCTGGTCGTGAATACACTCTGTATCTATCTCAACCATGGTCATCCAGAAGAAGGAGACAACTTGATGACCGATGCTAGCCAGTGATATTCCAGTTATTATGGTGTCACCTGGACACAAATGTAAATGGTTGTTTCTGCAATTTCGCTGATTTACCAACAAGATGAAAACATTGAAAAATACAGTGAGAATGGCCAGGGAACCAGTCATCAGCCAGATCCCTATCTTGCTCCCAGGATTCAGCATGATTGACTGTGTGTATCTGTTATTAAAAAATAAACCACACACACACACACACACACACACACACACACACACACACACACACACACACACACACACACACACACACACACACACACACACACACACACACACGAAGAAGAAATGAATGTTTGAAGAAAATAATCTTTCAACACACCATTGGTAATTCACTACATGTATCAATGAGAAATCCTGTTTGATGGAAAAACAATACCTTGGTTTGGGTTCCTCAAAGCAAGCTAATATATCCAGCTCTTCACTTTATGAGAAGAAAATTAGCAGTAGAACATGTCTTCATTCATCTATACCCAGAGGAATAGAAAGGATTATGAAAAACAAAATGATAATCTGCAAACCTTTTGATAAAGCTTAGACAATCCATCAGCAGCAAAACTGGTCTCGTATGTAGAGCTTGCATTTATACTGTGGGCACACTGGAAATTTGCATGATAATCCCACTTAACCACTTCCAGATTTTGTGGATGGGGAAATTCAGTCATTTAAATGTCTTTTGTAGGGGTTCTTCACACTCATGCAGGTGATGAATTGAGATTTATTTGAGAAGTATTTCAGTCAATCTATGGATTTTTCATTTACAGAAATTCAGTTTATCATATTTTATAAAAGGACTTGTGTTTATTTTAATATATAGAATTTCATAGAATTGGCATATATTCAGAAAACTACATATGATACAAATGGAAAATCTATTTCATTATATCATAATTTATTGCATGCTGCATGATTTGATGCCATGTAGTGGCCGTTTTGTTTAAAGAAACGTTTTTTATATCAAAGTTGGCCTTAGTGTTTCTGTCACTGCTGAATTTATGAATAACTCCCAGCAATAATGCCAGCAATAATACTACTATATATACTATTGCATCTCAAAATTTGAATGTTGTGTACAAAGTTTATTTATGTTCAGAATTTATAAACAAATTCCCTGAAAAAATATGTTCATTATTTGTCACTTTTCAATTCTAAAGTATTTGAAAGCTTTGGTATCAGATGTTTGGACTGAGCCATTGCTCTTATACTTGTGTGTCAAAGGCTGTATTAGGTTTATATAACAGCTAAGCTCAGGATTTAATAAAAGACATGGGTGTGGCACACACAATACTAGTCTACCTGTAGCTGCTGTGGTGAGATGCTAGATTAATTTTGTAGATGTAGTAGAGCTAGAATTTAGTTGATCTTTCAAGATTTTTATGTGTTGGCTATTTCTGAAAACTAGAAAAACACTAATGTGTGATGTTTGCAGGGATTTTAAATCACCATTGAAAATGATGGTTTCTCGCTATTGGTTAGTTGAGGCTCTTTGTTCTTATGCAATGTTCTCAAGCTGTGAGCTCTGAATATGGAACTATTTGAGTATATCCAAAACAAATGCAAGTTGGATCTGGGGGTAAACCACTACTTTGCTTATCTTTCATGTAGAATTGACCGGGGCTGATTTTATTTGACTGATTAAACCACTGACCAGTACAGAGAATTACCTGAAAATGTCTTTTTAATAGTTTGAACGTTTTAAACATGTTAAATATGAAGCTGATATTACATTTAATGTACTCTATACTTTCTCTAATCTATACTATTCTTTCACATTGGCTTCATTGGTCAACATTTCTACTTTGTTTCCCTCATAGCCAGAAGACATCCAATGAAATTACTGTGGGCTTAACGAATAAAATATTTTTATGTCTCCTGCATCTGTTAAATGGAAGTGTGGTGATGCTAAATAATGTGCATTTGTATTTTTATATCCCCTAGTTTTGTTTCCCTGCCTTTTTACATGAACTACAGCTAAAGCTAGAGACCAACTGCACAGGTTTATTAAATAGCAGGTACACATGGACATTCAATAAAATATTTCCAAAGATATGTATGTCATTTTATAAATACATAATATACACAACTCAGAACTGGACAACAGATTTTAATAACATCTAAAATCATTTCCATATAAAAGTACTTTATTACAAATGGATGAGGGATTATGCTGTTCAAATATAGATCTTATTAATCAAATGCCAAGCCAAACACGAACCTCAAAAATGCTAAAAAATACAAACTACATGAGGCCAAAGATGAATGAAATTATAATTATTAATGTATATGCCTGCTGTCCAATGAACAACATGTTTCTGTTGTTGTCTGTTTTTAGTTTAAACTTTGTTTAAACCATGTAGCTGCCCTGTATACTGTCTAAATAATTCCAGGCAGAAATGACCAATCGAAATGCTCTAAAATGACTTTTTAATTAATTATTCCATTCAAATTTAAGAACATTTTACCTTCTCCTGTAAAGCCACACTAGCTCACATAGCTCTTCATATACAATCTGCATATTTTGTGGCAGAAGATATAAAAGCCTTAGTTCAAGGCCACTCGGACATTGGTGATGGTGTGTGCGTAAATACTGAGGTGCAAGAGAACATTGCCACTGGGGGGCAGTATTTCACAACACTTATAATAAGTGATCCTATTTTAGAGACTTATTTTTTTCGTGTTTGGAACAGAACTATATATTGATTCTTTTCTTTAGAAGTGCTAAAATGTCCAGTATTCTTATACACATTCTGAAAATATTTTTGTGAATGACATTGTGATTGGTTTCCCCCACATATTTGGCCAAATATTATAGTATATGAAAATCAAATATTTTCTCATTTGCTCACAGTAAACTCTCAGATGAGGACAAAATGTTACATTTATCCATATAATTAGTAACAAAGTCATTATAACCCATATAAAATATTCACAATAACAAAATATCCTTACAAAAATAGTTATATAATACAATACAGTTTACAAACTACAAACTTTTAAACATAGATTACAACCTGACATATCGATATCTCATATATGCTCAAAAAAGTAGCTTCACCAACATCATAAATATCATGTTATTTGTAGCAGAGTTTATTTTTTGTCTACGATTAACCCAGTCCTTAATATTGCAGTGGTATTCTGTCCATGTGCCAGTCCACGTTCTAGATCCCTTGGAAAACTTATACAGGGTATCCATATCTGCTGTCATATGTCAGTGGGGGTTTGTAGTCACTGGCAGGTGAGTTGGCCTCCCGGTGCATCTTGCTGGGGTCAATGTAGATGCCACTCTGGGCTGACTCAGTCTTGTTGCGCTGACCATTTCTCACAGAGTTGTACATGATCCCATGATGTGTGCGGTAGCCCTTTATGGAGCGAAAACTTGAGTGCCTGCTACCAGGACGGCTGTCTGGAGCTGCAGCATCCTCTCTGCAAAGAGAAAATGCCAAAGATTAATTGTTAATTCAAGAAATGGAATTTTGTTTCATTTCTTCCGTGTGGTGCCTTTGAAAGACGGAAGTCAGTTGTTAAAAATAAAACCCTATACTTCGGACAGTGCTTTAACAAGCAAACTGCGTGATAATCTCACCTAATTAACTGATCACATTCCATAATTCTACTTTGCCTACTTTTGACTACTTTCACATTTAAATTTCCTGTTATACAACTGTTCGTTTTGGTCACACAAGCTGAAATGATAAGGACCCAGAAGTTGGCTCAGTGGGAAGCATATGGACACAGAGACGATCTGATCAGGGCTTGTCGTAGCTCAGGGAAGTGTTCCCTTGGTGTTTGTGATTTGTCTGTGTGTTCTCATGTGTGAATAAATGCACATTAGATGGCACCGAGCTGTCTGTGTCTCTGAGACTCGTGAGGTTGGCCAGTTGTGTGACTCAGCCTTCTTCCTGGGGGCTGAGATCACGACAAGAATTCACAATAATTGAAAACAAACTGACAAGATAAACTACGTTGACTGTGTTCGGCTGTGTAAGGAGATGGAGAGGCTCTGTCGGCTGTGCAGTGAATGAGAGGAGTTTTACTGTGATGGAACAACAAGCTGCTAGTTAAGGAATAATAATTCAGTGGAAGGAAATGCCTACATTAAAACAAAGTAATAAACACAAAGTTCCTGCCTCAGTTTATTCATTTTTACTTTATTTTCGGAAACTGTTGTATCAAAGTGGGTTGTGTGTAATTGTAAATAACAGCATGGCTGTGAAGATATATGGCACTGCTTCATCACACCCGTGCTGTTATTTAATCTGAACACTCTACCACTTGTGTTGTATTGCTTTAATAGTTGAATCCATTGCTGACACACCCAACACACCCAACTTGTCTAGTAACTGTGGAGAAGTACTGCCAGTAGAATAGAACTTTCTGGAGCAAATAAACATGAATGTTGGCCCCTTGCCTAATACCAGGCATGAGCTACGGAAGTCTAAAGCCTGTGGGCTGTGGAACAATGCAACGTTTTCTGGGATGATGGTGATTCATCCGATAGTTTGAGGATAAGCTGGGAAGAGTGAGTTATGGTTGTAATCAGCTTACATCCTGACCTCACTAATGGTTTTGTTGCTAAATGCAATCCTATCCTCAGAGCAATGATCTAAACTCTAGCTCCTCCAACTAAAGCAGGACAAAGCATTGTTTTTTAAGTCGCACTGGAAAAGGGCGTCTGCTAAATGCCGTAAATGTATTTTGTAATAATTTCAGAAGAACCAGTGAATGAGCAGGCGTCCCAATATATTTGTCCAGTGTATAGCGTGAAGCAAATATTTGATCAGAATAGACAGAAAAAAACAAGGAAAAGGAGAGCAACAAGTATCAGGAGTATAGGGACATTCTTAAACAAGACGAATTATGGCACCTTCAACTGCATGTATGGACAAAGAGGACTTCTGTGCACTAGTCTAATCTAGTCTGTTGGTTATGCTATACATCATATGTCTGTGTTTCCTCTTTCAATATATCTTCTACCTGCACTGTGAACGTTGTGGTGAGAAGAAACTATATTTTTCATTTATAAACATTCAGACAAAATGTCCAAATGGACTAATTTGTGGTATTACCAAGAATTAGACTCTGGTAGAGCAATACAATACTTAGTACAGGCATCTTGCCCCAAAACAACTGACGTTCTCTTTGATTCTTCAACACAGCTTATATGATAAACATAGGCATGAGGTAGCTCCAGTTACTGGAAAAACAGAGTTGTGAAAGAATGGATGAACCAGTTTGGCAGATATGACTCTGCCCAATGGTCTAAACATTCTTTAGTGAGAGTGGCATATGGGATTGCAAATACAATCAAGAAGGAAATAAAGAAAATGTTGCCAATTTTGTGGGATGTTTTCATAGTTTAATATATTTTATTTGCCTGAATAAATAAAAAATAGAAAACTATTTATGGGAGAAGGTCACACGTGGCAGATATTGTACACACTCTTCTTATTTACCTCTATAATCTAGTACCTATGTCAGGGATGTCGTTAGCCCCACCCCCTCTTGATGAGCTGGTAATTAATCACACAATGATGAGACCACCATGGTTAGATAGGAGGAGTCTTGTAGTTGATCTGTGTATGTTTTTAGGTTACTCTGGTCCTGAGATTTGAATCCTAGAAAACGGCCCACAGCTGCAGATTTTGTGTTCAAAGTATTAAGATCAATATTTATGATTTTTAAAATTTTTAAATTGTCCAGTTGTTTTTAATAGTCATGTGGTAGAAAGTAGAAAAAGTCAACAAAAGTCCCTTACTTGATATCATTAGCTCTTTCCTTTTCATAGCGACGCTTGCAACAACAGAAAATCAGGAGCCAGATCAAGAACAGCAAAAGGAGCAACAGCAGGAGTGCACCAATCACAGCCCCTGCAATTATTCCTGCCTTATTGGGAGCTGAAATGTAAAGAACAAAGAAAAAAGACAACAGCATTCAGTTTTGTAGAACGTCTTGTTGCATTTTGTTAATAAATGTAGATATTTCTATTTCTAGACCTGATCTGAACAATGCAGCAACTTTGTACAATATTTAGCATAATAATGTTACCATTGTGAATGAACTTTGAATAACATACAACAGCCTATTCACATGCTCATCCTCCAAGCATACTTTCTCCTGCCCCACCCAGACTTACGGTTGTATGCTTTCAGGGTGTATCTGCATTGCTCCATGCCTACTTCATTGCTGACTTGACAGAGGTAGCTGCCCGTGTAGCTCTGTGAGTGGTTACTGATCAGTAGCTCTCCTGTCTGAGAGTCTTCAAACACAACAGTCATTCAGTCAATGGTGCAAATAGATTACATTAAAATACTTCATTTCATAAATGTTAAAATACACTTTATTTATGCTCATTTGTTATCACGCAAACCCTGCAGTAATTTCACTGAAATGTGGGAGAATTGCACTGTGAAAGTGCAGCTTAAAGGAAATGAGCACAATGAAAACTGTAAAACTGGGTGAATGTTCCTTCACTGTCTGCTAGCTCTCCGGTCTTTTTACACACTAGAAAAAAAGTCTTGTGTCTAACGTATTTACAAATTTACAAATGATGTAGAAAATATGCTTTGGATACTGTGTTTGTGGTTGGTTATTAATTGCATGTGGGTCTTATATTATATGGGACATGTTTATATAGTTGTCCTCCTCTAGCTAGATATGTGTTTATCTTCAACACTGAGCGTTCTTCTTATCTAGAGTACAACTGAAAACCTCTTTATTTTAGTAAAAGTGTCAGTAAAGTCTACATTTTCTCCTTATTGGGGTTAATTTACCCTCAGCCAGCAAATGCTGTGGGTTCCATAATATTTCTTTTGGTTGTTACCTTGGAAACGCACATGCATGGGGGCAAATATTGTTTAGTGTAGAGTTCTGCATAATGCTTAAACTTTTACAATTGCAGTATAAAAAAAATCCAACTTCTCAAATTGTTCTTGGCAAGAATATGGCCTTGTTTAAAGGGAAACATTAAATTGGCAGAGAACATTATGTAGATGTTGTTTAAAACATAAAAAAAAAATATTTTAAATAGTTTTTTTTTTTTTGTCTTACTCTGGGTTGCTGTGGGTGGCATACTCCCACTTTCTCTTGTCCACTTGTAGTTCAGAGGAGTGGAGCCCTTTGAGGACTTGCAGAGCATTGACACTGTGCTGCCTATCACCTCCCCATCCTCCACCCAGCACTTAGGCACAGAGGGGCGGGCTGAAAAACACAAAGAGTTCAGGTTGAGACGCCTGTAAAAGTCATTTGTGGTTCTTCACCTCAGAATTGTAGCAACTCATTAGTTTGATTTGCTGCCACAGCTTTTAAACCTCAGCCATAGTTTTAGTCACCTAAATTTAAGATTCATTTGTTAATTAACTGGTTATTTTGAATGATTAAAAAACAAACTGAAGATACATTCATGTGAAAATGTTTGGACATCCCATGATTTTTTTTGACTTTCTAACACATTTAAACATATGTCTTCATTTTAACTTTCTTGAGAGATAGATGGAGGGGATACAACTAAACACATAAAACTGAAGCAGTGTCTTTTAAGAATTTGTAATACATCATTATTAAATGTTTCTTCTTGTGGAATTATTATTTGGTTTGTCTTCTGTTACTGTGCCCAATAACTGTGGATTCATCTGTCCGAAGCACATTGTTCCAGGAGTCTTTCTCTTTTTTTTGACAGCAAATATTTTCTCCTTACACACATCTGATGAAAAGCAAACTAGTTTGGTCACTTTTTGAAGGTTGATGCTGCACTTTGACATCAACTGTGGCATGAACTACCTGTAGATCCTGTGATGACATTTTAGGATTGTTGAAGACTTCTTTACACATCTTGTGGTCTGCTCTTGAACTTGCTAGGAGAACCTGACCTGGCAATTTGTTACAACGTATATTAAAATGTTCTAAACTATTTTACAGTTAAACGGCTGATTTCTTATCATTTTGAGATCCTTTTGAATCCTTTCCCACACTTGTATGGATCTGAAACCATTCTGAAGACCTCAAAGAGCTCTTTGAATCTCACAATGGTGATATCACTCAATTCAAAACATGTCTGAGGCCATTTTACATAGTAATAAATGTGGGGGTATCCTAACAAAATGCATTTCTAATTATTGTTTTACTAATTATTTTTTTCAGTTTTATGTGTTATCACCTCCATTTCTCAACATATTTAAACATATGGACATTTAATCTGACAGCATATTATCTGTAAACGACCGTCAAATGTGTCTTATTTCTCTGTATCTGTTACTATGGCCGACAATTGTTAAAATCCCAGGTTTTGCTTGTTAGGTGTGTTTTAAGTTGGGAGTCAGTGGCCTGTGCTGGATTCTGACCAGAACCTGAAATCACACACTTCTGTCCTCCTATTCTTGCCAATTTCTAATCTTATACAAATTAATTTTCTAGCAGTAATTTAGTAAGGCATTGATTAATGATCTGTGCCAGCTGGGTGTGGTTGTATTAGGCAGATAATACATCACATACAGGAGATGTCACAGACAGTATGTTCTGGCCCTTGTGAATGAACAGTTTGCAAGAGGGAGGCAACCGAATTACGAAAGAGAAGAACCAGTAAAGCAGAAACTTGAAAGGAAATCTGTCAGACCAAACTTACCAAGCACGACTAATGTGTTCTTTTGTGAGTCGATGCCAGGTGGTTTCTTCACTTTGCACTGGTAGGTCCCTGTGTCAGGAACCTGCAATGACTTGATTGAAATGCTGGCATCTCCTTGGCTGGGGTCGCCCACAAAGTTCAGCCGACTCATCAGGTCTGGACTGCCTAGCTTATACACTTGTCCCCCAGAATAAGACAAGATCTGTCAAACAGACAGGGACAGATTCAGATCATAGATTCCCGGGTCAACACTAAGAAACAAGTATCTGAAAAAACAGGTTTTTCTACACAGTGTAGATGACGGGGTCCATAAACATCCTCTGTCGGAGAAAGATTCTAAATTCTTCAACAAATTCCTGGAAACCCTGATGACTTTGTACACAGTACCCACAGTATCATGTTACAGGTTTTCTTGGTTGCCCAGAGTTTTTTCTGTTGCTTAGGAACAACAAAATATGTAGGGATTGTTCAAGATGAACTGTGTCTAAATTTTTAAATGTAAATAAAAAATTATTATAGTGTACTGTAAAAAAATAGATTTTTTTTTTTGACCCAAGTACCAATTATGTAACCCTGTTCAGACTCTCCCCCTGATCATGTCCATTGCTCCTGACATTAGGAAGGTGGAGACTCCTCCAATACATGTAAAGTCATCCACCACCTGTTTTTGAACTGTTGCCATTGCATCATAACTGGGAAGACAACGCACTCTGAGGAAAGTGCTGAGTCCCCGGCAACAATAAATTGACTAACGGATGCCTGTGCCAGCCAGTGTCACACTAGGGGAGAGAGCACTCTACCCAACCCGAGAAAACAAGGCCCATTTTGCTCTCTCCATTACTCTGGCTGCTGATGGCAATCGGCATAATCTTGCTGTCAAATCCTAGAAAAAGTTCTTTTAAAATCTACAATCAGAACAAAACAACACCTATTGTACATTGGAATGCAAATCTGTGAATTCACACGGTGCTCAGTTTGAACAGCTGTCTCTCAGTTACCAGCCCATCCCTCAGGCAATCTATCAGATGTACATACCACAAAATCATGTTCTTTAGTCATCGTCTGCTGAAACACCTACTTAATTTACAGCTACATGACACATGTCATTGTTTCTCACCAGTGTGTCTTTCTGTGTCATATCGGGACTGACAACGGACCACTCTACATCCAGCTGTCCGGTGTCAGATGGGCTCTGACTATATAAGCATGACAGTGTCTCATCCTCTCCTTGGGCTTTTTTGATGGTCTGTGGCCCTGTTGACATCACTTTTATGGCCACTGAAATTTCAGGAAAAGAGAAAGTTTTGCTTTAATGAAACCTTGAACTGAGTTATATATTTGACAAAATATTGCCAGTTGTTTTTATTATTGGATGTTAAAATTTAGAAACATATTACATGCACTGATAAACAGTATATTAATTCAAATGTAATCCAAAGACTCCTTACACTGTGTACAACAATCAGCCATAAAATTATGTCCTTTTTTCTACATTCACCGTCCATTTTGTTGGCTCCTGTTACCGTAAAGGAGCACTTTGTAGTTCTGCAACTACAGACTATAGTCCATCTGTTTCTCTGCATACCACAGGAAAGGTATAATGTAGATTGTGGGTCTCAGCACTGCAGTGACATTGACATGGTGCTGGTGTGTTAGTGTGTGTTGCACTGCTAAAAAGGGATCGGACCCAGCAGTGTTGCTGGAGTGTTTAAGTGACAGTGAGTGTAGGTCATAATGCGATGGCTGATCAGTGTGTATTCCAGTACAGTATTCTTAGTGCGTCCAAATTCATGTGGCCATTGCGGCTTATACATGACGCAGTCATTTTCCCATTTCAGCTAATGACATGGGCCACAGCCCTAAACTGAGAATGTTAATCACGGATGTTTTACAAAGAATGAAAAAGAATGCTCACCTGCATGGCTTAGATAAATTGCTAGAGCATACAGCACAACCAAGGACACTCGGCAACCAATAAAATGAAACTCCATGACCAAATGTCACTTTCAGGCAACAGTCTGCGTGTATAGGGGAATATGACTACTTTATTTTAGTTACTTCCACCCCCTGTAAAAAGAAAAGGATAAAACAACTGTTCATTGTTAAGTGACTACTCCTTTGTTGTTCTAGCTAAACTTTGACTATCTCTCTGGGATCTTTGTTCTATATATCTGCATGTCAGAATATTAGCATATTGGTACAAAGCTCATTCGTGATCACAATTTCATTCAAAATGGTAAACTGTCATATATTCATTCCACGTAAGCTGACATTTCAAGCCCTTTTTGCTTTTTCTGTTGATCAGTATGATTTATAGCTCTTGAAAACCAGAAATCCAGAATCTCAAAATAGTCAATTCAAATAGAATAGATTAGTAATCACACTGTTAACTTTAAAACAAAAAAACCCTGAAATATATCACTTTAAAAGTTTCATTTTTGAATCAAAACATTTTCCCACAGTAATTCTAATTGTCTGAAATGTGCTAGAATATATAAATCTATACATTTGAAACCAAAACATTTTAAAGCAAAATCTGAAAATCTGTACCAGGAGGCTTAAACTGGGCTGTCTACAAAAATAACTATTCATTATCCTCACTCCAACACACCTGGACTAACTATGAGCTAACTGACCAACTGACCAGCAAAACTGGATGTGTTACAGTAGGAAAGCACTAAAACAGTGGTACTCCGGGATCAGAATTGAGGACCACTGCATTAAATTTGTCAACTGGGACAAATCCTGTTTAAGAAACAAATGAGTGAATGTCATCAATTCTGGAGACAGCGTGAGAAAAATAGTGAAACCTACTCTTATCAGTATCACTAATCAGACTCTTGAATATGCAAATGTTGCTGAACCTTTCCCCACTGAATAAACACTGCTACAGTCAACCTTTGAGATAAAGGCCTCAAAAACAAACCTCACATGTGTCAGTATACAAATCAGGCCACCTTGTCACACATCAGCAAAACAAAAAAAAAGTATAAAGATAATGTCATAGTAGCCTAAACATTAATACCACCTTACGATTAAATAGTGTATCAGTGTTAATGAATCTTATTCAGGGAGTAGTTTCAGTGGCTGATACAAAACAAACTTGTAGGTTAAGTAGTTGTTAGAATTAGTAACTGAAGTCTGGAAATGCTGGAGTGAAAACTGCTGATATATAAATAATTGCTAAGGAAAATATAGAATATAGAATATTTACCTCATGAATGAAATGAAATATTGACCTACCTATAATCCCTGGAAAAGCAGAAAAGGAGTGTCACACTTGGCTTTCTCCCAGTTCTCTGTGTAGTTCTTGCATGCCTGAAACAAAGGCAAAGGTGTTTCCTTATTAGCTCCTCCCTCAGTCTCTGCATTCCACCAGTCACAGTGCAGTTAGTGGTTGCTAAGTGAAACTCGCCTTATCAGATAAAGACAAAAGGAAATACAACAAAATGCTTGTTTCCTCATTTCATTCCCTTGTTCGGCACCTTGACTTCATTAACTGTTGTCCAAGTCTACATATTTTGTTGAATAGTACAGGTTTATTCTGGGAGGAAAAGCCACTCACTATTGGAATTGCCACACCTGAGATTTACAAACAGTAGAAACCAAAACAGCTATGAGGAACGATGTCCACGGACGAGAGAGTAAAAGATATGTGTATTTCTAGGAATGTTTTAATGGTCTGATGTGTTCAAATCGTTCTTTCATTGTATTATTCTATGCTGTAAAACACTATTCATCCTACAGCTTTCAGGCTACAACCACCAAACCTACTAGGATTGTAGAAAATATACCCATATTGTGAGCTTGTGCTTTTCTGACATACGATTTTCACACAGCATAAATGCAGGCATTTAACTTGTCCTGGTAGATGCAGGACTGCCCCGCATACTGTTAGTGACTCCCTGACTTCTGCAAATGATTTACAATATCTAGATCACACAACCCCTTTGACTGAACATATAGATAACAAACCACATCGCCCTGAATCAAACATACAGATCACTGCACCCAACCCTTTCCCCCTTGGTCAAACATACAGATTGGTAATTTGACGGTGTTGAATTTAAGGGTCAACAGTATTTAAATACAGCCAGATACCATTAACCACTAATACCCCACACCACTCTTTTATCCTTAATTACTAAAAGCAACATGTAAACCAAGAAATACCTTGGCAACAGCCTTTCATTTCAGTCGCTGCAACCACAACCAACATACTCAAAAAACCACAACATTATTAACATTGTAACATCAAATTGGAATATCATGGAAATGTGCTAATTAGCAGCATTGCAATGTCAGAAAAGCCACTTATGAGCAATTTTGCAGCTACTATGAATTACATTTTTAGGTGTAGAGGTTACAATCATAATACCCACCAATATCCAGTGATTATTGAATGTTCCCACCTATAATTTGATCCATGGGTATAGAATTAGCATGGACAGACTGACACATCCCTGCTAATATCCAGCAAATTGTCCGCACCAATAATTTCCCCCCCTTCATTAATTGACATCCACCACATGGTACACAGTAAACCTACTACAGTAAACCATGTCAGAATTTACCTTTACCTTTAATGTTTTTGCAACTTGTTAAAATGATTTCAGTTTGTGTGTTGGTGTTTTGTCTTTATTATTTTTTACTTTTCAGCTCATAATATTCAATTCAGTGTTCATTACAATACACTACAACGGTGTCATCACAACACCGCCCCTCTGGTTGTATTGTAAAGCTCTAAGCCTGGCATTTTGTTTGGTCTGAAGTTTTACACACACAGCTTTTCTGAGGAAGACTGATGTATGCTAAACCATCTGCTGTCGCATAGTAGTTCACTATGCACAATCAAAGCATTCATTACCTTTGTCAAGCCCTTTTATACATATTACTGTAGTTCTGTAATCAGTGAAGTTCACGAGTTCCCCGAGTCTATTATAGTATTTACAATTCATACATTAAGGACATTAATTTCTTAAATGTGTTCATACAAATAAAAGAAAATATTATCAAAGGATATATAAATCTGAAGACCCAGGTAAAGTTTTTGAAACCGTGCATTCCTTTAAAACAATTGCTTTGAAATATCATATGGGGGAGTACAAAGCCAGACCGTGAGATATGTCAGTAAAGCCATCTGGATTTCTCCAACGACTGCATGTCTGTCCCATCAAAGGAGGATTTGCAGAGCATCCTTGGTTTTCATGTATCATGTCGTTAAAACTCCACTCTGGATTATTGTCAGACAACCTGTCCGATGAGCCCATTTTGCTTCATCCTTCAATTGTGGTTTAAGATGCAGATTACTTTTTGCTGGTGGTTGATGTAGATAGATATGGCTGAACAAGTGAATGATGCACCACTCCTTTAGAGAGGGTCTCAGGTAGTGCCATTAATCTCTCAGAAGATGCACTGATTCCAGAAACTGAGCTCCATGGAACACTGTCTCTTGTCTTTGTGAGGAATGAGATTGTCCCCTTCCCTCAATGGTTATGTTAGAGGATGACAAGTTTCCAACTTTTGGTGCTTTGCAGGCACAGCTGGACTGGTAATCTGGTATACCAGGCATTTTCCTGGTGGGCCCACAGTCTTCAGTTGCTGATGCTGCTGTATTTTTCCTTTCCTCTTTTTTTCCAAGAGACTGGCCCACAGTTTAGAGTGAGTGGCCCATTATACATCTTCAGTATAGACAGTGGACTGTACCAATCAGCATGTAGTGCATGTATTAAAGGAGTGGCAACGTGAAGAAATTAAAGGCAAAGAAGAAAGAATATCACTGTAGATGCTGAAAATGTGCTAAAATCACAGACATTCGCTGGAGCGTTTGCTGTAGCTTCCACATCAGCAATGACAGCACATGACAGCAATAAAATAGCAAACAGTGAAGGCTGAGAAGTGCTGGGTGAACAACAAGTGTCCATTTTAGGCAACATCAGAGCATTTTAGATAAATGTGCTGAAAGGCTGCATAGTATTTAACTTGTAGCAAAACCCTCTATGCTGTGGATAAACATGTTTTAAAAACCACTCGAACAAGTGAAACATGAAAAAATGAAACACGCATGGTATAGCTTTTAAAAGGAGGGAGCAGTTTTTAAACTGAAGAATAAGAATTGAGCTGCTATATCAGTGGAATTCAGAAAATACATTCATCTACACAGAGCAGACAAACGTGGTGGAGTTAACAATAGATGCTAAACTTCTGATATTTAGGATGTTGATACATTATGCTTGCTTTAATTAGAGATGGGTTTATGATAATAGTAACATACATTTCTTTGGGAAACACATACATAAATCACTAGTCGGTTGTGCTCCGTTAATTGTGAAGGGCTCATTTTTGTCCCTGTTTGCAGAAACTAAGAAGAGAGAGTGTGTTTAATATCATTTAACATTTTATTTATACAGTTACATACATCAGTCGGTTGATACTGGTTATTGATATTGTTATTATATAACAATAGAAAGTCTTTTGGGTTAGCGATGGCCATAAGAAGCCTCGTGAAGCCATCCAATTGAAAAGGTTAATTTATCCAGGCTTCATGTGCACAAACCCCTCTGTTTCTCAAAACCTTTATTGTCATTTTAACTATTTGTAGCTAACCACAAATTCTTATGTCCATTTTGAGTTGAAACCACAGCAACATAAGTGTGTTGAGCATTGTTTTACCTCTTAAATACTGTTAAGCTGAAGTAAGAGTGTTTTCAATGGGTTTTCTGTGAAGTTTGTGGTGGGAGCAAGCCAAGGGTCTTGTACCTACACCCATCCTTGCAAAAACAAATTAAATTATTACCCTTATATGCATGCAATTGTTCCTAATACTGGAAATACTGTACATACTGTACAAACATTGAGAACCCCTTTGTTAGTTAAAGTTGATGTTTGTGTTGATACCTGAATTAATGGAACTTTATGGGCTTTTTAAAGGTCTGTTTTTTGAGCCCTGGTGATAAAAGCCTCCTGAAACTCTTACCTAGAGGGTGATTCATCATTAGAGTGGACAACGCTGAAACTGTGAAGTGTCGGTTCCTCTGTTGAACTGTATACCTCCAAGAACTGGTAGGAGGAGCACTTAACATTCTTATCTCTAATGACTGGACATTACAATTAACCTAAAAGGGTCTTGTATCCTGGGGAACACAAAGACACTGATTAATACACATACACAACGAGCTGTGAATTGTTGATAACTCTGTGCTTTATCTAATGGTGTTCACTGAAAAGCTTATTTAACAGTTTTTAAAGGTTATTTAACTTAAGTTACACAAACTTTGAACTGAGCAAACTGATCATTTACTATAGTTGCCTTCTTCCAATCCAAATCCAATGGTGCACTCATTCTTGGGTAGCTGTTTGTCCAATTGGCCAATTTCAACACCTGATTTATGGCATCACAAACAATTTTATAATTTTAGAAGTTTAGAATGCTACTTATTCTCACAAAGAGTTCTAGCTAGCTACATACTTACTGGTTGTACTATACTACCGTATTGTTATAAAATATGTTGCACATATTTTGCTTGTAAAGCAGGGTACCAGCACAATAGCAGTCACACTGGCAAGCACATGCAATGGGATGACCTTATATAGTAAGCGAGGTACAGTGACAATGCCTCTCCTTGTTTATGTTATATGCGTGACTGAGCGTCAGAGTTGAATCATCTGCATGTCTCATGATGTCAAGCCTACCTACCGAGTGTCATTCCTGTTGGTTGATTCCTTCTGGGTGCAACCTTATCCTTTTGATAAGGAGTATACAAGACATCTGGTACCATACATCTTATAAAATATCTGGCTAATTGAGAAACACTGGGCAGTGCACCATAAAGCAGGGTTTCTCAGTTCTCCAAATTGAGGACTGTCTAATAGAGCTTTGGGCTTAAGCCACAATGCTATAAACAGCATGAGTCATGTTGCTGATTTCACTTCTGGTAGTATATAGGACACCAACATGAATACTCTTCTGAATTCTCTTGATAGATAAAAGGATCTGCACTTCAGTAAAAGCAGTTTTAACACTGAACATTGTTGAACAAAGTTTTTACACAGTAGGTCTGAACACCTCGTTGTTTAATTTTCCTTCCCACCTTTAATGGTACAGCTACACAGCTAACATTCTGCTGAAAAGACCACCGTAAGACCAACTTTTACTCGTAGCTTGAGATGTATCACATGGATAAGGTGGTTGATAAGATGGTCATCCATGCTAAAACAGACTCTGTGCTGGTAAGCAAGCTGATTAAGCTGACTGACCAACTTAGTTGGCTAGGTTACAATAATACCATGCTCATATATTGATACAGTGCTTTTATTTACATGTTCACCCCTGTGAAGGCGGGAATTATAGATGCATTTATTCCTGTGAAATCCCAGACATTTGACACATTTGTATGTAAAAACAGCTTCTGAGAAGTCCTGGTATACAAGGAAGAAGTAAAAGGTAGAAGTAAACACAGGGGGTGGCAGCATAGTGTTATTGTTATATGTGTATGTTTTCCACAGCATGGGCTGGGCATTTTAATTTAAAGAACAAAAATGCTTTAAATGATCTTTTTTTGTATAAAACTGGTTTTGATCACAGTCCAAGTGTTTGTCAGTCAAGAACCAATTATATTATGCAAATTTAAATTTAACTCCAAAAAATACCAAATGACTAATCAGACAATAGCAAAACTAAAACAAAAGAAAGCTTGAAATAAATCACATTAAATGTAAGGAATTTAAAATATATGACAGCTTAACTTTTTGATTTAAATGATGAACTTTTTGTTTAGATGCACTTGTGTAGTGGATACCTCTGTACCACGTTTTGCAGCTAATCCAACAACCAGTATTTGAAAAACGCGAGAGACCGAACCTTCTTTAAAAGGTTTACTTATAAACACAAAGTATACATCCACAATAGACTCTGTATGGCTCGGTCAAAAAACTGTGTTGCTTCCAACGTCTCTAACTGCAATCTGCCATTAACTGAAGCAGCAGAAATTACGTATCCGTATTGGAAGCCAAAATTACAAAACATTTTATAAAATACAATGATTATAGAATCTTATTTTAACCTTTTTAACTAAATTATTAATACACATAAATTAACCATTAAATGGCTCTTACAGTATACATAAAGATGAATCAGCTTATGGCATATTATATGTAGCACTTCTTATAGGTCAACGTTTGTGGGTCCAACATTTGTGTGTTGAACCCAGCATGAATTGTTGCTAGAACATCCCACCTTGAAATAATGATCTTACTTGGCCAAAGAGATGAACAGGCAGCCAAATAAGACAGAATCTCACAGTCAGGGCTCCTGTGATAGCCTCATACATCTTAGTTTATTACCAAAAGGCATCTGCTAATGACACCATAGGGGATGGCAAACCAACCATGCTGACAGATGCCGAAATTACAAGTAAACAGCAAGGAGCAAATGAAAGGAAACAAATGACCCGACCGAGTGAACAGGGACCAAAGGCCTGCCAGGAAACAGATTAAGTGGTGGTGTAATACAAGGCAGGAAAAGATGGGATTAAAGGTGTGAGTGTGATTAAAAGAAATGGTAATGCTCAGTAATGATTATTTAGTTTCTGCTCGAGGACCCCAGCCACAGTAAAGGAATTGTAAACAAGCTGTCAAACTATTATTAACTATTATTAAAGAGATTTTTTTTTACAACTGTTATTTTTAGATGTTTTGACAGTCATGTCTTGTTGTCAAAATGACCAGTTTACTTTTTAATTAGCTAATTGTTAGTCAGTTAATATTAACATAATATTTAATATTATAGTTAATATTAGTAATACTAAACATGCTAGACTTAGTAGTATCTGTTACTTAGTATCAGATACTTAGTAGAATCTGATTTTTTTATTTTTTTATTTAATTATCTGATATTTTTATTATGCTGACAATGATCACTCTACACTGAGACAGAGACAAGAGGAAACACGGACAAAGCACTTAGCAAAATGTCCCTCATATTTCTGACCACAACATGGGTGGGCGTCCTCCTTGCCTTCCTCCGTGTAAACAGAGGAGCAGAGGACCGAAACTTGTTCATGATTCAAAATCAAATATATATTATCCCATAAACTCAATGTTTTCACTCAAAACACCTAAACTCTCACTCCAGCACATACAGGATGGTGCTACAAGATTATACTGCAGTTTAATTCAATTGGAAACTAGTGGATTTAGCATTTTATTGAGTGGAGGTTAGCCTGAGAATGCCAGCAAGCCTGCAAGAGCGGATTTAAAGTGTCAATTAAAAATGTGTTTTTGAGAATCAATATAGTGTCGCCAAACTATTTTGATGTGTATTGATATTTTCTTATATCCCTATTCTGGAAGAATCATTAATGTCCTCCATCTGTGAACAGTCAATGACAACCTGAATTTTTAGTACCTGCAATATTTTTTTATATTTGTTCTCCCAAAACTTGTTATCTTTACCTGAAATTCTGGTAACCTGACTTTTTAATTGTCATTTCTGGAATTTCAGATATGTAAAATGTAAAATGTTGCGGGTAAAAAGTCCACAGAAAGATTTGTGCAAAAGTTGATGTGCTGTTTGTGTGATAAACTGCAATACATAGATGTTTAAAGGTTACATAAAGTAAGGATTATAAACATTACACAGAAAATTAAGAATGAACTTTTATATGGTCAAATAAGGGTCTCTTATTTGCTCAGTAGCAACTCCTGACTTGATCTGCCAGTGTTCCACCCATTCCAGCCACTAGATGGAGTTAATTCAAACAAAAAAGTGTTATGATGAGACAAAAACATGTCCAGCAACCATTTTAGCTTCTACATAGTTGACAATGAAGGTCAAATTACAAATTACAAGACATTTATATCTCTGATAAAATCTGGCAGAAAAAAGCAAAAACAAAAAACCTTTTTAGTTTTTGGTCCAAATCTTTTTTTTTTTTTTTTTTTTTTTTTTTCTTTTCATATCTAGATTGTAATCAAATATATATATTTTTGTAGTCTGGATAGCACAAAACCACATGAAATATGATTTCTGCTAATCCAATATCAACCACATTTGGGTGGTGGTTTGAAAACTGATAAAATAATATTTGTACAGATGCATCTCATTTTGGGTGCACTGGCAGCTCAGATCAGATTTCAAAGTGTCTTTTACATAACTCGCAGCATAATAAACAGCGCTGGGAGCCAAGAAAACCATAGCACAAGTGTAGCTACATAGTTACTGATGCCTACATTGTTATCACAGTAACCCATGCAGATAGATTTGTGATACTGGACCCTCAAATCTGATCTTACAACTAACAGTTGAGTCATCTGAACTGATCTGATTGGAGAAACAGAACATGACCTGTCTGAGGTTTAAATAAGGTGCCTGTACAATCCTTTCTAATGATGCTTGAAATTGCTGATTATGGATTGACCTCATTTAATACATAAATATAAGCCAATTAAAATATATTTTTGAGGGGCTGGAACTAACAAGTCATTGAAAGCTTTAAAAAGATTATATTCACAAAACAGAATCATTTATGGCCATGTGTCCTGGAAGCACCTCTAAGACAAATTTACATATTCACACTCCATAATGGTGTCCATAAGTATTTGGACAATGAAGCAATTTGTGTAATATGACCTCTGTATACCACTTATATAGATTTGAAATGAAGCAATCAAGATATGAGTACTGTTCAGCTTTTAAGTTTTAAGTTTAACCAAAATATTTAACTATTTAAATTATTTAGCATTAACTTTTCAGCTTTTTTTCACTGGCTCAAAAGCAGTTGGATAAAAACAAATGTATCTTATAAATGTAAGATTTTGGTTTATACTTAATAGCTACTTAAAGTCTGGAGATCACCGACAACACCAAATTTTGAGGTTCCTCTATTGAGGTTCTTTTCCAAGCCTTCAGCCTCCTTCAGTTTCAGCTTGAGTCTCAGTATAATATTTCTGATAAGTTCAAAATGTGCTGATTTAACAAATATCACTGTACTAATGAGACTGATGTTATTCAGCAAGCTTTTTTTAACTGTATTTTTTCATTCCACTTTAAGTTTTTCAGAGTCAAGTTGTGAAATAACAGGACAGCAATCTTTTCCTGTTGTGTATATCTTTAACATGGGATCATGACTATATGTCATCTAGCAGCCCCAAGCAGGGCACCTTAGAATGATCTAGAATGACATTAAATATAATGTGAACATTCTCTTAAATATTGATAGAGGCAATTTTTCCTCACAAAACACCTTTGAAATCTAATCAAAGCACCTTCTCCAGGTCTGGGTATCATTAAATGATTTCTTTTTCAGGATAGGATGTGCTGGAGCTGAAACTCTCTGTACTGTGCTGGCCAGCCATTACAGTTTGGCCATCCATCCCTTCATTCTCTGACATTGATGGATTATAGGCTCTTGCCAGATTCAATTACACGTTTTTCTTTGAGAGAGGGTAGTGATATCTCAGAAGGTAAAATGGGGTTGAAGTTCTGTATCATCTAAACTGAGTTTAAACCAAACTAAATCTAAGGTCTGTGGAATTATTCTGGCTGTCTGGAACAGTTGATTCATTCATTGAATACCTTTCTGACCACGGTCACTCTTTCATCTGTAAACACACAGCTGCAAGTGAAATCTAGTCTGTGTTAAACGATCACAAACAAAATATTGTAGCAGATGGTAGTTAGATGAGTTGCTACTGGGATAATCAGCTTGTAATGTCATTCTAATAGGCCTGTATTTAAATTGTGTGCTTCCATCTAAATTACAAATGACTGTTAATGGTTAGAGCTGATCATAAGCACAATATGGGAAATGACATTCAGTTCCTGTATTTGAACTGTTCCAAATTTGTATGGCTTTCACTGTTAATGTAAGTAATGCTCTGTTAGAAATGTGAAATCTTTGTGTTATAAATATGGAAAATCCACAGATATTTAAGTTTCACACACTTATTGGATATTTAAGTTTCCAGAGCTCGATTAGGACATGCTCGTTGTGTGGTGTACCCACTTGTGTTGCCAGGTATTTGTGGCAGTTATTAATCACTGTGTGTTATTTTCTGAAGACAGTAAATCTATACTGCCATACAAGTTGTGCACTGACTACTCCAAATAATTTCTAAATTTCATTTCTATAATGTTTCCCCATGAAAAGATATAATAATTTCTTTGCAGAAATGTGAGGGGTGTACTTACTTTTGTGAGATACTGTACATGCATGTTAAAAAAATAAAGATGCTATTGATATGCTTGCCACCACATTTTGTCTCTTAATACTGACTAGCTCTGTTTTTGAAGATAATTCTTAGAATGATTATCCACAAACTCACTCAAACTCAACTCAAACTAATTCAAACTTCCTATTAATAAGTGGATATTCCTAAGTAAAGGAATTCTGGGATATTGGTGTCTCTTATTCAGGGTTCATTTATTTATTTTTTTCATATTTTTGCCCAGCCCTATCTGAAATAGGCCAAAGATGGTCCTGACTGTTGGAGTGACTGACAAGTTTTGGAGTATTGTATCATCACAGTTTACACACACTCATCATGGATGTCATGGCAGTAGTGGGCTTAATTGTTTATTTTTTATTTTTTGACTTTTGTCTGGGGTAGAAGGAGTGTTCAACATACAAATGCATATTGTAGCTGGCCCAGAGTTGGCTCATAGCTGGCTCAAATGTGTCTGCTATCTGGGATGTTACACTGACTGCCCATCAAATTGGACATGAACATTTATCTCTCATATAGAGCTGTTTGAAAGACTTTCCTGGACATGTCTCTGAAAGTGCTGCGATGTGACATTTACAATCTCCTTGTCAGTTTAGTTTTATTTCTTTTCTAGACGTGATTCAGTGGTACATTTCTACAGTATTGTATTACTGAATGCTAAAATTAAATGGATAAATGTTTTCAACACACAAAAACATATTTTTGACAATATTCATTTTCATAGCCTACATCAAATATTTATATGTTTGTGGCTTGTTTGCTTCCTTGTTTGCCCACAATGGATGCTGTCTACTGCAAGGTTGTAAGTTCTTGTCCCTCCATTAACACACATTTGAACATTTTAGCAAACCCACTAAATTCAAGTCTATCCTTTCTACCCTTAATCGCATCCAGGCAGCCATAATAAGTCAAGCATGTCTTCCTTAAATAGATGTTTAACAATAGCCTTAGAACATGTTTACTTTTAATGAGGTCTTTGTGACCAGTTTCGTTCCTTTCCCTGTATGAACATCTTCAAAATCTACCAAGCCACCTAAACATTTTCTTAAAAAAATGAAAACATACAGCATGTTCACAAACAATAAGACTAATGCTTTCACTTACGATTCAGGTAATGTTTTGAAATTTGAAATCTAAAAATGTACATTAGGATTTTTTGCTTGTGAATAAACATATTGTATTCAATTCATACAAGTTTATGAAAGCACCCCCATACACTGACTCATTGTATTCATGCTTATAAGTATTAATTAGAGAAATGGCTAGGATTCTGTTTAAAATGTCCCATTCTGCAAGAGAAACCTTTTGTGTGTAGCCTAACATTATTAATTATGAGTCTCTTCATACATACTCATTAGTGCCATCTGCAGTGACAAGAATAGTCCACTTTGTGTCAAAAAGAAAAGAGAAAAGATGAAAGAAGAGCTTCATTTAATTATACAACACTGTATTTTAATCTGCACCCAATATTTTTTTGGGGTAGTTATATAATTTTTGTTTATTCCTCATTTTACAATTCAGTCAGTTTTAGCTGAATATATGTTATTTATCTTTATGCAGGAAGCCCAAAGCAGAGGAGTAATATTGCACCACCACCAAATGCCCCACAAAGAGTTGTAATTATGGCATTTTTAATGAATCACTACTCTTTTGTATATCATACAGTGGACTGGCTGAGATTAAACGTGTGTTTGTGAGGGTTTTTGTTATGCTGTATGTTTTGTGTATAGACCCCCATTTTAATGCCCACCACACAAGAAAATACAGCATAACAAAAACACATCGCAGTGAAGTTGTGTGTCAGTCTGTGCTGTTTCTTGCAGATACTGTGCATTAATAAATCACAATAAGTGCATAAATAAGGTGGCCAAATCAAGATTAAACCAGCACATTCTTTAAGCTTACTTAAGTTAACAAAATAATGTCAATTTCTTCTATACAGTAATTGTCAAACATAGTGAGTTTTATTTTTTGGTCCTGGGTAAAGTTATAGATTTTGGAAATTCCTTAGCACCCTTATCCAACATTTGGTCTATTGTATTTGTATTGTAATGATAATGTGTAATTTTTTTTCATTACTTTATTTTTTTTACATCCAATTGTGGATAGTTCAACACACAGCACTTGCATAACTCAAAATATTTTTTTCCTCTGTTTGCCCTTATTTGCACATTATTAAATACACAGGGTTAAAATGCTTGATAAGATTTGCACCAGAGGAGCTTTCCTTACATTAAAGACCCATTTACTCTTGGGAAGAACCATTTGGGCATTCATTCAGAAAAGCTCATTTATAAAAGTGAAGAAGATATTTTACTATTTGTCTTAAGTATGTAAACACATTTTTCTTCATTTATGGACCTCATATACAATTCTTTCTAGAACTATTTTAAATGTTTCTATATACAATCCAAAGTGTGATTTGCTTCTCCTTTGCAGCTACTTTTAGGATTTTAGGAACATGCATGATAGGTGAATTATCATGATAGGTGACTCTAAAGTGGCCCTTAGTGTGTGGATGTGTATGTGTGTGCCCTACGATGGATTAGCACCCTGTCTAGGGTTGTTTCCTGCCCTTGCGCTCAGAGTTGCCGGCTGGGCACCTCTGAATAAGCAGAATAAGCGGTTCAGAAAATGGATGGATGGATGAAGTATGAAGTCATAAGGTCAGATATAGAAAATAGAAAATATAGTACATTCTAAAGCATGGTTGAATGCAATTGTGAAGAGTGATTTGACTGTAATGTGTCCTTGAGTAGAAAGGTAGTTCTAGCTAATGTACAGTTTCTGCACTTGTGTGTGAACTCAATGGTTCTCAAAGGTTCTTGGAATACCACTGCCCTCTTTGTTTTTGTTATTATTTTTAATAACTGTTAATAAAATAATGACTGTTATTACTTAAAAAATGATTAATAATTGATCACTTAGATTGGCTACTTGTAAAATAATCTATCAGCAAAGCTAAACAAATATACAGTGCATGAATGTACGCTTCAAAGACAGGATGTAAAGTGAAATATCATGTTTTACTGCAGAGGGAGAATAGCACAGTAGCCTAGTCATTATTAGAGGTTGGATTCAAAACTGTCCTTTGCAGTAACCAAAACATGAACGACACAAGCAAAAGAGTGAGGTGAAGGTAAAAACTTAACAAGCAATCCAACAGAGTAAACACATCACACGAACAATCCAAAAAGGCAGATAAAGAGACAAAACCAGGTTGTTACAAAATAGAGAAGACTGTGTTCCAGAATGAGACTTCAGAGAGAGCACAAGGGACAAACACTGATAAAGCAGTTCATTAGAGTCTGGGAACTGTTTGTGATTGTTTCAGAGTCGATGTGTGGTGGTGATGTAATCACTAGTGGGATCATAGGCGTCCTAAACTTGCAGTGTGTGTAGAAGAAAATGGAAGCATGAGGGAACAGTTTTGGGAAGGTTTGGAAAAGTTAGTTAGATCTCTCTCATATACCCTGCAAAAAATTTACTCAGTTACATATTTAGTCTTTTCAACTGTTTACACATTTTATTCAGAATTTTATTCAAAACCAGCATTAAATGACCAGCATTAAATTGTTACATATAGAATAATTCAGTTGAATTGTTTGAATGGTTTAATATACTGAACTCTGGTTGGTTTAATATACTGAAATGTACAGCATAAAGATCTATATTAACATTAATTTACATAAATTCTGTTTAAATGTTACTGGTTAAGATGAACCATTTATATCAGATTTTAGGTAATGTGTATGAAATAATGGAATTGTGCACAATGTATCTTTTTTAGTTGTATTTTTCTGTTCTAATAATTACAGATAGCTGGACAGAAATCTAATACGTTATGGCAGAATTTCACTGAGCAGACACCAGGAAACGACACGTGCAATATCTGCAGTAATTTGGTGAGCACAGCGAAACAGGCAAGAAAAAAAACACCACAAATGAGGAACCATCTGAAGTATCCCTACCTCCCTGCTTATAAAGACGAGCAGAATAAAATAGAAGATGCAGCTAGAGCTGATTCACTTCAGCCAACTGTAACACTGGTGTTTAATGCCCAAAGAAAATGGCAAAATCAGATCCCAGGTCAAGGGGCTTTCTTTCAGGAGTGGGCATTAAATGATTGTTAGCTGTAGTAGAACCAACCCAGATAGTAAATTTACTGTGGGCCATACAAACATAGAATAATGGGCCAGAATAAGGCCAGATGCAGTTGCCTGAATTTGGCCAGTTTATAACTTTGACAGGGCCACATCTCAGCCACCTTTAAACCGCCACTTGCCAGAAGTGGCCCACAACTTACAAGCTGTTTGTTCTTTCCGAATATGTTTATTTACTCTACATGATAAATAAAGATAGAATATGATAAACAAGGCAACAATAGAAGGTTATGCAACAAAAATGCAGCTTCTGGCAACAGTTCAGGCCACCAGGGAAGGTAGGGAACCCATCATTTACCAGTCCAACCAGTTCCCTAATTTCGGGCCACTTGAGAGTAATGCATTGTTCCCCTCATTCCTTAGCCAACTGATTTTAGTAAATTGGGAATTCCTTGGAATTTTCTCAAACTGATTGGCTAAGGGAGAGAAAGGAATTGAACAAAACCCCAAAGTGGCCGATATTTAGACCAGCCAATAATAGGGACCAACTTATTCTAGTACGGTGGTAGTGATGGTGGGGAGCTCAGCTCTCTGTGATGTCATGTCTCTTATACATCACATCCAGGGTAATAGGACAGTGAGCCCCAGGTGGCACACAAAGAGAGTTCCTTGGCTGCACAGAGGTGGAGAGCCTAGCTGTGGAGGACAAACATGGGCTCTATGCACAGGGAGAAACATGGGGATAGGAAGCCCCTCACATTGACTGGCCTGTGCCCATAACAGCCCAATGGGGCTTAGCAGCTAATTTTCCACTTACACATTGGTCTTGGCCTTGAAAGGTGCGAATAAAGCCAAGTTGCTCTCACTCTCAGTTGTGTTTCTCCTTGCGCTGCTGTCCTGTTGAGCGGCTGTGGCCATGTCCCCATTCCTCAGCATTGGCTCATAGTCCCAATAGCAAAGAGCCAAAAAGCAGCACTTATAAGACAAGCTTACTAGCAGTAGTTCAATCACAATTCTTGTTGTAGCAGTCACACACACACACACACACACACACACACACACACACACACACACACACACACACACACACACACAGAGGCAGCTCTATACCTACCAGTAAAAACACACCATAACCTCAGCTGCACTTTATATACTTGCATGACACCTAAACCATGTCAGGAATATGCTCACCCCATGCTGACGCCTTGGAGAATGCTCCATAAAAGCATTGCCAAAGAAGAAGAAGGGCAGTGCCAAAGAAGGGAAAGGAAAAACAATACACACCATGAGTAACAGTGAATTACACACTAGATTTGATGATCGACAGAGCCATGTCTTTGCCTGAATGGTTTTGTACATGTAGACCTTTAATGTAGAGTGTAGAGTATTTTATCACTTTTAGCTCATATGATGTTGGCCAATGCTGACAGTGAGCTGGCAGTTCCATATCCTTGCCAGATGTTGCCCACATCTGTATGCTATATGGGAAGGTATAGTCTTTAAAGTGAAGAGTACCACTGCACAGAAATGCTGGACAGTGTGCACACAAAGATACAGGAAACTGGTAGTGTTAAAGTCAAGGTCATGTCTGGCTCACATACTAGAGAATATGTCAGTGAGCTGTTTCTAACCTGATGGACCATTGGGGTATTACCGAGAGCAGTGCTTGTGCTCATAGTCAGTGGTGCAAACATGATTAAAGGTATGCGATTGGCAGGCATACTGGACCTCAGCTGCAGTGCACACAAACACACAGCTTGTTGTAAATGAAAGAATCAGCAGTCAGAGAGCAGTGGGGGACATGTGGAAGTGAAAGACATGCAATGCACTTCAGCCTCTCTGTGCTAATAAAAAGCATCTGGGGACATTCAAAAAGGCCTTGGCCTCTTTCAGCATAGAATCCTTCAAGCTGTTCCCACCCTCTGGAACTCCATTCTGCACATGTTGCAGATGATACCAGAGCCTGAACATGTGTGCAGGAGAATATGGGAAGATTACATTGCCAACTGCAGAACAATGGGATATCCTCTCAAAGAGATATTGGTTCCTATCAAAGTAGTGACTCCTAAGATGAGCAAGGCAGAAGGCTGCATCATCCCATTGCAGTGCTGAAGATACTGTTGTAGGTAGAAGGTCCCACTACTAGGAGGATCAGAACATTCAATGAGAACTATTGACAACACTGCTGGATCCTTGATACAAAGGCTACAATGAACATGGCACAACAATGGCTAAATGAGAAAGCTTCTGGCCTTGATGACTGAATATAGGCAAACATTGGAGCTCACATCCTAGTACTCCTGCTAAGTGAGAACAAGTTGAAGTGTTACTTCTGTGAGACAGCGATTGACAGAGACTGGTTGACTCTGCAATGGTGGAAAAAGAACTTGCCTAAACCTTCTTGCACCACTGGCAAGTAACTTTCTCTGTCCTCCATCCTCCTCTGTTCCTAGCAAGGGGATATTCAGTGAAGTTGGAACCATTTATAAGAAAAAGAGGATCAAGCTCTTGACCATGCCAGCAGGTGAGGCAGCCATGGGGCAGTCTTGAGGTACACTAAGGTGATTGTACTTAAAGTATCTAGCAAAGACTGCCACATTGTGCCTCTCTGATGAAAACCCACGTGGATTTGGAGTGCTATTGGTATAAGTAAAAACTATGGCACCAAAAGTTGTCTGATTGACATGAATATTGGCATGGTGCTACTATATGACAAATATATATGACTTTGATGTCATATAAAAACAAACAAACATATTAATATAAGGACAAGCCAATATAAAAACAAGCCAATCATATTTCAGCAGGTACTTAAAGGCCTTAGATTTTGCAGATCAAACTTGATATCTCCAGGTATGGATTTTCTGCTACCTACTTAAGTATGACAGGTATCGACCACTGGGGATACTGTGTACACTTTAAAGCACTAAAATAAGCATATTTTTCAGACTGTTCAGGTAATTCCCATGCAGTTGGCATTATATAATGCTCTATAATGAGGCTGACAATTTTGCAAATGTTCTTGTAAATGTGCATAGTTTGACAATGACACATTTTGCGCTTACCCTAAAATTTACATATTAAATCTGGTCTTAAAACAACTTATGAAGTATGGCAGTAAATTATTAATAACTTTTAACAAAATGGATCTACAAAATGTATATAAATCTTTCTGGGTGGAACATCAAAAATGAATGTCTTACATTTGTCCATGACAAAAACCTAAACTAAAGTTGATATTGTGATTGCTAAATAAAATAACACACACACATACACACACACACACACACACACACACACACACACACACACTGTTGTTGTAAGGTTAATTAGATCCTTTGAATTTGCCTTTCCCATAGTTATGTCAGGTGAGCAGGAAATGTCCTTCTTTGCTGAAATAAAATGGTGGGAGCAATTGTGAGGAGAAACATAGTTTCATCAATGGGGTTGTGGAAGATTATTAGCTCTGTTGAGGGTGAAGAAAGTAAAACTGCTCTGTCCTATTACTGACCTGTCATCTTCTAGAGGTAGCTAATGGATCAGTTAATTGTTTGGTCTGCTAAACACAACATGAGGTGGTTTTAAATGACTAGAAATATTATTAAGATTTAGAAATCGATAATGAATTTATATTTGTCTCTATGGAGACTGATTTAGAAATGCAGTCGGGATGCACAAACATTAGAAGGAATACAAAAGAAAACAACTGTTGAATGTTGATAATTAAATTCAATAACACGACAACCACAACCCTCCCTTTTACACTATTATCACTGAAATATATATATCTGATATATATATATATCACTGATATATAACTATCAGTGTTTTTAGATTTTTTACCTTTCACTGTAATTACAGTGTTATTACACTGTTATTACAATCAGTGTTTCCATCTTTATTACACTGTTATGTTGTTATTACACTGTTATTACTATCAGTGTTTTACATCACTTTTCCTTTACATTATAATTACCCTTTTATTACATTGTTATTACTGTTTTAACATCTTTATTTCATTAGTTATTGTGTTATTACACTGTTTTTACATTTTTATTACACTGTTATTACTATCAGTGTTTTTACATACGTTTTAAATTACATTGTTATTATACTGTTATTACATTGTTATTATACAGTTATTACATTGTTATTATACTGTTATTACAATCTTTTTTACAGCTTTATATTACATTATTACACTGTTATTACACCATTGTTAGATGTTATTACACCGTTATTAGATTATGACTAGTGGCGGTACATTTTTACATTGCAGTGTTATTACATTGTTATTACAATTAGTGTTTTTACATAATTTTTATATTACATCGTTATTACATTATGACTGCTTTATTATACTAGTACATTACATTGATGTTATTGCATTATATTATTACACTGTTGTTACATCATGTTATTACATTGTCATTGAACATATTACACATTGTAATAAATTGTGACTTGTTAACAACACATTTTATGTGGGAACACCAGGCCAATCAGGATGAGCTTGAGTGCATGAGCAGCAGAAGTGTATAAAATATGTTGTGTACATCTTATGGTTTGGTCTATGCATTTTGTTTTAGAAGACAAAAAGAAAAAGTCTAATAAAAACAGTAGGGTTCCCACACCGTCGGTACTTGGACCCCTAATAATAATAATAATAATAATAATAATAATAATAATAATCAAACATAAAGTAAAAGAGGAAATGTATATGACAAAACATGTACAAAGCCAGACAAAGGCACAAACACATGAATACATATACACTGAGACTGATGAGACACACCTTAAAGAAATAACAAGAAGGCAGGGCTACAATGGAGAACACCTAATAACACTCAAAAACTTTTGCTACTCCTTCTCCCCTTTCCTTCTGGTCCTCTCCTACCCTGGAAGAGGTTGGGGAAAAGAATGGGAGCAGAAGGAATGGAGAGAAGGAGCCATAATTGGGAAATGTGACAGTTGATACATTTCATATATGATGCTGACTACTAATAAACTGAGCCAATAACTGTGCTCGCTTTCAGCAAACACCTAATACTGCCCAGACAATCACGACTGCTGCAGAGCCACACATTGTTTGCAATTCAGTCCATTTCACGGCTGTAATTGTGAAAAAAATTCCTGCATATTGCAGAGATACAGCAAACAATATAATCTGACTACACTTCCTGCAGATGCTGTGATGGCAGTCAATGTCATATTGTTCTTCCTTTACTTATATTTTAAGCTTTATAATGTAAATCAGTTTATTGTGATGGTGTATTATAATGGTGTTGCTCATAGCCTTGTACCAATGCAGTTACAGTAGTCAGCATAAACAGGTGTGCATGCTCAGAAATCCTTAAAATTTGGATACTCTCATGTATCCTCTGCTGGAAGCCATGTTGAGGGGGATATTTAGTGGCTTCTTTCATCTCCTTGAGCATTTGGGGTTTCTGGATGCAGCCTCAGTACTATGATAGACAAAGGCAGAGACAAGGGAGGAGACAGAGCCCAACACAAACAGTTCTAAGTGCAAAAAAGCACATGGATGCCAAAACAAAGACACAGACTGAGGAAGATACAAGAACACAGGGAAGTAGAAATTAGAGACAGGTCAGATGGGGCAGAAGAATTTGCTTTAGGGCCTTCTCCTGTTAAGAATATTTAAGAAAACTCCCTTGCCTATTTAAATGTTACTGCTCATCCAACCAATTCTAACAAGACAACAGAAATAAACACACAATGCAGATTTTCAATTATTCCATTTATTCCAAAAATGATTTCTTTAAAATATATGTCACCCATGTGCAGAAGAATTATCTAAGTAGTCTAAGTAGATAGTAACCAATTAACCACATTGAATTAACAACTGGTTTCAATTTCATTAGCCACATTCAGGCACGATTACTTCCAGAACTGTTGAATCCAAACGTAACTAGAACCTGTCTTGCAATGTGAATTATGCTAGAATGTCTGAAAATGCACATTGTGACACATTCTAAAGAGATCCAAATACAGATACAAAACAAAGTCACTGAAATCTACTAGTCTGGAAAGGGTTACAAAGCATTGCTAAGGCATTGGGACTTCAGTGAACCACAGTGAGAGCAATTTGTTATAAATGGACAAACAGGGAACAAGAGTAACTGGCCTAACAGAATTCACCACACTGATCATTTATCCAGGAGGCCAGAAAAGAATGCAGACCAACACCTAAAGAAATCCTCACTTGCCTCACTTCAGTGTTAATGTGCACATTTCCACCATAATAAAGACACTAAGCAAAAGATATATCCATCGTAGAGTTGCAAGGGGCAAATAATCATTCTGGTCAGCTCATAAAATACCATAAACTGCCTTTTTTAAAAGATAATATGATGTGCACTGTTGATTCACAGGTGGTACCCTTTAAAGACATGGGTCCCACAGCATTGTGTATTTAATGGCATAATGATGAGGCATTCAACCATGTTAACATTGTATTGTTAAGCATAGTGCTGGTAGTTGCGCTGCTAGTGGAACGGAGAGATGGAATAATGAAGGAGGACTTTCAGCATTCTTCAGCATAACTTATACTAATCAGAGACATTACTGAAACAACTGGATGTTTCAACAGGACAAACATATCAAAGGTGATTGTGGGATTGATAAAGCAGGCCAACAATAATCTTCTGAAACTTTTTTTCCTTTCCAAAGTCCTTTCCTTTAAGCCTACAGAAAATATGTAGAGTGTCAGAAACCAAAACATATGACACAAGAAGAGTGGTCAAACATCTACAATGAATGCTGCCTGAAGTTTATTGATGGCTTCTGGTCTGGGTGTAACAACTGTTGATTGATTCAGTAAGTAACAAAGATTCACTTCTCACTCTGTTTAATCTGAAGAAGCTTTTTAATGTAAATATCTTCACTTGCAATAGACGGCTGCAAACTTCACAAGCTGACCATATACAAATAAAAAAAACCACAGGAGCTTATTCAACTTTGCTGCCAAGGGCAAGCATTATATATTTACCACAGCTTTGTAAGCCAAAGCACATCTGAACATTAATTCAACAAAGCATTTACAACTAAAACTATATACTGCCTGAAACACCACACGCCATGTTAGACATGTTAGAAAAATATAATGTGGGCTGATTACACATGAAAAATAAATTATAGTATATACACACCATCCATCTCCTCTCACTTGTCCGACGGAGATACAGCAGCAGCAGGGGGTTATAGTCTGCAGTGATGTCATTTAGGGCTGGATGACGTATCAATATTTATATTGCTTATAAAGATTATGTTTTTAAGTAACACTGTTTAAATCTTGTGGCAGAGATGGTTATTTCATGTCACATTATTACATTCAAGCACATTAAAATCTGCTCCAGGATTTTGTTGAGGTCATGGGAACAAAATCCTGGGGCGGATTCTGAAATACCCACCTAATTCTTGCATAAAATATTTTTTGTCAGCTCCCTCACTCTGCTCCATATCTCTGCTGTCTACTCAGCTTCCCTCCACTCCCATGCATGCCCACATACACAACATGGAGGGGACATAAGACTTACTGTGTATAAAGAAGAAATCAATATCAAATTTCAATATGTTTAAATATAGTAAAAAAGACATTTAATCAGAATAAGATTTTTTGTACATACTGCCAAGCCCTAAAATCATTACAAGAAATGAAAAAGCTGCAGCATCAAGTTCATGAGTGTTTGCCTCACTGACGGCTTCATCTGTTCCCTTCACACCAACACAGCTGGGAGATCAGTGCTTCTTCTACTCAGAAGTTTGGTCTTCCTCCTAACTTCTTCACCCACTTCTACAGATGCACCATAGAGAGCATTCTCACAGGCTACATTATGTTCTGGTAATAGCAGCTGCACTGCCTGTGACCACATGGCCCTTCAGAAAGTGACAAGAACAGCATAATCTATCACAGGAAACAAACACTCAGCCTTACAAGACATCTATCACTTCCATTGCCTGAGGAAAACTCTCAAAATGAGGTTGGACAGTAGTTACCCAGTACATGGTCTGTTTACCAAACTGCCATCTGTTAGGTGGTACTGCTGCATCCTGTCCCGAACAAACATGCTACAAAAATGAAGCTGAGTGTCCTCTGCCAATACTATCATCACTCAAGTCACTTTATTATTACAGTATTAAGCTCTACATGTATAGTAACACAAGACTATGGGCGTTCATATGACCACCTCCTTGTTTCCACATTCACTGTCCATTGTATCAGCTCCTCTTACCATTTACGAGCACTTTGTTGTTGTACAATCACACAATGTAGTCCATCTGTTTCTATGCATACATTATTAACCTCCGTTCATCCTGATATTCAATGGCCAGGACCTCAAAAGACCACCATAGAGCAGGTTTTTATGTAGGTGCAGTGCAGTGACGCTGACGTGGGGGTGTTAGTGTGTTGTGGAGATGTGTGGGGATCAGACACACCAGTACTGCTGGAGTGTTTAAACGCTGTCCACTCACTGCCAATTCTAATAGGCGATCCTACCTAGCTAGTCCAGCTTGTAGATATCAGAGAAAGAAGCTCATTTGTTTCTGCACAGTTATTGTTGGACATCTGAAGTCCTTCATCAGTGTTCACAGGATGCTGTCAGCTGGAAATGTCTGGTTGATGGACTATTCTCAGTCCGGCAGTGAATGTGAGGGGTTTGAACAGTCCAGCAGCAGTGCTGTGTCTGATCTGGTACTAATGCAAGACACGCAATAAATGGTTTTCATTGATAATTTTTGCTGATGTTTAGTCTGCTGTATGTAGTTGCACAATTGCATCTTTTGGTATAATTTATTGGTAAAATTCCACACAGGTGCCTTTTTGTTTCTGTATATTTAATGTAGTTCTGTATATTTAATGCTATCCTGCTGTAGAGAAAATACCTGAGCTTCACCCCAAGCAGCTCAATACATGAATGCTCTGATATGTTGAGCAAAGGACAAATAAATCTATGAATAAATTTCTGTTTGTGAAACGATTTTCTTGTGCCAATAGGAAAATTTTAAATACGGAGATGCACACAATCCAAATAGTACAATCGTTTAAACGAATACATTTTAAAATGAATGTTAACACTGCCACATATCTTTACAAATAACTCTAAAATAAAAGCACCAGAAATAAAAGAAATAAACGGATGGAGCAATGACAGGTCTATAAAAATAGTAAGTGGAATGCTTCAGAATGTCAGACTTGTGACAACTCAGTGCTTTCCTGTTTATTACCATGGCAACATGATGGACGAAGGTCAGTCTACACAAAAGCATGTAGCAAAGAACGTAACTTTCAGAGTCTGGCCTTGTATTATAGTATAAAACCTGCTCTATCCTTGCATTCTCTTTAAGGCTAAGAAAGGAACGGACACTAAGTACAGTATGTTAATGTATATATATATTTTTAGGTTTGTGTGGATTTTTTTTTTCTTAGTGATTCTGCATTAACGAATGGGAATATGAGACTAATCACTTAGTCTATAAATATTCTGCCTCTTCTCTATTGAAATTTATAAAATGTTAATTGTTCACATTTAACTTCACATGGCATGGAATTAAAACACTTGCTGGAAATAAAATGTAAAAGTAAATGACAATTCACTAATGAAATGAACTACAGTGAAAGGCAGGATTCCTCTGTATAGTTACTGTATTAAATTATGACATTTTAAAGATACCTAAATTAAAGACTATTAAAGCAAAAATGTCCAGTATGAGACATTCTGTCAAAGATATTTTCAGCCAAGTGTGAGCTAATAGTACTCGCAGAAAATTGCAGATAAACAAAATACAGCAAAGTGCATATTTACCTATTTAACATACACTGATCAACCTTAACATTATGACCACCTCATTGTTTCTACATTTTATCATATATGTCCATTTCTCTGCATATGTTGTTAGTCTCATTTCACCGTGATATTCAATGGTCAGGACCCCACAGCACAGGTCTCATGTGGGTGGTGGGTCATTCTCAGCACTGCAGTAACACTAACATGGTGGTGGTATGTTAATGTGCATTGTGCTGGTATGAAAGGATCAGAAACAGCAATGCTGCTGGAGTGTTTGAACACCATATTCACTGTATTAGACACTTGCTCCATCTTGTAGATGTAAAGTCACAGACAGAAGCTCATCTGTTTCTTCAAAGTTTGCGTTGGTCATCCTCTAGTCTTTCATCAGTGCCCACTGGATGCTTTTGGCTGGATATTTCTGGTTGTTGGACTATTCTCAGTCCTGCAGTGACCCTGAGGGATTTAAACACTCCCGCAGCACTGCTGTATCTGATTCACTCATACCAGCGCAACAATCACCAATGCTGTCACCATGTCAGTGTCACTGCAGTGTTGAGAATTACCCACCACCCACATAATACCTGGTCTGTGGTGGTCCTGACCATTGAAGAACAGGTTCAAAGGAGGATAAAAGTATGTAGAGACTCAGAACTACAACGTGCTCCTGTATGGTTACTGAGATAAATTGGACAGTGAATGTGAAAACAAGGAAGTGATCATAAAGTTACAGTTCATCAGTATTTCTTTTCTTACACAGTGTAATATGAAATGATGTCAATAAAAATAGAAATCTTTCACATTCAGTTAAACATGGTTATTTAAATGAACACAGTTTATACATATCTAGATATTAGATATGGCAAGAGAGGGCTTTATAGGAAATGTATGTTTCAGGAATGGGTCATACCTCGCACTCTCTGGAGCCTGAGATGGTACATGTGCATGGGCTTTTCACCAATGAGTCCATGGTCTCTGCACTGGCCTGGTTGTAACTCAGATAATACTCCTGAAGCTGAGAATTTATATTATGCTCAACACGTTTCCTTTTTTTTCTGCGCTTACGGTGGATTGAGTACTGCTGGAGTTGCCTCATGCTGTTGGGATAATGCCGCCATGATGCATAGATTACTAAGAGGATTATTGACACAGACAAGAAGAGGGCCACACTACCAGCAATGATCTTGTGAAATGTCATGTGCTCAAATTCTGGCTCTGGGGTAAAGGGTAGGTGGCTTGGGGTCACTGAAGATAATGGTGAAGTGCCCTTACCAGAGAAACCAGAGGTAAATCTGGGCATGAGGGTAACATGGGGAGATTGTATGGCTGTAGTTGTGGTTGGAGTTATGGGTGGGACTGTTGGGGCTTTTGTAATATATGAAGTTACGTTAATGGTCAAAAGAAGAATCAGTTCTGTGGTTGGTTCTACAGTAAACAACTCTTCGCAAATTGAGCTGTTCTGCACAGAATCCATTACTCTCTCTCCTTGAAGGGCTTTGGGACTACTGCAAATAATGGTGGCATCTCTACTGCCTCTGAAGTTCTTCAGCCAAGACACTAGAGGGCAGATGCTAGAACTGCAGTCCCATGTGTTTCCAGCAAGGTTGATGGTACTGATAGAAATCCAGTTTGACACAACCTCCTGGGAGACATTTGTGAGCTTGTTTGACTCCAAATTAAGTGTGTTTAAGTTGGGCAAACATCTAAAAACATCAGGATCTAATGTCTGAATCTCATTGCCTGAAAGATCCAGTTTCTGCAAGGTGTGCCAAACCCAAGTCAAACCCTGATTCATAGTTCGTATGCGGTTCCATTGTAGATACAATGCCCGTAGATTCAGTAGATGTGGAAAAAGGAAAAAAGTGATCCTGGAAAACTGGTTGTGATCCAGATGCAGCTCTGTCAGCCTGAGCAGCCCCAGAAATGTTGTACGTGTCAGAGTATGCAACTGGTTATAGCCCAAGTCCAGAAATTCAAGGGTCCGACAATCCATAAATGTTTTCATTAGAACTGACTTAATACTGTTTGAGCGGAGGTGAAGGTTCTTAAGCTTTCGTAGTCCGTGAAAATACCCTGGCTTCAGAGCTTGAAGCTGATTGTAGGACAAATCAAGGTTGCGCAGATTTGGCACTGCATAGAAGGTACTGTTCTGCATCTCCATTATCCTGTTGGAATTCAAAATCAACTCTTTGAGTCTGCGCAACCCTTGGAAGGCAAATCTTTCCATTTTACTGATGAAGTTGTGGTCCAAGTAAAGCCAAACCAGTTGGTTAAGGTGGACAAATTGGTGAGACTGCAACACCTGAAGACTATTAAATCGCAGGGATAGACCTTGACATCCTTGGGAGATGTTTTCTGGGATGTCCTGAAATTCACCAGACTCGCAGTAAACAATCTTGCCTTCACAGCGACAACTCCCCGGGCACAAACGCTCCCCATTGCTGAGCAGCAGGAGAACAGAGGCATGGAAAAGGAAACACAACAGGTGCCATTCCCAAACTAGCAGCCCTACAGAGAAACAGGCAAAAACATCCAGTCAGTCAAAGCTTCAACCCATAAGAGTAGAGGAATACAACTTTCATTAGTCTAACAAACTGTGTTGTGAAGCAGCAAGGCCCAAAATCAACGAGGCCTGCCAAACAACATACAGGGTCATCAACTCTATCTAATAAAGTTGTCTTGGTGGTATAGTAAATATGTGGTGGGATAATGGTTAGTTGCCAAAAGGGAGTCAAAAATCCAGTAGATATCTACACAAGGTGGTATAATTGGTTGGAAAGACTGAATTTGCAGCACCCATGGTCCTAGCCGGTAAACATTCACAAGGATTTGACTTGAAGTAGGTGGATAATATTGTTCACTGGGAGAAGCAGACTTCAGGTCAGTAACTCCTTATGAAATTGGGATGGAATAGCAATAGATAGCAACAGAATGTCTATTGGCTGTTCTAAAAATGAGTTCCTCTCTCTCCCTTCGTCTATCAATTGGAGGAAATTACAAAGCATTAGAACTGCATGAATCAGATAAAATACAGTGGGTAAAAGATACAGTAGTGAGGATTAATGGAATGTAATATCTATTCAAATATGACTAGTCAGTTGATTAAAACACTACAAGCAAAATGCAAAAAAAAATAAATAATAATAAAAAAAGATACACATCTGCTTAATGTTTCCTACACTGCAATCACACTAGCCATCTGTTTATGTCTGTACTAGCTATTGGTAGATGCACTGGACCTTAGACTTCTGCACAGCCTTGACTTTTAACGCCCACTCCTGTTTGCTCTACGCGCAAGTCACACAAGCCTGTGGCTGCAAAATTTAGTAGCCAATCAATCCAGCCTGCATCCGCTCGTTCCACCATCATGCTGATCCGCATCTGCCTGCTGACTGATTGACTTTCCGTACAGATCTGCTCACGTATCTGTGCCTCCACTCTTTCTGTCCATTGCTTTAGTTTAGTGTCCCAAACCACACATTACTACACTACACTGTGTTTCAAAACTAGTACACTAATGACTGAGAAGCATATTAATGTGCATAGCTGCCTTAGTAAAACGATAGATGTGTTAGGGTGCAGCCAGAGTAACTTTACATTTTCTGAAGGCAGTTCTATCTGAGGCAGAACAAAAGCAATTGGTTCAGACAATAACCACTAAACATAGCCAGTAGGCGGAGCTTGGAAAACAGGTCTGCTCTGCTTTTTATATGTTGTTGGTCTTATTTTTTTTTACAACCAAAGAAATCACTACATTTGAAGCTATTGGCTAGTTTTGCAGGCAGTTGTATGAGAAACGCCATATAAAAATTTCTTATAAACACCCACCTACTGGTCATTTTAATTGGTTATTCTCAACCAATTTTCAGAGTCACTTTTGAGTAGTGATTTTGCACATAAGCATTTTGTTTTCTGGGGTTAGATTTTATTTTATTTTTTCTCTGCAATTCAACTGCAGTATCAGGATTCCTGCCCGCTTCCACGAGCGTTCACTGATCTATTCACCCAAGTCTGCTTCTCCCAGTGAACGATATTACCCACCCACTTCAACCCACCACCTAGTTGATGTTTACCTGCTATGACCACGGGTGCTGCAAATTCAATCCTGCCCAACAATTATTACCAGCTCGAGAGGACTACTGGACAGCAGGAGTGCTGGAAAGAGAGTGCGAAAAGGTGAGGGAAGTGGCTGCCATCACTCTCGGCAGAAAAACAAGTTGATATTTCGAAGGAATGCCGCAGTGTTTTTATTACAATGTCTTGGAGCATGTAACCTCAGCAGGGGTCAAGAGATGACTGATTTCTTTCATCATGTGTTGTCTTGTTCGTTAAACTCCAAGGAAACAGACGAAATTAAGTAAATATGGGAAAAAAATGGATACTTTAACAGTGCCCTACCTCCTTACACACATACACACGGGAGTTTACATGATTTAAAGCAACACATTCATTCAAACCCCTCCTTTAACTGAACACCATCACTATGGAGGAATTCTGGTCCACTGTTATTATGCTGCTTCCAGTCATCCACATTAGACTGCTGGTACAGCCCATGCACCTCAAGGTTCAACGTGTTGTGCATTCAGAGATAATTTTCAGCTCACATCAGTTGTAGATTATTTGAGTTACTGTAGCAACAAGGCCTTCTTGTCCACAGAGCCACTGCACTCTGGATGTTTTTTTCCCTTGTACACCATTCTGTGCAAATGCTGAACATGAAATCACCAGGTCCAGATGGAATTCATCAGGAACAATGCATTAAGGCAATGCAATAGAAATAATACAGGAAGATGACAAAATCCTGCACCTAATAACTGGGGTTATTCAGAGGGCCCACCACATTTCCTTGGTAAACTGGTTGATTTAGCAAATAAAGGCTGCAATGGATTAGCTGGTGTTGGTAGGAATAAATAAATAAATAAATGAAATGCTCATTTCAAAGCTTGTGTGACAAATGTAATAAATCAGGAAGCGGTAAGTCTTTTTTCATGTCTGTACAGCTGATAAAGTGCCCCAGCACACACACCTAGAGCTCAAAATGGAAATATAACTGTATGGTTTGCACACAGGCACAATACTGACGTAGCTTTAATCTGGGAATTTCTACCATTCATGTCATAATTGTTACTGCACTGGTTGATGCCACGTTCAGATTCAGCCAACAGTATTTACTTCAGTTCTCTAATACGGTATTTTTTTCCCATTATATGTTTAGCTCTGTTGTGCTAAAATGTGACATGCTTATATTCTTACGATCCTTTTCTGTGCATTTATTTATTTAGTTGTCATTCCAGGTGGAGGCAATCATTGCCACTACATCACATGTCTGTCACAGGCCAATTATTTGCCCACTGGACATGAAACCAGGGCCCAAGATGTTCTGTTCCACCCATCCAACGTCTTGTTCCATCTCTTTCCAACTAATATATATATTTAAAATTCTGGACAGTAAACTGTTCATCCATGAAATTGGTGTTTATGTTTCAATCAGTGTAATTTTGATGAGCATCATGGTTTCTCAAAGAACATAGTTCAGTAACTGCATATTAGATCTACAGTAACATGCTGTATATAGGTTCTACAGTAACATGCTTTTATAGGTTCTACAGTAACTTGCTGTATATAGGTTCCAGAGTAATATTCTGTATATAGGTTCCACAGTACCATGCTGTATATACGATCTACAGTACCATGCTGGTATAGGTTCTACAGTAACATGCTTTTATAGGTTCTACAGTAACATGCTGTTATAGGTTCTACAGTAACATGCTGTTATAGGATCTACAGTAACATGCTCTTGTAGGTTCTACAGTAACATGCTGTTATAGGATCTACAGTAACATGCTTTTATAGGTTCTACAGTAACAAGCTGTTATAGGTTCTGCAGTAACATGCATAACTTTTATACCTCGTGTATGTTTTTTGTTTCTAGTGTAATTATAGTTTTAGAACTTATGTTTTATGTTTATATCTAAAAGATTCAGTGTTGATGAGAACTAGCAAAGTAAGAATTCAATTCCACAGCTTGTTCACTGTGGATCTGAGGTTGTCTTGGTGGTATAATGACCTGTGCTGAGTTTCCTTCTTAGATCAATGATGACATTGTCTCTCTCTGTTCAGATGCTCTTAATGGTAAGATGATGGTGGGAACCTGGATTCTGATCAGAACGCAGTTTAGCACGTCACAACAATCAGTGCTCGGACTCGTTTCAGAAACAGGTGTATGCTGGGTGGTCGTCACTCTTACCCATGGCACGGGGTCTTCTGCCAATCTGCGATCTTAAGTGTTAGACATCTCCTCTGCGTTTCGGTGAGACCTGGACTGTACCACAATCAGGAGCAGTGAGGAGACCTGCGTCCGAGAGAGCAGCCAGACACAGAAGACACATATTCAGACGATGACAACCACAGAGAAACGACACGTTTTCCTCCGAAAAGAGACACAGAGAGACGGAGAGAGAGAGAGAGAGAGAGAGAGAGAGAGAGAGAGTACAAAGAGAGTGAGATAGACCGAGAGAGAGAGAGAGACACCGAGAGAGAGAGATAGAGAGAGTACAAAGAGAGTGAGAGAGACCGAGAGAGAGAGAGATAGAGAGAGAGAGAGAGAGAGAGACCGAGAGAGAGAGAGATAGAGAGAGAGAGAGACCGAGAGAGAGAGTGTGTACACAAGGAGAGAGAGAGAGAGACCGAGAGAGAGAGAGTGTGTACACAAGGGGAGAGAGAGAGAGAGAGAGACCGAGAGAGAGAGAGTGTGTACACAAGGGGAGAGAGAGAGAGAGAGAGAGAGAGAGAGAGAGAGAGAGAGAGAGAGAGAGTACACACACACAGCAGACACAAACAGATAAACACACAGATAGAGAAACAGATAAAGACATACGGACACATACAGAAAGAGAAACAGACACAGATGGATAAACAGACGCAGACACCGATAGATAAGTAGATATATACCCAGACAGACAGACAGACAGATAGATAGATAGATAAATAGATAGCTCACTGAAACATGCCATCCTTACAATAAGTCTGGGTTCATGAAAGGCACAGAAAGGATACAGAAAATTTTCTGCTGCATTGAAGGTCCCAGTGAGCACAGTGCCTGCATAATCCATAAATGGAAAAAGGTTGGAACCACCAAGATTATTCATAGAGCTGACCGCCCCAGCCAAACTGAGTGGTTGTGGTAGGAGGATCATGGTCAGGGAGGTGACCAAGAACCCTATGGTGACTCTGACAGAGCTCCAATGTCCCTCTGCGGAGATAAGAAAGGCATGGTGGTGGCAGCAACATGCTGCAGGGATGTGTTTTGCAGCAGGAACTGGGAGACTAGTCAGGGTTGAGGGAAAGATGAATGCAGTGAGGTACAGAGACATTCTCGATGTTAACCTGCTCCAGAGAGCTCTGGACCTCAGACGGGGAGAAGGTTTATCTTCCAACAGGACAATGACCCTAAGCACACTGCTAAGATAACCAAGGATTAGCTTTGGGACAACTCTGTGAATGTCCTTGAGTGACCCAGCCAGAGCCTATTCTTTAACATATCTGGAGATATCTAAAAACAGCTGTGCATCTTTGCTCCCCATTCAATTGATGGATCTTGAGACGTTCTGTAAACATTAATAAATTTGCAAAGATTTCTAACAAACCTCTCACTTTGTCATTGGTGGGTATTGTGTTTAGAATTTTGAGTGGAAAAATGACTGCATTTTGAAATAAGGTTGTAACAATAACAAAATGTACACAAAGTGAAGCAGATAGACTGTGTGTGACAAAAAAGAAAACAAACAAACCCAATCTATATTCATATATATATATATATATATATATATATATATTTATTTATTTATTTATTTTTTTAAACATGTATACACTGATCCTAGTTTCTATGTTGTCCATTTTATCTGCTCCACTGACCATACTGGAGCATTTTGTAGTTCTATACTTACAGACCTAGGTTTGTTTTTAAACTAAAATTGGGAGCTTTAAGAACATTAATTAAATTCCATTCATTCATTAAAATCCATTCAAGTTATATTTTAAATCCAAAACAAATAAAATATTGTCAATGTCCAATGAAAACATGCATCTCCAAAATAGAAATATTACAGAAAAAACAAAAATATTCTTAACTTTGAAGTTAACGTAATATAAGAGCAATTAGTCATTTTAGAGAAATTCTGTTGGTGCATTCATTATGGAATTCTGATACAATATAAAGAACAACTGTCAGATTCACATTAATTCCTTAGATCCATTCTTAATTTCCCTGAGGGAACCATATTCTATTATGGAGAAAATAAAAATGGACAAAGGTGGAGATACATGGTTTTCATTGGACAGTGATATAGTGCATTTTTAAAACACATGGTTTTTCAAAAGCACAGAAACACCCATATAGAAAGAAAATAGTTTTGCAGATGGTGAACCTATTTTAGATTAGAGTAAGTTCTAGAAGTGAGATTATAAAATCTGATAGAGTGAAGGACACTCTGGATGACTGACTGGGACTGAAGTTCAGATCAGATGTCAGGTTTAATTTGGGAAAATGAAAATGAATGAATGGTGAATCGAATCTTGCAATTTTAATTAAATGATAAGGGCTTTCCTATATAGATCTGATACAACACACCTGACACACCAACTAATCATTTAATTAACAAGCCCTTTAAATGCAACTTCTAAATGAAGTTGCATTGAATATGTCCACCATGTTGGTGACATGGCCAAACACACTTCTCCTTCAGTCACAGCTTTTGTCTAAATCAGAGTTTACATGACCACTTACACAATCATATATCCCTTTATGATGGAGTGCATGTAAACCCTTTCACTGATGTGACCCAGCTTACCAAGTGAGGCAGGTGGTAAAACTGAACTGAAAAATGAGAACTTCGGGCCTGATTCACAAAAGCCTTCCTAATAAAAAGCTTTTGAAGACTAAGACTTAGAAGTTCTTTAGAATGCTCTTAAAATCCAACTTTCCAAAACATCCTAAGACATTCTCATATATTTTCTTGATAAATACTTTATTTTTAGTCTCTAATTAATAGACACAGGCAACAAAACAGGGAGAGATGGGATGCAAAAACAAAAGCAGACAAAAGCCCAGGACTGGCTAATGTCTATGTACAGTCATAGTGAAGGGGAGCCTCAAGAGCACCATCTAGGCAGATTCATGGATAGTGGGGGACTCCCTGTCCACCTTCACATACCCCACTGGTGGACCCATATGAGAGGGATTGAGGTAGCACACCGTGCCCATCTGTTACCAGCTACATCCATTCTTATAGGACAGATGTTCCACCATTATTTGGGAGGAGGTAGTTGTAAATGCAAGATAAAGTTTTTATTTAAAAAAAAAATGCTATGTAAACAGGGGAATTAACCAAATGTAAGCATGAACAGACATGAGACACAACAAACAAACAAACAAAAAAAAACTGGGAAGATAGGATACACTGGATCCAACCATAATAACAAACACACATGATGACAAAGAGCTGCTGGAACAATGGTAACAAGAGGGCAGGGCTACAAAGAGGCACAGATGACATCACTAATAACAGGGCGGAGCTAGGGAGGAGACAAGACTGAAACAGAACCATGTGCTGGAAAAGCACATGGCAAACTAAAACAAGATGAACAAAGACAAGCCAGAACAGATAGGGAACAGAAAGTAATCAGTACCAGACATAAGTGTGACACTCATCATAAACAATCCCATTTTTTATGTTTTATTTTGCAATGTTCAATTAAATCTACACTGTGGAGCAAAACTAATGAAAAACAGAATCAAAGTAAGCCTTCAAAACCTGTCTGTCTTCTTACAGTCTAAGACATTTGAGGCTTCTTATTACAAATGAAAATATTTTGTAATGCAGTCAGCTAGTATGTAAGCAAATACAAGTTTAAAGTCACTTCCCAGATCCACATCACCTCTATGGTAACTGATTTCCCCTGTTGCTGGTATCCAGATCAGTATTTCTCAACCCTGGATCTGGGGCCAACCCATACCCCTGTTCCCACCTCACCAACTAATCAACTCATTAAGCCCTTTCAGAAGGGGTGCCTTCAGGGTCAGGGTTGAGAAACTCTTTTCTAGACTTCTATATAAACCTGTCTGTTTGTTACATCTTGGCACAACATTGCCAGTCTTATTTACTGCCTAATTTATCCTTTGTTTTGAGTTTATTTTCTTGTTTAGTTTCCATTTTCACTCGTTGTCTTCCCCTCAGGTCTCTACAACTGGTCAGTGTTGCTCAATGTTGCTTTTTTTCATTTACAATAACATGTCATATTTAATTGGAGTTATATCATAACTTCATTTTAGGAAATGGTCGGCGGCAGTGGGCAGACCTATCCACAGGGAGCAGTTGGGGAGTTAAGTGCCTTGTTCAAGTGCACTTCAGTCGTATCCTGCCAGTTCAGTGAATCAAATTGGCAACCTTCCAGTCACAAAGCTGGTTCCCTAACCACCAGGCCACACCTGACTGAAGTAACTGTCAACTAATTTAGAACTAACTGTGGCAGTTATATTGTATTGGTCTAGTTTTATATATCGTCATTTCAGTTTGGGCAAGGCACAGAGAGAACGGACACACACACACACACACACACACACACACACACACACACACACACACACACACACACACACACACACACAAAACAAAACAAAACAAAAAAAAAGCCACCCATTACACCTGACAATATGATTAATACTGTCTAGACATTTTTGATAGTCTTTTGAAAATTATTTTATGATTCAGTCCAGATTGAGAGCTGTTTGAGAATACTTGACTTTATTTCAGTATAAACACATGTCCAGCACTAAAATATATTTTCCAAAGTGCCTTTCACAGCAATCACTCAAATATTGGAAACAGATTTTACCTCTGACCTTTCAAATTTTATGAATTACAAATATTTCAGGCTTAAACCCAATTTTAAAAGTATATCAGTATACATCCATGTAGAAAAAAATGGCAGGCCACTGTGCAATGCTGTGCAACATGAAGGACATCTTGCTGTCAGATGCTGGTACTACATCACACTGTGTTGTAGCCAAGGCAAGGTGCTCCAAAACAGTGAAATTGGTAGAGACTTACAGAGCTCTCTAGGACAAACAGAAATAGAATTTCCCCTTCATTTTTACTCTGTCTGATAGAAAATAATCCATTCCTTATCAGAATAAATGCTACCAGAAAGCAGTTGCAAATGCAAATGAATGAGCAAAAATGGGAAAAAAATGTAATTTTCAAAATTATTTTTAATAGTTGTTTGAAAAATTAAATCACAAACACTCTTTTGAATTGAATGTTTTGTAGTTTGATGTATTTTTATTTGCCAAAAAAAAGGTTATTTTTAGCTGCATGCAGGTTGAGCATGTACACAAGGACAGAACTCTAAACATGCATTTAAACTGGAATTTAATTCAGTTGGAAACAACTGGATTCCAAGATGTAATTCACTGATAATTCATCACAAAATTAGGAGACCACAAGGGTTAGATAAATCTTGTAGTTTTTTATGATATGTGTTATGTCTGTAGGTAATGCTGATCCTGAGTTATGTAGCTGCCCACAAAGTGTGAATCTCGGGATCTAATATTTAAGGAATCCCAGAAAAAGAAAACAGTATTTGCAGTTTTACTGCAATAGTCTCTTATGCTGTTCAACTGTAATATACCAATATTACACAGGATACAACAGGACAAGTATTTAGTATTTAGTAAAATATCATTTTAAATCAAATGTGGCTTTATCTTTTGAATAAAGTAAAAAAAGTGTCCAACAGTATCCAGCAACATAGAGTGTTATTGATATAATGGACCGCTCAGGTTCATTGCACCTCATTGTGGAGAATCTTCAGCCTGTTTACAAGGGTAATTTACAGGTTAGGTCCATGAATTGCTTTTTACAATAGTGTTCCTGATTCACAACACATAATTGCTCATCATAATACAGTTCCTTTCATTCATATTTCCATTCTAAGAATGATTATAGCAGGGATATCAAAAAACCTAATAATACTTGTTGCAAAAAAAACAAATGAAGGTCTTGTCCCTTTATACATGTATACGTGTATTCTGAAATGTATCAGAGCAAAGATGCATGAAATTTGATTTGTGCCAACATGTGAATTAAATTCACGTCAGTTGTTTACACTAAAATCATGCTTCTTGTGATTAATCACCTGTCAGAAGTGTTAGGAATTCAGGGTCAAAAATTGATATTCAGGTGGGCACCACTAGAGGCATCATTAGCCTTAGTTTGGCAGAGTGTTGGCTCTGTCTAATTCTTTCTCAGGTCTCTCTCCTTTTTCCAATTTGTCTCAATTTCTCTCTCTGTCTCTCATTATTGGTGTCACTATTTTTGTTTGTTTGGGGTATAATATGATTGGCTGTATCCCATGAAGCTCATTTTACCAAACTGACCAAAATAAACAAACTCAGTGGCCTGGACTGACCGAGCAACAAATGTGGGAGCTGGCCCCATTTAGTACACGTATTCAAACACACCCAGGCTGCAAGGATTGTTTGACTCCTAGAAGGGTTCCCAACCAAGACAAGGCACTTATTTATATATTATGTCATTCTCATGGTATATTTAATGTAGGGGCAGTGTGGGTTTCCTTCCAGGCTAGGCTAGTGGCAGCATTAGGGTAGCATCCCTACACTGGCTTGTACATTATTGTAGTTCTAGACTATAACATGTGGGGCTTGTCTGGGATGATACAGATTGTAAGCATTGTTTGTTTGTGTTTCTAAATCTAGCTGTATTAATTAGTAATCATGACTACTAGATAATGAACATGGCTATTAGCACCTGGTCACTAGTGTCTAGGAATGTTTGAATAATTGCTATTTTTAAAGCATATATTGAGACATTAATTAGGTGTGCCATCTAATTAGGAAACATGAGCTGTGAATGCTGTGTTAATAACTCTAACAATGTTCTGGCGGGTGGAATTTTTATAGATGGCTGTATTTGGGAACTGCTCATTGTGAGGAACCATGTCTAATTAGCTGGTTAATGAGCAACTACTTTGAAATGCTAGTGGTGTGAAGATCTGTATTTTTGGAGTGTGACACACTTTATTTGACCTGATATATAGTGTATGCTTCTGCAAATTGAAGCAAAGATTGTTTAAATCACACAAGTTTTTGGGAAAGAGGAAGCAGGAAGGAATGGTTTGCATCCTGCATGGCTTCCCATTCCCAAATGACTGACATTGGTAGTGTGGTCTCATTTGGATGTTGTGGCAGAAGCAAATAAAAGTGAAATAATATATGTATTCATGCTTCACCTGGGAGGTTTAGAAGCAGAAGCAGAGTCAGTCAGGCATCAGAAGGAGTTGGAGGTTGGATGTAGATAGACATAGAAAAAAAGAGATGCAGAAGGAACAATGTTGTAAGAAGAAAGATTTGATTAGGAGAGAGAAGGAATTGGAGTTAGTTCAAAGGGATATAAAAGAAGCAGCAGTGCTAGTGAAACTGGAATTGGAGTGAGCAAAAATGGATCAACGGGAATTGAAATTGGCAGTGGACAAATGACGATAGACTTGATATTACTCTGCTTTGTGTTGAAGCCTCATTTTTGTTCAAATACTGTTGATGTTTTTTTTTTTATATATATTTCCAAGCATATGGCTCTTGAGAGATTTTGGCCTGAGAAACACTCGTTTGTCGGAAGCTTACAGGAAAAGCTCAGGAGACTTATGCATACACTTAGTATAGAGAGTAGTAATGATGGAAGTCAAACAAGCTGTGCTGATAACCTACAAACTCATACCTGGGGCAATTATTCATAATTTCTTTCAGAAATACTAAAGGCAAGACACAAATATGGAGATTTCATGAAAAGTTGATTTTTGAGGAGTGGTTGAGCGCAAGTGAAGTGTATACATTTCAGGAGCCAAAGCAGCTAATCCTCTTTGAGCAATTTAAAAGCATTGTCCCACAGCACTTGGAGGTTCATTTAAATGAGAAATTAATAGAGTCTGCTTCAAAGGCTGCCGCGGTCACCAATAACTATGTGCTTGTGCAAAAGCAGTCATGGTGCGAGAAACATAGAGGAGGCTTTATTGCTTAGCAGTTTTATGGATTTGCCTGAGAGTAACTCTCTGCAAGCTATTGGGCTGTTGGTGGGGGCTGTTGGTGAGATGGTGTCTCATGAAGTGTTCCTGTAGACTAATTAAGTACTATTTACGTCACAGTGGGAGTAATATCTTTATTACCTGTTAATGGGATCAGCCTAATTTTGAGAAATGATTAAGCAGGAAGTCAGGTTTTTGTCACTCAAGTTGTGTGTGTGTGTGTGTGTGTGTGTATGTGTTTGTGTGTAAATTCCCTGTGCTGCTCCGAAAATAGAAGCTCCGGAGAATGAATATTCAGAATGTTTTTCGACGTTCAATGTCTAAAGTTTCAGCATGTCCTGCATTGCACTTTGAAAAGCCCCAAGTTAAAGTGGATGATTTTCTTTTTGAATCATTGTCTGGAACCTCAGCAGATCCTCAGATCCGTCATGTGACCCTCATTAAATAGCAGAAACCTTACCCTCTCCTCTGTAGTTTGTGAGACAGAAGGGTGAAGGGTATAACTGTCAAGGGGATGAGCTCATGAAAAAATGGAGCCCAACTGCCATACAAGCTAGTGGACAGTTGTGGCACAGTTTATATTTGCTCAGAGTTACTGGACAGATGTTTTGAGGGTGATCCATGAGACCCCAATGGTGGGACACTTTGGTAAAACACAAAGGTTTTTAGGCATTTTTCTTTTCTGTTGGTAACTGGGATTTGATGCTGACTCCCATGTATGATGAATGTTTTTCTACTGCTTTTAGTGGTACATATGCAGTTTTAAAGACAGTATGGGCCTATGTGAGGTCAACATTATATTACATTAATTTAATTAAGTCCTACCATAACTGAACAGTGGCAGTTTTGGTTGCATCTCTGGCTATGAGCTGTGAGTGTAGAACCAGGGAATACTCAGCTGGAAAACTCTATGAAGAAGTTTGATTAACACTTTGTTTACTTAACATAGGAACACAAAGCAGACTGGTGACCCTGGTTGGTGGTTTCCTCCCAGTGTTCAGAGATAGACCTGGTCTTAGAGTAGATGTATGATGTTGAGACTGGAAATGCAGACCCTATTAAACAACATCCTCATAGACTTTCTCCAGCTAAATGGTTTATAGTTCAACAGAGTTTGGCTTAGATGGAAGGGATTGGTGCCATGGAACCATATGTTTGGTGCTCACTTGTGGTATTGGTTCCATAGACAGATAATTCTCTGTGGCTGTTTCTAGATGTAATGTAACTCGGTGTAATGTAACTTGGTAAATCAGTTTACCAAGGCAGATGCTTTTCCTTTTCCTAGCTTGGAGGAGTGTATAAACCAGATTGGTAGAGCTCATCTATCTAAATTAGGTTTGCTCAAGGGTTATTGACAAGTATATCAGAGAGAGTGAGAGAAATTTCAGCTTTCGTTATTCCGTTATATTCACACCAAAGTTCTTTATTTGGTATCCTGATACCTTGGGCAACCGTTCAGAAATGAATCAGGTTATTGCCTCTGCTGTTGGTAGTTCAAAGTGATTTGTGGCCTGAACATTGTCCCAGAAGGGACAACTGCTACAAAAGTTGTGGTAGGCTGGGTTTGTAGTTAATCTATCCAAATGCAAGACTGTAAAAGGCCAAGTTATTTATCTGGGTCCTCGGGTTGCAAGGAAGCCAAGGAGGGCCAAGAGCCAAGCTATTGTGGATGTGTCTTGTAGGGCAGTTATAGTTATGTGTGGGTTTTTACAGGTGTTGTGTTTCAAATTCACAGTTGTAGCACCCTTGACAAATCTTTAAAGTTATATAGCCCAGTGAATGTGCAGTAAATTTAGAGTTCATTATTCCTTTCAAATCGCATGTGGGTGCTTGTGAAATTGGCACCGATGTGTTATTCAAGGCAGATAATCACTTTGAAATGTGTGCATTCAATTGTGTGTGAAGAAGTGGGGGAGACTGAATAGGATTTCTTTCTTTTACAAATTTTGCAACACATCTCAAAGAAACTAGTTGTATTGCTATAATATGCTTCACAAGTTCAAGCACGACAAACGTGGTGTAATATCATGCCTAATTTTAAAATATTACTGTTAATATTGTAACCCAACAGATCTATTCACTCTGGTCTTGGCAGTGTGCACGTGTACAAATAAGAGAGATACCTTTTTCACCCTTTTCTCAGTGATTTCACATAAGATACATACATTTGTCATCAATGCTAGGTCATAATGGCAGGTCATATCATTCCTGGGATACTGATCATGCCCTCAGATAACCCTAGTGGATTATCAACTTTCTGATCACTGCTGACTGTAGTAAAAGAGTGGAGTACAACATGCAAGCTACCAGAGCTGCAGACCAGAATAATGTTGTGTCACCAAGGAGACTGGAGCTTGCAGAAAGACCACATCACCCACAGGTGATAGTGCAGAGAAACAGAAAGAGGTACATTCTTTACTAGTAATGGCCACTTGTCTTTGCATAATTTGGGCTTTTTGGGACAGACAACAATGAGGTGATTAAGAAAAATATTTACAATACAAAGGTATGCCTTTCATTGTGATTTCAGCAGATCAGGGGTCTGTCATGAAACTTATTCTGCCTTCTGCAAGGAGATAAACCAGTTAGTGCACTCAGGGTAAATTACTAAATTACATTAGGAGATGAATGGTTAGAGGAAATGTTTCACTAGTACTGTATAATCCAAGAGAAACAATGGATAATGGAATTCCACTGCAGTTTACAAAAGAAAGTGACAAATTGTTCTATATTTCATGGGACAGATTTGTGCTACACTGGATTAATACAAAATCATAAGGAGCCAATCATTTACAACTATTCTTTATAAAATGTGTTTAATAATGTAAACATGTTGGTCCAAGTATCAGAAATTATGGTCACTTAACTTTCCTTCAGGGAACAGAGTGATTGTTTAAAAAAGTCTCAGTGTCAGAAACAGAAGATCCATAGAGGAAAGAGGAAAATTCTGATTAAAAAAAAGGAAATAGTAAAAGAAAACTGATAAATAAAGCAAAGAACGTCTTTCAGGTGTCTGTTGTACTGTGCAGAATCTGAAAAGCAAAAAGCTCGATCCCTAACCCTAGCCTACAATGCATTCCCCAATTCCCTTTTTTCCTCAACCTTTAGGACCTTCCAGAATACAATTTACAGCAAACTGTCAAGCTGCTTACTGATACAGTGCATCAAGCTGTCTGAGAACCTGTGACAGAACTGACAATGTAGAGGGCAAAGTTTGAGGACTGATGTCCATTTTCACCTTATCGAGCCTGGCTGGGAATCAGTGAGTCTTATAATTGGTGTCAGGAGTGACACATAAGCCAGAGCCTAACTCTTTGCTCTAGAGTAAAACAACGTATGAGCCCTACAAAACTGTTTCTGCTTCTCCCAGTGGAATTAAAGTCAACACTAGTAGGCTTGTTACAGAATTAATTATAGTCTTTATGTAAATATAATGTAATGCATGAGGAGTTAAGTGAGGTAAACCAATATGTTAAAAAAAAAGGAATTTAAAATTTGAAAAGGAATAAATAATTCTAAGAATGTTGTTGAAGTTAGGGTTAGGAAAGGGTTAGAGTTGGGTTAGGTTCAGATCACACGTTTACATGGCTTACGTCCAAACATTCTCTGCTCAAATCATTTCACTTCTGCATGTCAATGTTACATCCATAATTTGAGCAATTGTACAACACTCAAAAAACATGTAATACAGAGTGTACAACTCCTGAAATGTTCTTTTGAATGTCTCTTTAGACACAACACTGGTTCAGAACTGTGCCCAATGCTGATGCATATTCATGCAGAATCATGCACATTTTGTGTGTCTGGGTAGCATTTTTAGTTTCAGCCCCCTACCACAGTGACTTTTACAAAACTGGACCTATCAGATCTCAGTGTCCACCACTTTACAATGGAAACCTCTGTATAAAGCAGCAAATAAAATGAATAATTATCTCTGAATAATGCCAAGGTAAATTGTACTGAATGTAGCTTTTTCCCCTCCATGCTGAGTGTTTCTGTCTTCAGCAATGCTCACTTTCCCTCAGCCCTGATAACCACAATTCATTTCTTATGAAAGCTACCTGATGTACAGAAATAGCAATCAATACGCCAGTCAATGCTGTGAAATTGAACCAAGCTATATTTTTAATCAAGGGATTGTGACAGGATCGTAAGTCAATAGCAAAACCACCGCGCTTTCTCCACCCCCTGATTGAAACTTGTGCTCATTGTTTCCAATTTCATGCTATTGACTGCTGCTCCTGCTTCACACTCTTTTACTTCAATACAATCAGATACACAATAGAGCAGAGTGTGCAAATGCTTCCAATTTCTGCTTGCTGCACTTTCTTTTTTCTCTTCTCTTAAATACACGTACACAAACAAATTTGTGATAGGCTACTTGGTTTATCAGATGAGCCCATACAGTAATGTTTGTCTCTAGCAAAACAACACACTATGAACCTATTAATATAATCTTTCATAAACCTTGGACACAGTATGTGGAATAGTGCTAAAAGTTGTGCCAAGTTTAGGATTTATGCTTACAAGTGGTATTAACCTGGGAAAAAAATATTTTAGTGCTGTTGCATACCTTTAGTACACTGTAGGCACACTGGCATCTTCTAAAGATCACTGGATTATAATTAGCATGACAGATTGTGGCCAGTCTGTTTGAGGCCAAGAAACATTCTTTTGTGACCTGTGTGCATTTTTTTCTATAAATCAGAAAAAAATAACTATATAACTATAAATGTTTCTATATGTCTAGAATGACAACTAACTAAATACGTTGGGTTTTGAGAATGAGATTATTAACCAATTTAATTAACTGACAATGTTATACTTCATATGCCTTTTATTTTGTCAATAACAAAGTATATGTGATCGTATGATGTAGACTCCAGTCTGGTATTACTGTGGCCATTAAAACTACACCAAAGATTCAAGCTACCTTTATATTTTGTGGTAATTTCAAGTAATCCTTTACTCTCCGTGACTTGGGTGTTCTTAAACTTAAAAAGCTTTTACTGAACCAAGTCAGACTCTTCAGCAGATGAGTGAAGTTGGAAACGCCCGACCTCACGAATGCAGGAATTACACACTAGCATTAAGGGAAAAAAAATATTATGAAAATGTAAGATTTAAGATGTTTTTAAAATCACAAAGAAAATTAATAATACAAAAGAGGTGACAAGATATTGATATGCACTTATTGTAGCGTTTCTCACAAGATCCAGACTTGATATTGAAGTTTTTTTTAATGAGCTATTGTAAGGCCACAGCTCACATCAAAACAAGAACACATATAGCAGTAACCAATTTCGATAATGTTAACCCTGGTCTACACTCTGGCCTCCAACACCACAGAAAGGAACACACTCTGATGCACTTCCCTCTCCTTCTCAATTCTCGGACTGGCTGGGTTTGAACCACATAAGCCCCTTGAGGATTGGCAGAAAGCGAAGTGACTGGCAGGTATATTTACATTCTCGGACATTATCACATGAACAGGAACTGGCAGTAGAACATACATAACAGCATAAAAGCTTTAAATACAGTATTTTCAGCATCATCACTGATTCCATCAACTGCAGATTGAATGTCATATGAACCAAAATGTTAATGTTTAGAATTTGTACATAATTTTCTACAAACCAAACATTTTTGGGCTACTTATTGTGTATACAAAGTTTGTCTTAATGTAATGTATAGACATGCATGTACTTGTCTGAGGCTAACTTCTAATTAATTCATAAAAGTAAGTTGAGTGGGATTATTCTGACCTGATACCAACTAGGTAAAGAGGGATAATGGTGAAGAGCAGTAAAAAAGAGAACAAAAAGTAATGTTTATAGTAAAATAGCTGTAAATACGAAAAATATGTGTTGCCTTACAAAACCATGTATTTCTTTCCACCATGCAAAACTTCTCAATGTGTTAGGAATAAAGATTTTTATAACTTTATGTGAACGGTTTACTATCACTGCTGAAAAAATCACACCAAACCTCTGAAAGACTTTGATCATATTTTAATAACTGAATCTATTTCAATGTAATTTTTAAAATTCACTTCTGCTCCATGCTAAATCTTGTACCCAGTGTATTTTCAGGCCAGCAGAATGAATTTTAAATTCATCTTCCGTATTTTCACTCCTGCCTTGGACCACTGTACAGGAGGACACAGCATAAAGTACAGCAACAATTAAAAGCTCTTGCTGTAAATAGCTACATGGATGAGAATATGGCAGACAAACACCACCACATTTATTCCTAGAGTGGCTGTAGACATGTACACAGACAAGAGAGGGTAGACCTTTTTGGCCTATGCCAGGAGCTGACAAAGAGATGCCATCAAGTATATTAACAATATATGATACAGTAGGAAAGATTAATGTTTGTGGACTGTTAGGGTTTACATGAACTTAATAACTGTAGAAAATATAGATATTGTAATGGAAATCAATACATTGATTTAATATGCACTTAGACCATCCAGAAATCTGAGTTCAGTACTTTGTTCATTTTTTAACAAAGGATATAAGTCTTTCCTGCATTGTATTTGGTTTCTGACAGATCAAAGCCTCTACTACAGGATCCATTACATGGCCTCTGCTTCATCAGAATCCTTTCATGTCAGTACTTTCTTGATTTTCCCATTTCCACTTCACAAGAAATTTCAAGATACCCACATCTTTCTTTCTATCACAAAGTTTTTGCTACTGTTCATTAAGGCTTTTAATACACATTCCCAGTTTGTGAATAATTGTGAAGAATGATGATTATAAAGCGTCATTGGTTGTCTTGAAAGGTGCTATAAGCATCACTTAATTCATTTATCACGCAAAAATTTAGAAATGCTTAATAATGCCTTAAGAAATGCCAATTAATAATTAGTCAATACCTAAATAAATCATTTGTTTTGTTCATTTTATTTCACTGCCACTGTTTTCCAATTGTGATGTGAATCAACATCTGTCCTTTCATGTCACAAGAAGCAAAAAGCTGCAGCATTAAAGATCAACTATGCAGTTGTGGATGTGCAATATAGAAAGATAACATTTTTTATTGATAAATCAAAACATTTTTTATAAAATAAAGTATATTTATAAAATTGTTTATAAATTTTCAGTTCTTGACCGTTCTGCCAGTCTCCTGTTCCTCTGACTTGCTCACCATAATCACCTATGACCACAGGCACTTCAACATGCTTGTGGGTGCTAGCTTGGGTCTACAAGTCGGAGGTCCTGTGTGGCTAGTAAGGTAAGTCTAAAGCAATGTTACACATATGAGATACCTCCCAAATTATGTGGACTTTGTGCCGTACACTTGACCACATAACGCTAAACATTCAGAATCAGAAAAATAAATAAATAAATAAAATAAAAATTAATTATATTTTATTAATCCCAGGGGTGAATTGCAATAACGCACAGCTGGAATCAGTGTCGAGTAGTTGACAACAGTTTTCATGCACTAATCATCATCTCATTACTACACAGAGTCTGCCTCTAAAGTCTGCAGCTGCTTCACACTTGTGAGATAACAAATCATGTCATTGTGACGACTGGTGGCACTGATGCAATTTGTGTGTTGCTGCCCGATTCATGTCCCCTGCCTAATTTGCTCCTTTAAAGGACCATTTTTACCTGTTCTTATCTGTAGTTCTCTGTACATTATGGGCCAAACTGACAGACTAAATGTCATAATGCACTACTGAAAACACAGTGAGCTTAAATTAAAACAGATTCCCTGCCTTGCAGAAACACACAAATCCATATTTACTTTTGTGAAAAATCAAAAAAACAAAACATGCCTTCAAGGGTAGCAACTGTTCAGAGCTTTGCTTTTAGTCTGTTCTCAATCACACACAGCAAGACCTATGTTCAAAAGTCTTTACCTGCTGTGATCAGAAAGGAGAGATAGCATGCTGGGAAATGTGCAGCTACACTCTAATCTCTCTCCTAAAACATCTGATCTGGGTGCATCTACTAGTATGTAGTTTTAGGGCAAATCTGAGACCACACACACACACACACACACACACACACACACACACACACACACACACACACACACACACACACACACACACACACACACACTCATACAAACATGCGATCAGCAAATTTAATAAAGATTAACTTTATGGACTAGAACAGAGGATTGAATCAACAAGGGATCAGTCTTTGTATTTAACCATCTTTAAATAAAAGATGCTTTTGTAAAGCAGGGTCCCTCTGGATGGTCTCCAGCTGCCATGTTGGCTATTACAACATGCCAAACATCACAGAATGGAATTCTTAATGGTGTCCCACGATAATCCATCTGAGAGAGCTTGAATATTCTCTCAGTTCCTGCAGCTTTTACAGTAGGGGTGGAGTATTGATAGCATGTCCAATAACATTTTCAGTTAGGTATAGATTTGGCGACATGGACAAGACTTGGTTTCCACCAAGACTTAAGAAGGATTCATTACTGAAAATGACCAACTGCCATTCTGAGTGTCTCAATCACTGGTGCGACACCATTGCACTGTTAAAGACACTTGTTGTAATGGTCTGTGTGCATGCACGCTTAGAACAAACTGTATCAATATTTACAAAAAGGATTTAAATATTTCAATTTATATGTACATAAAACATAAACGTTAACATTTAAAGGTGACTGCTGCCTATGATTGTATTTAAACAGACTATATTTTACCCAGATAATGTCCTAGTTTTACCCATTTTGTTCATATCTCTTGTTTTAAGCTGAAATTCCAAATCCAAGTTAAATCACAAATCAATTAAAAAACTTGTCTGACAGGAGCAGCACAACCCAGAGCAGGAGGATTGTATGCAAAATCAGTGCTTTGTTCTGGTTCAGAGGCAGAGCTGCCTTCAGAGAATAACCAATTAAAATAACCAGTGGGTGGAGCTTTAGAAGCATGTATCTGCTCCTCAGAGCTTTATATGTGGAAAACTGGTGCAACACAGTTTGAGATTGTTGTTTGTTTTTAAGAAATTATTTTGTATATCCTGTCGATCTCAGAAAACTGCCTGGAAAACTTGCTAACTAGCTTCTAAGGCAGCACTCCACAGCTTCTATCTCCAATCTTTTCTTTCCTGCTTGCAGTAACTGGCACACCGTAACATGAAAACGTCATGGTACTTTCTGTGCTGGCATTCTGTGAAATGTTGCCTTAGAAGCTAACTGCTTAGTTTTCCCAACAATTTTCTGAGAAAACAACACCATATAAAAATGATTCTGAACCAATTGCATTTGTTCTGCCTCAGAGGCAGAGCTGCCTTCAGAACCATTTTGAGCAGCAATTCTGCACACGTGCATGAGCCGTAGCAGCACAGAACAGCCTAAGGCCAAAGCAGAAGCAAAGCACAGTAACAGTAGGGTTCCTTTTTATTGCTACTAGCAAAATGCAGCCAGGAGCAGCTGCCCATGTCATCTTCCACTGGCCCAGTGCACACTGGAGTAAGAAGCTGGTAAATAAAGAGCAAACTTAACTCTTGCATTTCTCCTGTAGCCACTTATGTTTAATTTGGAATCTCAGTTTTTTTCCCCACAACATTGACCTTATATAACCAGTCAGAGACTGTTAGAAATGATCTAATGTGTCTACAATTTGTCTAACACAGTGTATCTAAAACCCAGTCATGACCCCCATGCCCTCCAGATTTTAAACGATTCCCTTTATTAATCAGATGTGTTGGGAGCTAGGAATCCATTAAATATGCAGGGCAGGGGTGTGTCATGAGTTTGAGATACACCAGTCTAGCTGATAATTAATGTCTAAATACCCCTCGAGAGAGTGCAGAAACTCAAAAATATACAATGTGTTTGTTGAAGATTTGTCAGCATATTCTCTCTTTTTGTGTTGTGCCTTAGGAGGAGAGATTTCACTCACACACACACACACACACACACAGAGAGAGAGAGAGAGAGAGAGAGAGAGAGAGAGAGAGAGAGACACACACACACACACACACACACACACACACACACACACACACACACACACACACACACACACACACACACAAATAGCCCACCTGCCAAAGTTGAAGAGGCACAGCAGGAACCTGGATCTCTCTTCCCCAGAACACTCTTTATCCTGGTATTTATCCTTGACCCATTTACAGCAGCTCTATAAACATATCTTTTAGGAATAAATGGTGTAAACTGCTCAGAGTTTTGGGAGCAGGGACCCCATGAGAGAATTGTTACTTTAAGCAAAAATAACATACCACAGTACGTTTGACATACTGGCACATAACTTGCCAGTTATACTGAACTGCTGTACTGAACAGCAGCTCACCTTGCAAATGTATTTTGCTCTTATTTCTCAGATTCAGTTGTATAATTCTGAATCTGACTGACCGTGCAAGTACCAAAGTCCAAAATCCGTCACAGAAATGTTAACATAACTGTTAAAGAACTGGAAATATCTATTGTCCTTTACCTGTGCACGGGTCTATGCCAAACGCTTGGAATGGGGAAAATGGTGTCCTGTTGTAGCAGAAATGTCATGTAACATTTTCCAGATGCTGCTGGCATACATACATTCACCTTCGATACTGATTTGCCAAACAGGCCAAAAGATAAGTGTTGGAAAATCTATTCAGGGCTTGATGTTTTGCAAACAGTTACATTCTGTAGGCAGCATTTCTGGGCAACATATGCGCGGTCCCGAGATAAGGACTGTCCCATTCAGAAGGCAGCATATTCTGTTTAACTAGGCAGCAGCCTTATTCCAGCTGAACTCTCTGAAGGTATTGGGGCAGGTATCCTTATAAAGCGAGTATCCTTATAAGGATTTATATCGATGAAGGCAATCCCGGCATGCGGTTCACTGGTCAGTTATCCAGTGAACAGGCTTTAAAAACATAGAGGACAAAGTCGCAGTGGAGACTAGAAATGCAAGTAGAAGCCATTTTACCAGTTATCTTCAGTATATGTGACCTACTGCCGTTTACATTAATCAAATTTAATAGTTCTTTAGATTTTTTTGTTTTCAGGTAGAATTTACTTAATTTATTAAGAAAGTCTGATAGTTTGCTGAAGCTATCGTTAGCCTAATTGGTCATCTTATATACAAGATTTAACTTGATGACTTTAAATTACTGCAGCTTGTTAAATGTGCAAATAATTATGATGGTTTGCTGTTACTAATTCTGATTATTTTTGATCCAAGGGTAAAAGAGAGACAAAGGCCTTTTTAAAGACAGAAGAGAAAGCTACTCTTCACTTTGTCTGGTGATTACAGCATAAAAACATCACTAATAATTCTGACATTTTTATAAATCATTGATAAGTCATCAGGAAATATCTTGGCTGTGATATTTACAGCTGAAGTAGATAATTAGCTTTGACAATTAGCTTAAATGTACTCAAAACATTTATTATTAAGTATCGCCACATAATTCATACATTATTGCAAATAATTTAGCTAAAATGATTTTAACTGTCCATACAGTAAATGGTAAAGGTGAGTATAACTCAGTTCAACTAAATAAGAAAAGAACATCAGTAACATTTGGGTGAAAATAGCAACAGAAATGCCTCCTCCTTAAATCGGCCCGCAAGCTGTGTAAGGCGCTCAGGTATTTCATTGACCACCACTGGTCCTCAAGCTTGTTTAGCAACAGATCTATATTATCTGTAGCAACCACTTAGATAGTTGTCAGACTGGAGACCAGCCTTGCCAACAAAGACAAATCAATTGATGTATTATTATTATTATTATTATTATTATTATTATTATTAATATTATTATTATTATTATTATTTATGCACAAAGTATGCAAACCACTAACTACTAATCCAACATAAAACAAACTATCTAGGGGAGTTTAAGGCAGGCTAATGTGTTGCATTTACTCACCATGGAAACCAGGGGTATGAGACTAAAGTGAATGAATGATAGCTGCGGGAGGTCCATCCAACTCACCTGAAGATCCCCCAAGAAAGCAATGACTCTATAGTTGGACTGTCCAAGCACATAGAAGGGTAGGTAGGAAATATAACCAATTCCAGATATCTCACTTCTGCTCCTTCTCTCACCTCCAATCCAAAGGCCTAAAAATTGTTATATTACATGTGTGTTTTCTTTCTTTTTGTTGTTTTTGTAATATACATGCTAAAAGTACTTGGACGACATGGTAGTGAGAATAGTGGAAACTGGCATGGTTGTGGATTTATCTGCATGGTGTCATTAAAATTGGCCCAGCCAAATGAGACTCCTAAATGCAAGATATAGTCTTTAATGCATTTCAACATTCAACATTCAATGCAATCATTCATTATTTCAAGACATGCAAATGGGCAGGGCTGGATTGGGCAAGGGGGTGGGGGTTCAAGAAAACCTTGCACACTTAATTCCTCAATTCCTCATTCCAACAAACATTTGGACCAAACTTTCATTGTTATTTGGAATATACCCAACAGTTATCCACCATGTAATGGATTTATTTATGTCTGCCACTGAAATCTTCTGTACAAATAAATAAATGACTAAATATCATGATTGTGCAAATGCTGAGCAGATGAAGACACATACAAGGGAAGCAGATGTACATTCATTGGTTTTGGACTTAATAACTAAAAAACTGTGGCTACTAACATGAACTCTGGGAAACTGATAAACAAACCACATGGACAAATAGACAAACCGACGATCCAAAAACAAATGAACAAGAACACTAGGTTCTCACAAAACAAAAGAACTGACAAGGACAGACTGAAACAAAGGGTCTTAAATACAATGAAAAATGTCACACCTGGAACTGGATAGCAAATGCGCAAGGTTAATAATGAGATACAGATAGGAATGGGTGGAGCAAGAATGGAGACGGGAACAAAATAAAAAAAACATGCTCAGAAGCACATGGGGAAATAACACACAGACAAGATGGGAAGACAGGAGTGTAACAGGACTGATGTGACATGTGCAAAAATGTTATAATATTTAAACTCACAGTGTGAACTAAATTTACAACATATACATACCATTGACATTGTACAATTCAAATGACATGGGTGTCTTAACAGGCAGTTGGTTTCTCGTTGCATAAAGACAGGACTGGAATGGCCATCTGAAGAATTGCTGTGCTGACCAAGAGACAAGCTGTTCAACCAGCTGGTTTCACCATCAGTGACCAGCTACAATGCTCTAAAAACTGTTACCAGCAGAAGCGGGTGCTGAGCACCAGCAGGGACATAATGTAGGTTACAGTGTAGATATCTGATCTGTTCTTCATCTAACATGACAGAGCTGCCTTCTTAGCTTGCACTGACGAGCCCTACAGGCTGAGCTGCACTCAGACTACACTGCTCAATATGACCATAATGAAAGGGTTTTACAACTATACTTTTATAGTCATCCTTGAAGAAGGATGACAAGCCACAAATTGATGTGACCAGAAGAGTCCACTTTAATTTGGTGTGGTTTACTGACCAGCAGCATTAGCTACCATGTAGCAATATTAGTATAACTCTTAAACGACCTCTTAATTCAGAGGATCCAGTGATGCTCAAGAGAAAAATGTACACACAATAGAACTTACAGGGTGTTAGGTGTAACATAGGCTGTGACTGTAACTGATCCCTATTCCATCATTAGTATTGCACTATATAGGGATAGACTGTTTATTTTACATAAATAGAGGTAGAAACAGATGAATTTGGACACTTCCTCATCAGCATTGTGAATGTCTGAGCTGTGTTTATGCTCTGTACACACACAATGTATTCAGAATTAAAGTTGGTAAAATGATGTGCTGTTAATGGAATAATCTTTGATTATGTTGCTTACATTAATGAACTGACATTACATGGGAAAACATCTGAACTTAATTGTCCAGTGGCCCCCTGGTAATATTTACTATAAATGACCAGTGCATTATGGGAGATTATAGTGCCCTCAAAATAATGTTTAAATTCCACTTTACGATTTGGACACTCAGAGGAAAATGACTGACATACTCATTAGTGCCTAAAACATAAATAAGGATCTATTTCTGTCACAGCCATAGATTTACAACAGGGTTGGTGTGATTTTAAAAACCAATTCAGGTCTGCCACTGAAAATTCAGCTTTCACCCCAGCTTACACTGAGTGCCAAATACAGTAGTGAAAATAAGAATTTGATACCGTGCTGATTTAGCAAATCTTCCCACCTACAAAGAATGGAGAGGTCTGTAAAAATCCATAAAAGCAAACTGTATGGTTTTTAAATAATGCATTTGCCACTCAACTTGGAAGGACAGCCTTACTGAGTATAGACGGGCTCTTACAAGAGCTTACTTTATTATTGAACTTTGTTGACTGAAAAAAACCCTCAGAAGTAATCTTTATGGACTTTTTCAATCAAAACATAGAAATTACAGAAAATTCATCCCATTATATTAAATCCAAACAGTTCACCATCTAGTGTGGAGATCTAGAACAAAATATAGATTTAGAAGAAAGTTGGAAACCTCCTATTTCTGCAGCTACAATTAGAAAAAATGAATTGCTCCACAAATTCTGCTACCTATTCTCTAAACGCAATGCCATCAAACTCGAAGCATTGCCACCTATAATCAAACCTCTTTGTAATAGTAAAGTCATCTCTTACTTATGGTCACATACCTTATAAAATGGATTTTCTGGAATTGTTTTAGATTGTCACAGTTGAAATGTACCTATAATAAGATATAGACCTGTCCGTTCTTTCTAGGAGGGAAAACTTGCAACATTGGCAGTGTATCAAATACTTATTTTATGGTATATTCAAATTTCAGTGAGAAAAAAAACAGTTAGGTATGTAAAAAAGATTAGTTTTTGCTTTTATTGTATTTTGTAACACTAGCGATTAGTAACTTTAAACTTTAAAGTCATCAGTCTAAGATTCATATTCAGTGTTTCACTGTGCAGCCCAAATTCACAAAATGTATGTAGACTTACAAACGGCTTTCCGAAACATTACATGGCAGTTTGATTTGCGACTCTTTAGAACAGTGGTTCTGTGGTATGTGAAGCATCCCAATGTGACACATCAGACATCCTCAGAAAATCTTCTGCATGCATTAAATAGAATCCTGTGGAAATCAAATTTGTATAGTGCTCTTCACAACTGAAGTTGTCACAGAGCAGCTTTACAGAAATAAAGAAATAAAAAGGTTAACAGATGAACAATGGATAATAGATGGATGCCCTAGTGAGCAAGCCAAAGGGTGACAGTGGCAAGGAAAGAAAACTTGAGGTGGAGGAAGAAAACTTGGGAGGAACCAGGCTCACAAGGGGGGACCCATGCTCCTCTGGTCAAACTACTTATACACAGAGAGAACCAGAAGATAACAAACATGGGAGCATCCTGAAACATTGGCATCTAACCACTCCGTCACAAACCTGAGTGATTGCGTGAAGAAGTCAGGTGGCAGCACAAACATCCCATAACAACCTACCAGTTAAGTCATTCACAGTACTGTCTGGTTTAGGATTAATAGCTAAACAGCTAACTTAGCATTCAAGGGGATGCCAAGTAGACTCCATAGTTCACTACATTTCATTCCACTGTTTCAAGCTTTCAGAGGTGCCTCAGAAGGACTGCTGACAAGAAAAAAAACAACAAAACTAAACTATTCATGTATATACATTAACTGCGAGTAGGTGAATGACCCGAGTTCTGGCATTATTACTCATCAGAACAACTGTTCAATGGAGGGTACTACATCAACGATGACATCTTTGAATGACAAATCTTAGGATTCTTATTCACCAGCTCCTCATTTTCAACTTTGTTCCATCTTAAATTGTGCAGCAGTAATAAAAATGTAAAATGATTCCCATTGGGCCGCTATGACATTTGTTATAAGCAGTTAATAAGGTTATGAAAGGTTTAAAAGGCTACTGAGCGAGATTACAAATGTTGTATCTAATTACAATTTGCAAATGACAGACCATGTAAATGTTAACTCAGTTACAGAAGGAAAAGACAATGCTGATGAATTATAATTATAACAACCCAAGACTTATTTAAATGGACAAATCTCATTTTCTTCTGTGCTCTGTAAAAAAATGGTCCCTATAACGATACAAACTAAAAATCCTTTCAAAGTGGTGACAATCCCAACACAGTTGGTTTCCATTGTTGACTCCAACTACCTCAGGTTTTCTGCCCTTAACCCTACTAATGACACCCTCTGCAGGAGTAAGTGTACTGTAAGAGTGGGACCTATTTTTTTTTTAATTAAACAGTGTTAATTGTGGGAGTCTGGCACTACTCTACTCCATTATGTACTGCACAGCTGGCAGTTCCCTGGAGATGCTGCAACTCAGTTGGCCAGTGCCAAGAAGTAACAGGAGCAACAATCAAAAAATGCCTCCTCTGTCCTTTGCCTCTCCACCTCATCTCACTGTGGCACTTTGCAACCAGGGTGCAAGACTATATACTGCTGAAGCCAAGAAAAGGATGGGAGAAGCAATGCTTTCTTGCAGTGCAAAGCTTGAAGATTGCTTGAGCAAAGCAGGAGTGCTGCAATGTCCTTATTTCTAATTCACGAAGAGAGCAAAGGATAAAGGGAGAAATACACCACTGGGCTATTGCCCATGCAATGATGAAGTGAAAAAATGTAAAGTAATGCAATTTTTACATTACAAAACAGCAAAAAGGCAGGAAGCAAACAAAACTAGCATCATTATAAAAATGAAACCTCAAATGATGAACGTCTGCAATGTAGGAAATTTAAGACTATACTGCTGATAAAAAGCTTTTTCTCTCATGTCAGATATGAGCTGGACAGACAAAGACTAGGGAAGCAGAGGTAAACACTAGGGTTGAGGATTTAATGAAAATATAGGAACAGAAAACCTGGGGTACTCAAGCTAACCACTAACTGTAAACAAAGGAACAGCATGGAAACAGCCTTACAAACAGACAAACCAACAGCCTGAAAAACAGATCATGAAGGAAACAAAAGGACAAAGACAAGCTGAGACAAAGGGTCTTAAATACAATACAACATTCACCACACCTGGGACATGATAACGAGGGGGTAGGGTTACAAATGAGACACAGCTTGTAAGAGGTGGAGCAAGGGAGGAGACAAGGACAAAACAAACACATGTGCTTAGGAGAACATGGGGAGAAATAACAACTAGATCAAGACAGGAAGACAGAGGTGAACAGGGCTGACAAATGACAGACATGACATCTCAGTTCAGATTAAAAAACAAAGGAGTTTAACACACTTCAAAGAGAAAACAATAGCCTGTGTGGATGCAGTTGCAGAAGATATGTTAATTTCATGTCTACTTAAGATATTTTAAAATATTGAACCTATTCTTCCAGTTTCAGAACTGTTTTTCAGTGTCTAATAATATTTTTCCTGCAGTGTTCTTTTCAGAGATGTTCATAAACAGATCATCCTAGAGTGTAGCTTGTTCAGCTGTAAAATTCTTAATAAAGCTAAAAGAATTGAGCACATTTCCCCAATATTTAAGTCTTTAGAGTGGCTCACATTTGATTTTCAAGGACTGCTCTTTGCCTGCCTAGATCACAATCTAATCCACAATCCTTCAGTCTACTCTGAACAGGATGCAGCTGTTGCAATACAGAGTGTCACACTATCTGCTCGGCATGTACAGGGAGTTGTATGATTAAGACACAAATTACGTTTATGAATGTATAGAATACAAATTCACAAACAAAACAAAAACTGTTAATGACGTCATGGCAACAGATTTCATCCTAAAAATACTTAAAATTGATATGTACTGTCAAAGTTAACCATTAATGCTTGTGGTTAATCTGGAAGTTTACAAGTTTGGCCCAGAATTCCTCCTGTGATTCACTTTTTACAGAGATTAATTATCCATTAGCGCCATTATCAGAGCGTAAATACAGCGTCAGTGGTGAGAAACAAGATGGTGTGAATGTTTAGTTCAGAAGGATTAATTCTCAGCTAAGTCTAACCCTCTTACGCATCTGACCATATCACGTTCTGTCCATCTCTCTCTCTCTCTCTCTCTCTCTCCATTTAACATCCATTTATCTGATAAAAAGTTGCTGAAGCTGAATATGGAGATGTTATAATTTGAGCTGCACTGCTGTAGAGTCTTCTGTGGTTGGATGCTAAAGCAATCAAACTAATTAACCTGGGCTTTGGTTCTGTAATCATATTTAATTTGTTAACAATATTTTTAGGAAACTATTTAACTATTTCATGTGGTGAACCATGTAGACCGATACCTGACAACACTTGTGCTGCCTCACAACCCCTATTCCACCCAAGCCCTGTACAACTAGTTTAAAGGCATCTATTAACTGGTTTGTAATTATGTAGATTTTGCTGTTCAAAAACCATGCATATACCAATATTCACACTCAGTATCAGAGTTGTGTTTATCTTAAGCTCAAGAACATTTTGAGAAATGTTTAAAATCAAGATCTGATTTTTTGTACTTTTACATAAGTATGTGTGTACTTCATACACTTTATAAGGGATAGATGAAAGAAAGGGAATTTCATTCGGTGCAGTCTTTCTTCTGTCATAACCCGCTGTGCTGTCATAATCACTCTTTATGTTGGTTTTGTGAGGTAGGGGTTTACAAGCTGATGGGTTTTATTCAGCAAGCCATAGTTTTGTCTGTATAAGTATCAGCTAATTAATGTCATAGAATGATAGAACATGAGACAAATGATGCTCAGCTCCTAACCTGTCCTGTGTATGTGTGTATACCTGTGTGTGTGTGTGTGTGTGTGTGTGTGTGTGTGTGTGTGTGTGTGTGTGTGTGTATGTCCAAAACTGGATGCTGCCATCTTATTTATGTTTGCACAGTTGGGGAAAATTGGAGCCAGAGCAAGCACAGCAGAAATGAGAGGCAAGCCCTGCCCATCTCTTGATGTATGCACTGTGCCTGAACTCTTAATTTGATCAGAAATGAGAGAATGCCATTATCACACAATAACTGCTTAATCAGCAGTGCAGCACCATTGTAAGTACCTCAATATGCAATTTGTTGTCTTTAAATAATGTGTGTTATATAATAATGTTTGCTATATTCATACATCTTCTTATATCTTTATTCATTCATTTTTTTGTTTGTATTGTGAGCCACATGATAGGGCCATATAGAAGAGATGATTCCATAACATAACTACTTTTGTATATATTATATATATAATGAACCCTCTTTGCTTCATGCACTTGTACATAATCCTGTACCAGTTAAGCTAATTTCCAAGCATTCTATACATATTTACACCATTCCTGTAAGTTACCCTTAAAGACCCAGTCAGTCTGGCTCTCTCTCTATTTTACACTCTCTCAGGTAACAGTGAATAATTATATCTCCAATGAATAATTAGCAGTAATTGCCCAAATTAATAATTTCTACGCTGTGGCAAATGTCTCACAAATACACCAGAGACAAATCCACACTATCTTAACCTCATTTCAACTGTCTTAAGACATGCCATCCATCCAATTTGTCCACTTAGCAACAGTGACTGCTTATAACCATGTTTGTTTGCCCTGTCCTATCACAGGAAATAGACCTAGGCCAGGTTTCAAAAGCTGTGAGTAAGTAACTAAATTAGGAATATTTAATCAGTAATATGTTGTCTTTACAACTAGTGGTTCCTGTGCCATTTTAAGCAGTAAAGTCAGGGGGTTTAACACTGCACAAATGTAATGATTCATCCTCAAGGTTTGGTGAAAAGAGTACCACGATCCCCCAAATGCACAAAGTTAGATTTCTTTACCTATAAAATTGTAATGCAGCTCAGGACATTAGAATAACTTGAAATGTTTTTCTATTATTTTAAAGATATTTATCAATCCTCATAATCGAAGCTGGGGCCAATAAAGACAATGAGCCCCAGGTGGCGCACAGAGAAAGTTCCTCAGCCTGTACAGAGGAGAGGGAGCTACAGAGGACTGAGAGCACAGGCCTACTACATTAAGACTCTAAAGCTACATTCAAACAGCAGGCAAAGTGTCCCAATTCTGATTTTCTTAGACTGTTCACGCTACCTTTTTAATGTGACCTATATCCAATATTTGCCTGAGCAGTTTGCACTCCCAAACTCACACGCATGCAGAAAATGTCTACTCCTGGAGGTTTACTTAGTTTTTTTTCCACAGCATCATAGAAGCTGTCAAGGAGCTGGAGTGTTCTCATTGTTTTCAGCACATGTTATTCTGACACACTTTTTTTGGTTTATGATGTCGGTTTCTATAAATGTCGCTATTAAGCCTTTTATTTTCCTTTGACACCACAGCCACATCTTCCTGCACCCATTTCACTAGAAACAGCGGTTATGGTATGTTTTTTTCTGCACAGAGACATCAGCCCAGATATTAGGGCTGTTTCCTCACTATATCACCACTGATAACCTCCCTTAATTCTCATTGATGCACAATAATGAGGAATGAGGAGTCTGATCTGGCATTGCAGCAACTCGGATGTGTATCAGATTTCAATACCAAAAGTGGCCTAAATCAGAATTGAAAAAGTCAGATTCAGTGTCTTTTTGGCTCTTCACACTGCTACGCCAATGACAAATCACATTTAGATGAAAAAGATTGGATTTGGGCCATTTTTTCCTTTAGCCTATAAAAGTGAAATGCAGGGATTAGAAAGCCCCTTCAAAGGACTAGTAAGTATCCTAGCAGCCTGGTGGGGCTTAGTTTTCTGTTACATGTTGGTGTTACTACCAAAGCCTTGGATTTGGTCTTATTCCTGCCTGTTTGTGTGTCTTTGTGCTGCTCTCTCTGTGCTGGGTCTTTGTAGGCTCACAATATATAAGGTGTCTTGAAAAGTATTTATAGCCCTTGATCTTTTCCACATTTTACATTTCACAGCAAGTAATGTTGAAGTTAAAAGAAAATTACAGTAGTAATAGCAATATTAATGTCTCACCACATATTCTCAATTTAGGGCTGGGCTTTGACTGGAACTTTCTAACATGAATATGTGTAACGATCGGGTACATACACTGAGCTGATGAACACAAGGGAGGAGGATGTACATGCGGTTTTGGATTTAATAAAGAAAAAAAATGGATACAACCACAAAAAAGACTAGGACTTGGGAATAAAATGCAAACAGACTAACCTGAACTCAAGGGAAACTGATAAATCAAAGGACTCACAAGGACAGATTCAAACAAAGGGTCTTAAATATACGGACAACATTACACACCTGTAACTGGATAACAAATGGGCTGGGTAAAAAAATCAGAAACAACACAAAACCAAACAAAACAAATGTGCTCAGAAGCACGTAGGGAAGTCACAAAACAAAGATGAGAAAGGAGGAGAGAAACAGAACTGATATGTGACAATATCCTTTGATTCTTTCCAGTTTACCTCTGACTGTATGTTTAGGATCATTGTCGTGCTAGAAGATTTACCTTATTGTATGCATCATTTTTTTTCACTTCACAAATACTTACTACTTTGTGTACACACACACACACACACACACACACACACACACACACAAAGGTTTCTACTTTTCACATAAATCATTAAACTGATAACATACTTTGTATCAAAAGTACCTTCTGAGAGCCTGAGAGCCAGGTCAGCTGGGGAAGCTTTTTCATGCCCTCTTGTGCCAAGACCCAATATCTAATCAGACCAAACCTAATCTATTAAATATCTGCCTGTAGATGTCCAGATGCAGGCATACAACTGCTTGGCAATTCTATGTTTCCATTAGCATGTGTATTTTATCAATTAGTGTATATAGTGTTTCTATAAGTTATTATAATTATTATAATATTTAATGAACTTTTTACTGCAACCCTGAACTGGACCAATAATAATATAGTAACAATGTGTTTATTTTGGTTTTCCAAAATGATTACACGTATAAAATATACACATTAAATTAATATACATAACAAAAAAACAAAACAAAATCAGTACTGACCAAAAAGGTGTAGGTTGAAGCATTAGCTTATTATGCCTCCCTTTTTAACAAATAAAATGTATTTTATCTCATTTATATTGTAACAACAAATAAGATGATGATGATGATCAGTTTTCAATTAGTGTCTAGAGAAGTTTGAAAATCCGGGCTGGGGTAAAGGCCAAAGTGGCAAACTGGTGCTTTAAACATTGAAACATATGGACGTCATGATAATTTTGGTGCATAGTTTTCTGGTGGTGCAATAAGTAATACATTTTAGAATATTTATTTTGTAATATATTAATTTATAACTTGGCTTCCCCTAATTAAAGAATCACCCATGTATTGCATATTTATCTGCAAAGACGTTAATGCACCTTCTCACTTGTGTTAATGTGACATGACATTAAAAGTGATATTTTTTATCTTTAACATTATTTGAGAGCATTAGTTTGGTACAATCATTTTATCTAATGTTGGCCAAACTACACATATGTATGCTCAATTGTTTTGCATACATTACAATATTGAAATATATGCAATTTTTGTAACAGATTTATGTATTACAGAACAAAGCATTGATGTTGTATAATCACTTCTGTTTTGAAAGAAGCAGATATAGTACAGTCTCTCCTAGTCACAGACTGCAGCAGCAGGCAGTGTGTTTAATAAAGGAACTTGAATATGTTTGGGTGTCATAAATCCTATAGACTGGGTGCTTTTGAAAACTGTAGAGCCTGTAAATCTAATGATGGATGCACAGAGGGAGTTTTCACTCTTTCTAGGCCCTGAGTCAGCAGCTCCTCAGCCTTCTACTGCAAATGTGAACAAGAGCAGGACATATCTCAAACCTAAGGTCACCTCATATGACTAGAGAGCACGAAGTCATTTCAAGCACAGTGACCCAAGGCACAAAATCACAAGGCTGTATCCTCATATATTACTAATGTGCAGCGCCACTGGCAAATCCACTAGACCTGGAAGAGGAAAAGAATATATACTGGGAAAATGGAAGAGAGGTTGCAGAGTTAAAGGGAGACTTATAGTGAGTTTTTGTTATATATCTGAAAAAAGCAAACACCGGACAAAAACAGGCTTTTGTCAATTTTATAATGTAAATAATAATGTGAGCATGAAATTTTCATACAACATAAGGGCCATTCCACTGAAAAGATTGTTGTACTTTTTTTTTTACAAAATAATTTTAAATATTTGTTCTATGCTGAAACTAATGTACACATGTAACTTTTAAAAACATGTAACTATTAAAACATGTAATACAATAATACATGAATAAAATAATTGTGCCAAATTAATACAGTTACATTAATACATGTAAATATTAAGACAAACTTCTTTTAATTTTTTCACTTGGTTTCTCTCAGGAATTTGTTTACTATAAATAAATGGTTGGTTACATAATTGATGTATGTGACAAAAAAATGAAACTAAAAGAATTAAGACAAGAAAACAAAACAGTCTCAATACCTTGAGAGTTTTTTTTTTGTCTGTGTGAGGAGCTGAAGAAGCAGCTCCTGGTTGTGGCATTCCTTACTTTTGTGTAGGAACTGCTAGTTGAGAAACAAAAAATTGATGGAAGCAAAAGCTGGCAAAAATTGGCAAAAATTATGGAATCACCACTCTTGGAGGAAATGTTTAATTTTGTGGAGAAAGATTAATCACAGATTACATATATGTTTATTTTTCTAAATTCCAACCTTCTGGTATCAAGAAATAACAAAAAAGAAATAAATGTAATTATTTTCAGTCACAATTGTGTTTTTAGATAAAGTAGAGGGAAAAAAATATATGGAATCACTACATTTTGTGGAAAATATTATGGAATTGTGAGAAGAACACTACACCATTAGTGCTTTGTTGCACCACCTCTGGCTTATATAACAGCTTAAATTATCTGAGGCATGGACTTAACTACAAACCGGATTCCAAATAATTTGGGACACTAAACAAATTGTGAATAAAAACTGAATGCAATCTAATATTTTATTCAGAATAGAACACAAATCACAGATCAAAAGTTTAAACTGAGAGAATGTATCATTTTAAGGGAAAAATATGTTGTTTCAAAATTTCATGGCGTCAACAAATCCCAAAAAAGTTGGGACAAGGCCATTTTTACCACTGTGTGGCATCTCCCCTTCTTACAACACTCAACAGACGTCTGGGGACAGAGGAGACCAGTTTCTCAAGTTTAGAAATAGGAATGCTCTCCCATTCATGTCTAATACAGGCCTCTAACTGTCCAATCGTCTTGGGCCTTCTTTGTCGCACCTTCCTCTTTATGATGCCAAATGTTCTCTATAGGTGAAAGATCTGGACTGCAGGCTGGCCATTTCAGTACCCGGATCCTTCTCCTACGTAGCCATGATGTTGTGATTGCTGCAGAATGTGGTCTGGCATTATCTTGTTGAAAAATGTAGGGTCTTCCCTGAAAGAGATGACGTCTAGATGGGAGCATATGTTGTTCTAGAACCTGAACATAGTTCTCTGCATTAATGGTGCCTTTCCAGACAGGCAAGCTGCCCATGCCACAAGCACTCATGCAACCCCATACCATCAGTGATGCAGGCTTCTGAACGGAGCGTTGATAACAACTTGGGTTATCCTTGTCCTCTCCTGGAATCCAGTTTATAATAACAATCAGTATTCTTCATCAATTCATCTCCAACTGTCCTTTACTGCTGTTGCCAAGACAGCTTTGCAGGTTGGAGCATCATCTTCCATTTCTACCAGAGATTTTCAACTGGATTGAGACTATCTGCAGCAATGCGAGTAACATTATGTCTTTCTGGAAGGAAAGTTTTCATGTCTTTGCCCTATGGCAAGATGCAATATCATCTTGAAAATCAAGTCATCATCAGCAAACATCCTTTCAGCTTCATGGAACAATAAAGTGTTCAAAATGTCTATGTAGAATTTGGCATTTATTGAAGATGTAATGACAGTCATCTCCCCTGTGCCTTTACCTGACATTCAGACCCATATTATCAATGACTGTGGAAATTTACATTTTCTTCAGGCACTTTATACATTTCATTGGACTGGCACCAAACAAAAGTTCCAGCATCATCACCTTGCCCAATGCAGATTCACGATTCATCACTGAAGATTACTTTCATTCAGTCACCCACAGTCCATGATTGCCTTTCTTTAGCCCACTGTAACCTTATCCTTTTCGGTTTAGGTGATCATGGTTTTTGTTTGGCTTTTCTGTATGTAAATCCCGTTTCTTTTAGGCTATTTCTTACAGTTTGACTCTAGTACCTGCCTTCTCATTTCTTTAGTTCTACAAATGTTCTATCTTGATGCTTTGAGGTTTTCCTTGGTCTACCAGTACTTCCCTTTTAGAACCTTCCCATTTTGATTGTACCTGGTCCAGATTTCAGACATGGCTGACTGGGAACAACCAACACTTTTACAACATTCTATGATGATTTACCTTCTTTTTAATTCTCTCTTTTGTTTCAAGTGACATCTGTTGAAGCCAAGATTCATGTTATTCCACTTTGTGCAACAGCTCCCCAAGGTGTGAGCATTCTTTTTTAACAGAAGACTAATTAGCATATTTAATCTGATGAATGAAAGAATGAATGAATGAATCTCTTTATCTCTTTATTTCGCCATGTATGCCACACATACAAGGAATTTTGCTTGGTGAGAGCAACACATGCATGACATGCAACAAGCACACAGACCACCGACAAACACCACACCAAGAAGGAAGGCAAACAATAAATAGAACAAAGAATACAAGTCAAAAAGTACCTAAGAGCAGAGGAGCCAAGAGATGAACAAAAACTGTACTGTACACTTATGAATATAATGTATCCATTGTTTCTGAGGTAGGTTTATATTAAATACTGTTTATATTTACAGAAAGAGAACATCTGTACAGTTGTGCAAAAAGCATAGTGCAAATGAGCAACATGTACTGTGCAATACTATTAAACCAGACAGATCACTTCAGTAAGGTTTGATTGATGTTTGTTTTAGATCAGAATTTAGTAATCCCATATTTTGTTTTCCTCTACTTGATTTAAAAAAAGAATTGTGAATGATTTGAACAGTTATGTTTCTATCCCTGTTTGTTTCTTAAAGGCAGAGGATGGAATTAAAAAAAATAGAAACAATTGAAACAACTGTCTCCAAGTTTTTGGAGGAATTATTCGCCATATAAATGAGGTCAAGTTTTAAATCACACCAATTTGAAACATTGCCATTTAGTGATACCTTTGAGATCAAAACATGTTATAGATTCCAAAAAAAATGGAAAAGACACCCAAGGGCCATGAGACTGACCCTAATGCAAAAAAAAAACAAAAAAAAACCAAAACAAAACAAATAGTATAGCTGAGCCAAAAACAAAATACTGATAAACATTTGTATTTGTACATATACACAACTAGTCAACCTCATATTAGATGTTCAAAAACTTTTGACCAGTAGTGTTCAGTTGAAATGCACATTTCAAATCATTAAGGTATTAATAATGTCTTATAAAAAATGTATTCTTTTTTTTAATTACAGACCACTTTAAGTTGTTTATAAGGTTATCTCTTCCCTTGAAACTTGTTCTTGTAAAAATGCAAGTCTGTGCTGCATCTGCACCGATACATAAGTCACAGAGGCCCTCAAAAGGATTCAGTTCTGGAGAAAGTGAGGGCCAATCAATGGCATCAATTTATCATCCAGGAACTGCTTACACATCTTCACATCTTTGATGAGAATGGGGTGCCACTAGTGGACATAGCATTTCTGGTGTTCTCTGGCAATTGCCAATTAAGCTATATGGTCATCATGGACATCAGTAGCCCATGGAGGTCACTTTGTAGGGCTCTGGCATTGCTCCTCTTCTTCCTCTTCACACAAATGAGAAGATACCAATCCTGCTGCTGGGTTAATGCCCTTCTACAGCCCCGTCCTGCTCTACTTGTGTAACAGCCTGTGCCCTGGTATATCCTCCATGCTCTTGAGGCTGAGTAATTGTCTGTGGCCACCAGCTGTGTAACCATTCCCTTTTGGGCAGTAGTCTTGATGTTGCCTCTCTGGTGCACCTTTGTTGTCATTTTCATTTGAACCAAAGCTGGTGACCTTGATTCACAGTTGTTGGGCAGATTGATATCCCTGATGTTTAACTGACTTTTACTGTGTTATACTGTGATGAAAACCCCCCACAGGATTTGGCTCAAGTTCTTTACTGGACATACTTTATTGGAAGTCATGGTCCCTTGTAAACTTTTATTGAAATAAAAAATATAAGGTTTACTACACCACCAGAAAGTCCATTTTCATTCTACACAGCTACCCTTATCTGAGGATTCTGCTACCAGCACAGGTGTAATGGAGATGTAGTATCTTAAGCCACAAGAGGAGCCTGTTCAATGACACACTGCTCCTTCCCAAGTGCAGTATTATCTATTATACCAGCTGTATTATCTGATAATTACCAACCTGGTTTACAACAGTTTTCAGTAAAATCATCACAGAGTAGGCCACGCCCTGAGACGAAGCAAGAAACGTGTGCTTGGAATATTGGAAGGTTGGATCAATGTCCCAGAAACCCACATTGAAACTTGTTCCTGGCAGATCAAGTGAGCGCACACCCAAAATTTAGAGAGGGGTTGGCAAACAAAGTTGAGCTCTGAGGTCAGTGTGGTAATCAAACTACAAAATGTTTAAGAGAACATCTCAAAGTTATTGAATGGAAGCTCTGGCTTGGTAGAAAGTACAGGTACAGGATCATTAGATCTTTTCCATGACATTTCAGCCAAAATTCAAATATGTACTGACAACAGAAAAGTCACTGTTAGTATGTACAGCGTTCTTATGAATAGATATTATAATGTCTTCATGAAGTCGCATATTTACATTAGAAAGTGTTATGTATGTTGTTATAAATACAAGTGAGTAATTGTACAGGTTTATGACAGTCATTATAAGGTATTATTTATTCTATATGATGTATTATATATGTATTCATAATTCATTATGAATACTGGATTCATAGTAACTGTTACCAAAATGATTAATTAATTAATGAGCATTGAATGCAAGAGTTATTTAGGTAAGTGCATGGAACCATTTCAACAATTTCAAGAATAAAAGTATTCTTTGCACTGGTTGAAATCCTTCCTGTAGAGGTTCTTTTAATAATGAAGCATCAAAATGGTTCTTCTATTGTCGCGAGTCAAAGAACCCTTAATAAATACTATATAGCATCCTTTTTGCTTAGAGTGTTCTTGGGTATGGAATTAAATCCTTGTCTGCCACATATATCAGTATTCAGCAATCAGACTGCTGCTTCTTGATGGATCATGACACAGGAGTGCCCATCCATCATGGCTAAGAAAGGGTTTGTGTTAATCTGCCTTATACTGAATCCAGAGACCAGAGCTCAAACACACTGAGCACTGGTCTCCGTTTTCTGATACAACATTCATTCATTAATTTATCAAAAAAGGTCTATGTGGGGTTGTGGAAGGTTGGAATTTGGAGGTACCGATGTGAACAGCCTTATGCACATATTTCAAGCTGTGTAAGCATGCTAATCATGCTAATCTGGATTAGTGCTGGCCACCCACTGTCTTTTTCATCTGAATACTCATTGTTGCCACTATTTAGGACTGACTCTGAATACTGATTCAAAAGTTCATAATGCATTAACCCATTTAATCCAAATTATTTGTCATTTGAAATAATCAATTACTATTTAAAAAAAAGAAAGAAAGAAAGATGGAAAGTTGGTGAAAGGGTGAGTTTTATGTTAATCCACAATTGTGACTGGTGGGATAATTTTTTTTTCTATGCAGTCATTACATTCTTACAGATCACCTAATTATTAACACAAAACCAGACATTTTTGAAAATTTCAGCTGATTTTACATATTGAAAACTAAAAAAAAACAAAAACCACTGTACTAGAGGGTCACTAGTTTCATTTAATGCCATACAGAGTCGATTACTAGGATATGATTTGAAGAGTCAGAAAACCAGCCAAAACTTACAGTGCCCATTAAGCCCTGTAAAGTGTGGAATATTGTAGGTCTATGACCAATGGATTAAATCTTCATGATAGACTCACATACCATATCATTGCTAATCTCTTTTACTCGTCCATGAAAATTGATTTAAACGTAAAGCCCTGGCCAATAAGTCATAAATTGGAATGACTCATTTTCCCCAAGAGACAGCAAAAGTAAAAGATTGCTAAAATGTTGAGATAAAAAAGAACAGTTAATGTAAGTGGGTTAAAAAAACAGCCCTATGAGCGTGCAAGATTGATGTTTTTTACTGCCACTAAGGAACTCTGTGAGAACTCCATTAAACATTAATTTCTAAAACATATGTCTCAGCTTTTTACCATTCTTTGGAAATTGTACAGACAAGCACTGTCCAAAACATACTCTATAGGGACAATGGTATTGGGACACCTGCTCATTCATTGTTTCTTCCAACATCAATTATATTAAAATAGTTTATCCTGCTTTTCCTGGAGTAACTCTGCTGACAGAAATGCAATACATGTTCTCCTTGGTCATCCCTTGTTTACTGAGACACTGGCTTAGAATCCAGTTAAAATAGTTATTGTTATAGGAGATTTTATACTATAACACATGGACATAAGCTAAGCTAAACTAAGCAAAGCCAAGATAATCCTGTAATAGTCACAATGTTGCAGCAGCAAAGGCATAGCAAGGCTCTCAGTACAAGAATAATAATTACATGGGGAGATGGTAGAAGTATTGGACATTAGATTGCATTGAAAAACTCTACTAGTGTGTGGTGTCCGTGGTCTGCTGAGAGCAGTGCTGGTTGTATAGTGTAACAGCAGCAGGGAGGAAGGTCCTGCGATAATGCTCCTTCACGCACTTAGGGTGCCCAGTGCCCAGCATGGATGCTAGCTTGGCAACTTCCCAACATACTGGATGGAGCTTATACTGATTGTACTGCTCCACAGCCTGCTACATCCAAAAACCTGTTTGGTCTGAGTAAAACGATTGGATGACCTACCTGCCTTCCTCCTGACGCTGCCCTCATACATGAGTTCTGCATGTGTACTCATTTGTGCACTCATTGATTCCCCTACATAGACTCTCTCTCTCTCTCTCTCTCTCTCTCTCTCTCTCTCTCTCTCTCACACACACACACACACACACACACACACACACACACACACACACACACACACTTGTTTGTTAGGAGCTAGCTTCATAAGCTTGTACTAATAATTAAAAAAAAAAAAAAAAAAACGAGCCCAAAAGAAACTGGATAAAGGAAAAAGTCAAACCGTGAACATTGGTATGGTTGTCCAACTGTAGAGTAACCTGTGGCCCTTAAATTGATGCTGTTGAGAAAGCCCTTGTTGGATTTTTTCTTGTTCATGGCAGAATTTATTTTCCTTAATTATGAGGCCAATATAATGGCATTGTTAAGCTTTTTCCACTGATATAAACTGGGTCCTGAGCCTGAGTGTGATACTGAGTTATGGTGAGCTGCTGTTTGATGAACACACAGTGAGAAGACCTTGGGCTTCATGTTTAAAATTAATTAACCTTCTACACCACTTGGGCAATATTGGTCCAGGAAACATGGTGCAAATAAAGCCCAATAAGCACACAGGGTATGTTCTAAAAATAGTCAGAAAATATTCAGAGACTTGGTCTTGAGTTAGATGAGGTCTGAGATGGTTAAAAAACATAAGAACCAGCAGAAAACAGCAGAAAATGAACCAGCTACAGCCAAGTTGCATTTAACATAGAATTTTACATACTTAAATCGAGGTGTTACCTCACCAGTTCCCTACATAGTTCACCTTTTTCAAGTTCTGACAATTTATAGGCATTTCTGAAATCAAATGATCAGTACACTGTAATGTATTGTCTACAAACAATGGACGGTTTCAGATATAGCATACCCAAAAATCATCATGTTGTTTGGTTTTAAAATTTGCATGCAGCTTCTCTAAAGAAGACCCTTAAACTGAGAGTATGTTGTTGACATCACCTGAGTATGGATTTAGAGGAGGCCCACAGTGCTTATGGCACTATTTGGGACTGGGGTGTATTGCCTTTTCTGTGTTTGTGTACTTGCTTCAGTGTTAACTTTGCCCAAATTAAAAGTCATCATTTCACCCCCTAATGTGTTATGACACCTCATACCAGCAAACATCTGTGTCATTTGCATAATTATTGACTTTGAAGTTCATAAAAGAAATCATTATTACATCTTACACATTTTCAAACAAGACTTTATGAAGGATTGTAGGTTTAGGCCAGTTGTCAAGAAAAGCATATGTAGCTTTTTTCAAATTGTATCTTATATTAACCTAGAGTTGCAGAAAGGGTTACAACATGTTCTTTACTCGAATCCTACTGCCCTTCAACACATATGGCCAGTTTTATTGGCTGTGCCTTTCCCTGCTGTCACCAGAATGCTTTCATTACAAACAGTACAAAAATTTAACATACTTTTTTGGTGATGTGTTACTGACACTTTGTTAAATAGCTCAAGAGAGTTTGGAAAGGAGGAGTCAAATGGAGGATAGAAGAGAAAACAGAGGTGCAGAGAACAGAAATGGGTCAAATTCAGTTTTTAGTCTTAATTGTTTTACTAATAAATATTTTTGACTGGGATTTTAAATGACTGTAATAGACAATAATATTCAAAGGATAATGATAATAACCATAATAATAATAACAACAACAATGTAAACAAAATGCTTAACAAGAAATATTATTAGATAGATAATTTAGATTATAAAAGTTAAAATAAAGCAAGATTGGCAGGAGGCTTAAGGTGCTACACTGGTTGTTCTTATGAAATGTAAAGCTTGAATATTTCCTTTAGTCTCTGTGACACCTTAGATTTTGGGCTTCAGCTTCTGTACGGCGGATTTTAGACAGATTTAAGAGTTGATTATTTTGGCTGCACCTTCAGTCATATGTGAGACTTACTGCACAAGACTGGACATAAGATATTATTTTTCAAAGAAATGTGCAAGTCACATATAGTTTGCTATATGTTCATCAGTAGTTCATCAAATTAATGTCAGTGGTACACTTTGGCACACAGAATACAGCTACAATCATTTATAGCTATTGTTTGACTGTTACTTTGTTGGTTTTGAGGGAAGAAACGTCTTTCTGCCTTGTGGGTTGTTTTCCAAGATGGATTACTCAATTATATTTCACACAACGATCAAATGCTTAGGGTAAGTCTTGTAGTCTGTTATGATATGTGTATCTTGTGTGTAGTAGCTTCTGATCCTGAGATATAAAGTGTAGAAAATGGCATGCAACTGCCCACAAAGTGTGATTATATCTTTTTTGAAGAGGAATGCTTTTGGGGCTAAATTAATATCTGACTAAAATCTGACTATAAAAGAAGAAGTTCAAGAAAAAACTAAATTAAAAACATTAACATAAAATTCTGGGCTGATGTATAAAGACAGCTAAGGTGGAGCTGGGGGGGGGGAGATAAAATGTAGTAGGACAGTTGTGTTGTGGGTGAGCTGGGTGACCCACTGAGATATCTGAGAGGCATGTTTTTTATTGGATAGTTGAGTCTCTGCACTTGATAAAGGTCATGTTGAAAATGTCATCTGTGAATCTTTCTTCAGAAAGTATCTGTATGATCGCAGGGTGGGATTCCTCAGGAGAAACGAGAAAGCCATTACCTGGCCCCGAAGATGGAATTGAAGAGCTGATGTGAAACATGCCTTACATGGTGGGCACTCCAAAAATGTGATCTGACCTATGAAAGAAGAGTTGCTGAGAAGATGTCTCTTCTATAATGCATAATTGGTGATACATTCAGAGTCATTGCCTTCACTACTTTTAACTCATTAGTTCTGCTGTAAGAAAAGTTTCAGATACTAACTTGGTCATGCATATTTCTCCTTTACAACATCTGGAGAATTCAATGTTTTCTCTACAGCGAGGTCACTCATGTGCTTATTGAGCCAAAAGGTGACAGTGGCAATGAAAGACTCCCTCAGACTAGGGGGAAAAACCTTGAGAAGAAACAAATTGAACAAGAGATCCCAACCTCCTCTGGCCAACACTGGATAGCACAACAAAATAATACAACAAAATGGCACGAAGAACAAAAAGATCTGAACCAAAAGAGTAAAATAATAAAAATCTATAACTAGTCAGAATAGGCAGTGTACGAGTTTGAGTGTGAGTATGAGAGAATGTGAGGAGGATATAGTCTCAGTGTTAATGTGAGAGCAGGCAGTGAGTATGACCTAGTGTGTGTGAGAGTGTAAGATGCAGTGTAAGTGTATGTAAGATGCAGTCTTGCAGGTGAAACACTCATATGCACAGCTATGTCTCTAGTGTGGTGTGACAGCCAATGCAATGATTCAGAGCAGGACAGCATCACAAAGGGCAGCATGGTAGTGTGGAGCCAGGTTGGGTACCATCAGGACACATAAGGCAGGACAGGTCATCTTATACAGCAAAATAGGTGAAATAGTTAAGCCTCTACTTAATAAAGGGTCTATTGAATAAAGACCTGGGGCCAAGGCCTAGTACCACCCCTGGGAAACATGACACTGTCTTTATGATTGAATGCACGGCAACAGTTTCTGAGTGCGTTTGCACACATTTCAAAACGGAAATCCAGGGTTCATTCTGGGGTCATGACATTGGTCACATATAAACATATAAATAACGATACAATAAGTAATACAATACTTATTCAGTTCAAAAGCAGAGGACTTTTTATGGTTTTACAACCTTCCTCTTACTGGATATTTTTGATTGGCCACTGGGATTGTATATGATGTCGCTTTGGTAGAACAGTTACTGGAGAGGCGAAGAGGTGTAACATTTTATTATTATTTTGATAGCTGGAGTGTGATATCCATCTGGCAGCATTGTGAGGAAGAGGCAGTGGGGTGTTGCATTCTCTGATAAGATAAAAACTCACAACGAAGAAAATCTCTCAACCATTCAGTGAGAGGCAGAGAGTGGATTGCAGGCCCAGTTGTTCATAGTGCAAAAATGTCAACATAAATGTCACACCGTGAAATACAGCTCAAAGTGTAGATTACCAACAGACTTTTATATCTACTCCACATATATTGATCGGCGAGGCATCTTTCAAAGATTATTTTTATTGCCAGTTTGAAAGAAACAAGAAACAAAAAATAAATAAAGAAAGAAAAAGAAATTGATGGAGTGGGAAATGGGGGTTATATGCTGAAAAAAAAAGAAACAAAACAGGATCTTAACTTGTTAACATACATCAGATCAGGGAGCTTGAGAGGTCAGTGATACAGCTCGGACTTAAAGCTACAGAACCTTCCCAGATGTTTCAGGAAATATAATGGAATACAAATGCGTATGTGCAGTATTGATTTTCATACTATAGATGTTGTTTTGTTTTTTTAATCTGATCACCAGATCCACAAAATACCACCAGAGTTTAACTATGAGAGTTTAGTGCCTTGTGACTGGAATGTTGCCTTTTCAAATCCCTGAACTGGCAGGACACGACTGAAGTGCCCTTGAGCAAGGCACGGAACTCCCCGTGTGCTGTGGATAGCACTGCCCACCCCTCCGGGCATGTGTGCTCACTGCCCCCTGGTGTGTGAAGTCACTATGTGTATGTGTGTATCACTGTGCTAGGATGGGTTAAAGGTTGAGGATTAATTCCTGTCTGTGCAAAACACAGTGGGTTCAAAAAGTACAATTGCTATTACTACTTACTATGGCAGAAGGCTGGAAAGTCTAGGGGTGGGTGTGGTCACTGGTTATCCTGGTGACTCTGGTGAGGCAGTGTGACAGTTACAGATCTTGTATGGATGAAAGTGGGCTTCTTATTTTCTGTGCTGTACCACTCTCTGTAGTGACTTCTGGTCTGAGGCAGTGCAGCTGCCATGCCAGACAGGGTGCTCTCTACAGTGTCTCTGTAGAAAGTTATGAGGATGGGAGGAGAGAGGTATGCTTTTTTCATCCATCTCAGGAAGGAAGAAAGTGCTGCTGTGCTCTCTTAACAAGGGAGGTGGTGTATGTAACCCATGTCAGGTTGTCTGGCATGTGCACCCCCAGAAACTTGGTGATTCTCTCAGATTCCACAGCGTTACAATGGATCATGAGTGGATTATATACCATGCGCTTCCTCCTGAAGTCAAAAGTCATTTCTTTTGTCTTGTTGACATTGAGTATCAGGTTGTTGTTGTCACACCAGACAATGAGTTGTTTCACTTCATCTTTGTAGGCTAAGTCTTTGTCATTGCCGGACTGTTGTATCATCTGCAAATTTAATGATGTGGTTCAAATTGTACTTGTCACAACAGTCATGAGTCAGCCAATGGCTAATTGTCCAAGTTTCTTTATCAACTGCTGGAGGATGATTATATTGAAATTGAAGCTCAAGTCAATGAAAAGCATCCACAAATAAATGTTCTTATTCTCCAGATGTGCCAGATTCAGTTGAAGTGCTGTTGATACAGCATCAGTGGAGCAGTTAGGGTGGTATACAAACTAGAGTGGATCAAGCACTGCAGTGGTCTTTGAATAGCCTTTCAAAGCACTTCATGATGATAGGAGTGAGTGCTGTAGGGCAGTCATCATTGAATGATATTGCTGGTAACTTCTTTGGCAGTGGCATGATAGCAGTGGCCTTGAAGCACTGAGGAATGATGGCTTGGCTCAGGGAGGCATTATACAGGTCTGTGAGGAAGTGTATCTGACTTGTTGTTGAAGTTGATAATGTCATCACTGGGTGGGGGTGGGAGGCACCTGTATTCTGTGATGGACTGGTTGCCTTGCCACAACCATCTGGAATCTTTTGAGTCTATGAAGTAACTTTGGATTTTCTGTCCATAAGCACGTTTGCTGCTCTCATGCCTCAGCTCAAGTTGGCTCTAGCAGAACTTACAATGTCTTTGACATTCCATCCTGTGCATTCATAACAGTCTTGAAGTGCTGAAAGTGCTCCCTTTGGCCAGGTCCTTATCTGTTTCATAGATGGCTTGTTTCTGATTAGCGTCGCCTTTATGCTGGAATTAGCATAAAAGAGAGATGGTCCAAAGTGGGTCTGGGGGGCTTCTCTTAAAGCCTGCTTAATATCTGTTTAAACCCAGTTGCAAAGTTCACATGTTGGTAGTAATGTGGTACTACTGTCCTCATGTTGGCCTGATTAAAGTCTCCAGCAATGATATAAGACGTTACCTGTACAAGACATGATTACTGAGCCTTCATGTATACTTTATTGTCATGTGTAACGTATTGTACTGTATTGTCATGATTGTTCCTGCATAATGTTTTTGCATTTACTTATTAAAAACTATTACTCATAATGGCACACTTCTGTTCCTTAGTTAATCTTAATAAGGGCAAGAGCATTATTTAGAGCATGAAAATTAAACCATCCATCCATTATCTGCCGCATACCCGGGGTCCAGATCACGGGGGTAGTAGCTTAAGCATAGAGGCCCAGAGGCATTCCGAGGAGGCCAAGAGATATAATCTCTCCAGTGTGTCCTGGGTCTTCCCTGGAGACTCCTCCCAGTCAGACATGCCCACAATACCTCACAAAGGAGGAGACCAGGAGGCATCTGAACCAGATGTCCAAATGACCTCAGCTTGCATCTCTTGACATGGAGGACAACTCTGAGCCTCTCTTGGATGACTGAACTCCTGTTCCTATATCGAAGGGAGAGTCCAGCAACCCTGCAGAAAAAGCTCATTTCAGCTGTTTGTACTCGGGATCTCATTCTTTCTGTCGCTACCCACCATCTCACGGCCATAGGTGAGAGACTGAACGAGGGCTGATCGGTAAATTGAGAGTGTTGCCTTTTGGCTAAACTCCCTCAACAGACTGGCTCAGCTAGACTCTTTTCTCCAGTCCCTGTCCCAGCCCCAAAGCTCTGGTTCCACTATGGAAGACATACTGGTGGGATTGAGAAGATACTCAAAGTATTCTTTCCACCATCTGATGATTGAACAATTTGTCCTCTACATTTTACCCATCCATGCAGTGAAATATACATACATCCTAGTGAATGTAGGGGGCAGTGAGCAAACATGCCGGGGCAGTGTGCAGTCCTATCCACGGTGCCCAGGGAGTTTTCCTTGCTCAAGGGCACTTCAGTCATGTCCTACTAGTCCATGTCCTACCAGTTCAGGGAATTGAATGGGCAAATTCCATCTTTGCTAGCTGAGCACTACATAAATACACACATACTTGTACATTGATTATAGAGATAGACAGAGTGTATAAAGGGAATATGAGACAGAATACTAGAGAGAGAGAGGTACAGGGGATTAAGATATACACTGGTGTATCTTTATCCCCTATACCAACTCGGGCTTCTTACCCCCTCTGTGAGGTTATATTCAATGTCCCAAGAGCCAATTTATGTTGCCATGGTCCATGATGCCAAGTGCCTCTTGTCCTTTGTCTTTCACCTTAACTGGGCATTGTACCGAAATATGAAAATAAAATGCTGCAACTGCAAATTTCTGTTGAAAAGGAAAGAGTGTAGGATGATTAGGTCAGTGGCGTGTGTGTAAATGTAAAGCCTGTTCTCCCTTAGGCAGATCTTTAAATACAGAAAGTGGGCTAGCAGTAATTAAATGTAAAAGACAGGGAAATGCCAGCTTGAGAGAAAAAATTACAGAATTAAGAGCGACATTGCCCATCTGTCCCTGCCTCCCACCAAAACGGCAGTTTATCTCATTTTGTCTAACCTAATTGAACTTTTGTAAAATGGAAAAAATGTAATTAATTTATTTATTTACTTATTTATTATTTGGCAACCCCTATTCTAGAAGTTACAGAGGGATTCATTATCTGAGAAGGAATCAGGTCTTTCCCTTGTTCAATTATTCAGAACACAGTCACCGACAGCCATTAAAATTTCATGGGAGGCAATTTGGAGCCAGAACCTGGGCTGCAATAAGGTGTGTGTGTGTGTGTGTGTGTGTGTGTGTGTGTGTGTGTGTGAGAAAGAGAGAGAGAAAAACTGAGCTGCGATTTCAGAATACCGCAATAATAATGGGGGACAGGTGGGCCAGGTGCTATGGATAGTTCTAGAAACATAACAAGCATTCTCCATGTCTTGGCACTTGTACAGTTATGGCAGGGAGTCAAGAAGATGGTTTCTGCCCAGATCTTTTTGGGCGGAGCACTAAAGAATGCATATGGGTGGTTCTGTCCACTTCTCAGTTTGTCCAGAGAGAGAGGTTGGCTTGCTCTTCCTTGGGGGTGGGTAGATGGCGCTACTCCCACATCTCACAAGTGTGCTGCTGGTCGACACTGTGCAGTCCATTGTGTCAGAACCGGGTATCCGGCATTCTCCTCCAAGCGCGATGGCTGTCCGGCAACGATACAAATGGCGGCAGTTCGAAAAGAGGCGGAAGGCTATCGTCACATGACTCGAGAGCAGGGCATGTAATGTGGGAGGCTACTTAGGGGGATGGGCAATTGGAATATCTAAATTAATAGTGGTGAAAAATTGGAAAAATAGCAAAAGAAAAATGAACTAGTAGATCTTCATTTTAATAGATCTTAACATGAATCTACTGGCACTATGCCTAATCCCAGATATGGATTCAAGAGTTTAGAATGATTATGATCCATCCAATTCTTTCTGGATGAATTGCAATGCTGATCTCACTAATGCTCTTTTCAATAAATGCAATCAAATCCTCAATGCTGTGAAAGAAAGCATAGCTTGCACAGCTGAGACAGTTATTCCAACAAGCAGGATCGACTCTTGATTTTGCCAGAAATTTCAATTAGTGATGTTATGCTGCATGCCAAAGGTTCAAAGCATGTTTCAAGAAGGCAAGATACTTTAAGTTGAACCATCGTATCGATAATTGTTTTGTCTTCCTGATATGATGTGTCCGATGACAATGATGAATCCTCATTTAAGGATTGGTTCAGGAATATTTTTCGATTAAGCTTCAAAATTTTTGGTGTGCTGTTGAACCAAGAAGGAACGGACAAGAGAAAATTGTTATTCTGTAATATGGGGATATTTTTGATATAGTGTTAAAATATGTACATATTTATCTTCATTTTTTTATCTCTACACATTGGTCCATAAATTATTCTGTACACCAGCGCTTGCCATATAAATGCATCTTTCTAAGGCTGGAGAAATTTTCTCAAAAATGAGGAACTGCCTTAAACTGCTTTCCACTGTTGAAAAACTTGCTTTTCCATAATTAATATAAATAAAAACTTTTACACACATTTTCATTCATCACTTTTTTATTCATCATTAATCAGCAATTTCACCAAATTAATGACTTATTTCTTAGTGACAAATGGAGTGCTTAATATACAATAACAATTAAATAATTATAATACTATTAAAAATATTTTACTAATTATCCCTCAGAAAATGAACCTTTTTGCAACACATTTGCCTGGAAAGCTTCAATCCACCACGAAGCTTCATCAACATTTACTACAATTTCAATGGACAATGGACATATATGTTCCCAGGGGCAAATGTAAATGGGAATGTGCACAAAGTCACACCTTATACTAACTAAATGACTGCAGAACCTAAAGGAGACAATGAGCTTGAATGAGGAACTATAATTAGTTATATAGGAACTATTTATAACTATAATTACTTATATAGGAACTGAGCAGCTCATTTGTGTTTTTCTTATTGTGGTCAAAAGCTCATCTGACCTCTTTTGTAAATATTTTAAAATTTAAATGTAATATATGATATCTTGTATATAATAAATTGTATTTCATCATTTAGTTCTAGAAATTGAGTCAGGGCTAGTTAAGTATGTTTGACATTGCAATATTTGACATTTGTATGACTAAATGTTTTGAACAGATCTTTAGAAAAAATGGACATGAAACACCTTAATTTTTACATCAAAACATTTTCTACAGAATTATATATGTCAGGATTTATTTTGAGAAAATGGTAGATATTACACATATATATATATATATATATATATATATATATATATATATATATATACGTTGGTTGGTGGAAATGCAGGTGGGTGTTGATTGGTGAGCTAGGTTACATTTTGGCAGAACAGGAGGCTGAAAGGTGTTTTGACAAGGTTCCCAGAAACCCAATGGATTAAGCTTTCGAGCTGCTGAGAAGAGAAAGAGTTCAAATCGTACTTTATACTGAAGAGCATCCAGTGGTTGACATGGCCAATGAGAGAGGTTGTTAATAGTAATTGCTTCTCCAATAAGGTAGCAGAAGTTAAAGGAACAATCAGTAGAAAATGAGAACAAGCGTGTGAAATGGCTACAGCAGTCCAATTTCTAAACCCCAGAGAGAGTTGTCTGCACCCTATATATGAAGCTCATATGGGTTGCCAGGTTCAGGGCACTGAACCAATGACTGTATATATAACCTACACAAACGAGTGCAAGATTAGTTTAAGAACCATGGCAAGCGATGAGTTATCCTCTACGTTAATTAGCTAATGAGTACTTAGCAGTGTTTTTATTGTTTGCATGTTATAAACCAGCTCGTGTGGATTTTGTCCGTAGTTAGATAGCTTTATGCACTGCTGGCTCCGTTAGTCTAAGCCAAGTCTGTGAAAAAAGGCCTGTACTCTGAAAATACACACCCCACAGTTGGAGTTAATACTCTACAGATTCCAATAATACTGCTTACTTTAGCAGATAACATAAAAATCAATTTTGAGTTGTAGCCTACCACTTTTGTCTTGTTGCAGGCAGATCTAGATCTCAGTAATGAAGTGCCCTCACTGGGGTCAGGCAAAGCCAGTGAAGACTGGAGAGGTGCCACTGGTAAGAAAGGCAGAGGATGAAGAGGGATGGTTAGAGGAAGAGTGGCAGAGAATGGAGGAGAAGAAGGAGCAAAAGAGAACAGAGTGAACTTCCTAGTGAGTGGTGGCAGCTGGGGAACTTAGTCCAGGGGGAGAGGAGGCAGAGGCAGAAGAGGCAGGGAAAGAGGTACAAGAGATTTTCTAGGTTTTACCTGTGTTCATATGAACATAGCTAGGGAGAGACTGGGCCAAAATTGTCCCATAGAATAATGCCTTTCTACTGCAAATTGACTAAGACTTATTTGAAACTGCTGTCAAACCTGAACCCATTCCTGAACCAATGTTTAAAAGAGGCTTCTAGTCGTCAGTGATGTCACTTGTGTTTGGCCAGGAAACTCTGAATCAAATGTGAAAATTGGCCATGTACGTTAATGTGATGGTGCCAACTGCCCGCTGCCCACAGGTACAGCCATTTGCAAATTGTTTCCACTTTGGAATCACCAGGCTTAATAATTAGTAAGAGATAGAATATCAAAAATCAAATCCAGAAAATCACATTGTATGAATTATATCATTTGTTTTTGCATTTTGCAGAGAGAAAAATGTATTTGATCCCCTACCAACCATTAAGAGATCTGGCTCCTACAGACCAATTAGACATTCCAAATCAACTTGTTACCTGCATTTAAAACAGCTGTCTTAAATTGCCCACTGTATAAAAGACTCCTGTCCACAGACTCAATTAATCAGTCAGACTTCCAGACAAAATTACTGTAAATCGACATCAATCTGGAGCTCCATGCAAAATCTCACCTCATGGCATATCCTTGATCATGAGGAAGGTGAGATATCAGCCTAAAACTACACTGGGGAACTTGTTAATGATCTCAAGGCAGCTGGGACCACAGTCACAAAGTAAATCATTGGTAACTAAAAGATTGGTAAGACAAAAATTGAGGTTTTTGGTATTAACTCAACTCACTGTGTTTGGAGGAAGAGAAATGCTGACTATGACCCAAAGAACACCGTCCCCACTGTCAAGCATGGTGGTGGAAACATTATGTTTTGGGTTTTTTTCTCTGCTAAGGGCACAGGACTACTTCAATGGAAGAATGTACCATAAAATCCTGAGTGACAAACTCCATGAGGCGTGGCTGGGTCTTCCAGCACGAAAATGAGCCAAAACATACACCCAAAGCAACAAAGAAGTGACTCAAAAAGAAGCACATTAAGGTCATGGAGTGGCCTAGCCAGTCTCCAGACCTTGATCCCTTAGAAAACCTATGGAGGGAGCTGAAGCTCTGAGTTGCCAAGCGACAGTCTCATAATCTGAATGATTTAGAGATGATCTGCAAAGAGGAGTCGACCACAATTCCTCCTGATGTGTGCAAACCTCATTATCAACTCTGATTGCTAATTTAATTTATACAATGTGATTTTCTGGATTGTATTTTTGATATCCTATCTCTCATTCTATCTCAACATAACCTACCCTAAAAATGTCTTTGTCAGTGGGCAAACCTACAAAATCAGCAAAGGATATATATATATATATATATATATATATATATATATATATATATGGTAGAGTGATTCCCCATTCAGTGTGTCCCAAAACATGAAAATAACTCTTGCAAATAGCAATAATTGATGCAAATTGCTTTTAATGAGGACTCATGATACACTTAACCTATATGTAACTTTGATTGAAGAGGCATGTTTCCTGTTGTGCATTGCCTTATTGTAAAATCTCCAAATGCACATGCAAATCCGAGAGAGTTAAGACTCCATTCCATTTCTAAACTCAGAACGTTTGGAAACTATGTTTACCACTTTATGTCTTTTTAACCCTTACTGATTTAAGGAGATACTTCAGAGATACTCCAGGGATATGATAATTCCTTGCACAGCTAATGGACCTTTCAGCTGCCAGTTAATAAGAATTAATGATGGGCCGAACAGTTCGATCCTGAGAGAGAGAGAGAACATTCCAGAATGACCACTTCACTACAGGGTCAGTTTTTTTTTCGTTTTTCTGTTCAAGGGCAAATGATGAGCTAGAGATATGTAATCTCATTTAGAATACATGTATGCAAGTCAGGGATTTGGGTGATCATATCACGTCCTTTGACAATCCAAATCAAAAGAGTCGGACCTGACAAATGTGTAAAGATTTGGCCAGCCTGCTTCTGTTAGGTACTATGTATTGAGGAATGGAGCCCTTTGATGGTTGTGCCTGGTATGTGTGATATTAACTGCCAATCATTTATCTCTACTGCAAAAGATGAATGAGGACTTGGGGCATTCTGTCCCAGGTTTGGGAAATGCCAAAACAGTGTGCTGAAACAAAGGGACAGTGTATAATATCTGTATAATTAAGTATACTTATGTAATTAAGTAGAAGAAAGTGTTTTACTTTATAATATGTAACTATGCAAATATATTTACATTATATATATATATATATATATATATATATATATATATATATATATATATATATATATATATATATATATATATATATATATATAATTAATCAGCTGCAGATTTCCCAAGCAGAGACTGGAGTATCTGTCTGTATGACTATAATAAGCCATGCACTCCACAGAGCTGGGCTTTATTTACATTTACACTTGTGGCATTTAGCAGATGTCCTTATCCAGAGCGACTTACAAAAGTGCTCAGAAAATATCCTTATCTAGTACACAAGGCTGGAATCTAGAGATTCCTCACGCTTAGATCCTGTTGTAAACAGGACTGGCTAGAAAAAAACCTTTACTTAAAGGCCATAATAGGAATGCTGATTTTGAGTTTGTAAAAAGGCATGTGGGAGACTCGCCAAATGTATGGAGGAAGGTGCTCTGGTCAGATGAGACCAACTTTGAACTTTTTGGCCAGCAAAGAAAACGCTATGTCTGGTGAGAAACCAACACATCTCATCACTCCAAGAACAACCCACAGTGAAACATGGTGGCATCATGGCAGGGACTAGGAAACTGGTCTGAGTAAAGGGGAAGATGGATGGTGCAAAATACATTGATATTCTTGAGTAAAACACGTCTCAGTCTGTCAGTGAGTTGAGCCTGGGATGGAGGTTCAACGTCTTATAGGACAATAGCCCAAAGCATTCTGCTGAAGCAAGAGTCAAGAGGTTTAAGGAGAAATGTGTAAATGTATTGAAATGGCCTAGTCAAAGACAAGCCGTCAATCCAATTGAGAATCTGTGGTCAGACTTGAAGATTTTGGAAACCATTTAATTGAAGGAGCTGGAGCAGTTTCGCATATTGCAATGTTATTTGCAATGGAACATTTTGCATATGTTATTTTTTATGTTCAATACATGTCAATTGAAAATTTTTCAAACCGTTTTTGTCTTACTTTTCATGAAAACCAGAAACCCAAATCTCAAATTATTAGAGTTGGCTGGCTGATCTATCATAGTAATATCATGGCCAGTAATTTGGTACCAGTTTTGGCTCTGTGGGTAGGTGATGGGTCCTGTTGATAAAGGAAATCAACATCACCATAAAGCTTGTCAGAAGAAGGAAAGATAAAGTGATCCAAAACATCCTGGTAGATGCTGTTTTGACTCTGGACTTGATAAAACACTTTACACTGGACTTCAGACACTTTGGATTCTGTGCCTCTACACTCTTCCTCCAGACTTTATTGCCTTGAGTTGAGACTCAAGCAATGCTATCAGCCTAAATCCAATTTTCACAACTGATTAATTCCTGTCGCTCATGCATTTTCTACCACATTTATCCCTTCCAAAAAACATTTTTTTTTTCATACGGTTTGATTCAACACTCTGAGAAAATACAGCCTTTTCAACAATGACTTTCTGTGGCTCACTGTGGAGGGTGTCAATTATTGTTTTATGGACAACTGTCAGTGCTCAGCAGTCTTCCTCATGATTGTGGTTGCCTGTGCTGAACTAGACGTGATATTTATATTGTGTAATATTTATATAGTTCAAGTAAATGCCTCCAGACCCATGGTCTCATATTTATTGCTGAATTAGTACAGGTGTTTTTCAAACTAAAAAATATAAAAGCTTTTGCCATTCACTCAATTTAAATCAAACTTAGCATGTGTTCAATATGAAGCTGAAACCTGGAACTGAGGCCTGAAACAAGCAAGAACTGAAGTAAGCTGCATTAGAAGCTTTGCAAAAAACCACTAGAGAAGATACAGAACACCTGGTGATTATGAAATGCAGGCTTCAAACTATAATCACATGCAAGAGAAATGCATTAAATTACTAAACAGAACAGCTTAAATGTACCCATCATTGCAACTTTCCAAACATTACAGTGCCTAAAATGAAGGGGACTGAGTAAAATTTTAAATTACCCTTAAATTAAAGTATAGAATGTGTCATTTAATCACATCTGACTGGTTGGATTTGAAATTTTAAACTCTGCAGAGTAGTGTGTCACATAAAAATGTATCTTGATGTTTGTTTCCCAAACATTGGGTACTACACATGTGAACAATGTATTAAATATATACGTATAATTAAAACTTGATGGCAAGTTTATTGATGGCAACAATGTTATTTTAGGGTTATGTTCAGTGCATTTTATTATTATATTGTGTAGTTAAATATCAGTGAGTATTCCATCTCAGAAAATCGCTGCAATTCACTAATTTCTAACTGAATTAAATCCTAGTGCATCTTTACTGCTCTGACCATATGTACATGTTCAACCTGCATGCAGACTCTGACTGATCAGTGATAGAGGGCAGGACTAATGATATCACTGACCCAGAAAATGATAAAGTAGAGGCTGTTTGCTCTCTTTCTTTGCTCACACAGTGTTTAAACGTCAGAATAAAAGTCCTGAGAAGGATAAACCCATACATACATACATAAAAAAATCAAGTATAAAAGTATTTTATACTTTTTTAAAGTTTTAAAGTATAAAAATGTACTTGTGCTTACAATTGTTAGGCTTATAAAGACTAAAATGTCTTAATAAGCCAAACAATTGTAAGCACAAGTACATTTTTGATCAAAACATGGTCAAATCCATACAAATATTTCTATTTGTTAATTACATTTTCATCTTTAAAAAAATTCAAATCAAAGCAAATCAAATCAAAACTTATTTGTATAGCACTCTTCACAACTGAAGCTGTCACAGAGCAGCGTCACAGGAATCAAAAAATAAAAAGGTTAATAACAGATGAACAAATGATAATAGATAGATCCTCCAGTGAGCAAGTCAAATGGCAACAGTGGCAAGGAAAAACTCCCTCAGAGCTGGAGGAAGAAACCTTGGGAGGAACCAGGCTCACAAGCGGGAGGATCCATCCTCCTCTGGTCAAACTACTTATACACGATTAGGGGACACTGAACTTCTGTTCTCATACTCGTGTATACTGAAGTAATGTTAGTTCTCTGGTGGACATGATATTAACAGTAGATTTCTACAGTTGGTGATGGTGGGTGAGCAACTAGTCCATGGCAGAGTGAGAAACTAGTCCAGGTCCAGTAGCCGGAAAGGTGGAAAGCCAATGTAAAGTCATAGCAGCGGAGCTTGGGGTCTTTCTCAGATGGGGCAGAAGAACTTGAGGTTAGCACCTAATCAGCTCAGGCTGGTGGGTCATCGTTAACTCAGAAAAGGTACAGATATGAATTATTTTGATGTTTAAATTTAAAGAGAACAGAGAATGTGAACATTACCAGAGTGTGGTGAGTGACTCCGGCAGATCTGACTATAACAGCCTAACTAAGGAGAGAACCAGAAGGTAACATAAACATGGGAGCATCCTGAAACATTGGCATCTAAACACTCTACCGTCACAAACCTGAGTGATTGCGTGAAGGAGTCAGACAGCAACATCCCAGTTTACCATAAATCCCTATGTCCATGAACCCCTGGATCTGCAACCTGTAACTAAGCTAAGACATTAATAACCAAATGCTACACTGAATAACTAAGCTTTCAGCCTAGACCTGAAAATTGAGACAGTGTCTGAGTCCAGAACATTATCTGCAAGGTTATTCCAAAGCTTTGTGAGAAAAGGCTCTTCCTGCTGCTGAAGCCTTCTGATTTCTAGAAACTAATAGGAAGCCAGCACCCTGTGATCTGAGTGATCATGATGGCTCATAATGGTAGATTAGATCTTGTAATTATTCAAGAGCAAGCCCGTCCACAGGACGGGACAAATCCATATCTGGTAATTTTGACTTTCTGCTATAAATACTTTTTTAATGTTTTGGTGAATAAAAGTATGTCATACTAAGAAAATATCCCAAAGTTGGTATGGCTCTAAAGGTTCTCTGATCTAAAGGTTCTCTGTTCTCTGCCAGTAATGGCAGTGAAGATAATACATATCTAGGGACACAGAATAGGTTTAAGTAGTAAACAGTGTTGTGACAGAGGTGATCACACACATGCACGCCACAGGAGGCACTGCATTCATTTAGGAAAGCATGCTGTGAGGTGAACAGAAAGGGAGAGACCACAGCAGAGCAGACCAAATGGATGTTAATTGTTTCTTAGACCTCGTATTGATAATAGCACATCACAAAGCAGCACTGGGATATATTGAAAATTACAATGAGTTATTCAGCACAAAAATAATTTAACAAATCATTTGCAGGTAGCAAATGTAAATATGACACTTTCTTGAATTTTCTTTATTTTAAAAAATATTTAAATATACAGCAAGACAACTTTGGATATGTGAAATTCAGTATATAACTGGAATGGAATATTAAATAATTAAAGAGACAAAAGCAGAGCAGTTCAAAGTGGTTGACATAATGTAAACTAATTTGCAAGATAGCTAAGTAACTATGTTATTGTATGATGTAATTATTTATGACTATGTAACTTCTTTGCTTACTTACATTGAAATGCTATAGAAAATGAGAAACCTAGAATAGACTTAATACAGTAAGCACAGAGGTCATGATAGTATTTATATGCATTTCTTATGGGAGTAAATATGTAAATGAATAACAGCTTTAATATGACAAAGATAACTCTTTATTACCACAGATAGTGATGCTGACACACTCATTAAAGTATGTAGAGCTTTACCTTGCCTTCCCCAACTCCCCTCGGTGGAACTACGAGGTTAAACAGAGTGTGAAAAATGGACAAACAGACTGGTGGGTTGGCCTGCAGGGCACAGAACACTGACACCAAAAACAGACAACTGGTAAATGGCCTGAATAATGCATGTTCTTTGAGCAATAGGCAAAGAGCTCAGAAAAAAGTGATGGTTCAGGGAATGTAGGTTGCTTGTCGGTGTTCTCATATACATTTTGTTTTTATTGACAATAACTTTAACTTCATAAATGTGTGTAGTAATAAAAAATAGAAATGCACGCATAATGGAATCTGCAACATCTCATATTACATCTTGTTTTGATTTCAGGATCTTATAAAGATCATGTCTGTGAAGCTAAAATAAAGCTTAAAAACCGAGGTTCTGTTTTGAGTCAAATGTAGTAACAATGAACAAAAGCTAGAGTTTTGATGAATTTCTGCAAATTTTAAGGGACTTAACAGTCTTGAGAAGTGTGCTCAGAAACATGGTGCAATCTGATATGAAATCTTCTGGTAGACCTCTCCATCAGTCATTCTCTTGATCCTCAAAGTAGTGACTGATGCAATACATTTGACAGATGTAGTTTCTAGAAACTTCTATAGCAATACAAACGGATTTTACAGACACATAACACTTCTCCTTCTTGTTTATCATCTACTTTCAAAGGTGTCTGTTTCAGAAGGTAACTTCTAGAACTTTGCTCATGGTATTTTACTCAAGCAATCATCGTAGCCTTAATAATTTATCTTTCTGTAATAATTACAGCATTCGAGGCAGTCAACCCAAGCAACATAACTTTATGTTCTGCATCATAAAACAAAGCTAATCTTCATGCAGAAGCCCATTATTGGGCATGAAAGCTTGAGGCATTTCAGGCTGATAATTGCATTTGCTGCAGTGGCATGGTAAAGGCCACCAGTCTATTAGGTGTGAGGAACAGATGCCCGTTCCAGTGTAGGGAGATGCGGTGGAATTAGTTTTCTCCCCTGTGGCCACAATTTGTTAGACTTACATCTAGATTTAGCATAAGGAGCTCAGTGCTTTCAGAGCTCACACTGCCTAGTGAACACATTTCTTGAAAAGTGATAACAGAGGTTTGTTTGGCTACTTTTACATCATCCTTCACTTTCACATTGTGTTTGCTATATTGTTATTAGTTATATTGTTATTAGAATAAAACAATCTGAGGAAGCAGTGTGAGAAAACATATATATGTATTTATTTTTCTTGAGTGCAATACTGTGAACAATACATACATTTAATCCCACTATCTTGTTTATAGTGGCAAACATTTTGGTTAATCCCAGTTATCTCCCCAATTTGGGAATGCCAATTAGCCAACATCATCAGAGCAATTAAAAACTGTAATGCTTTCAGTCAATGCCTGCCTGAAACTAAAAAAGAAATAATAAAAAAAAAATAGAGATTTATATTTGTACTATATATCTTTATATATAATCACCCCAATGAGTTTAAATAATGGTGCCTGGTACATACATTGGAAGTACAAAGCAGTATGCATTTGAGACCCTGCCCCTTCTAATCAGTAGTTTCAGGTGTGTCCAATCCTGTCTTTGTCAGTCCTCTGCAAATGGTGTTGGTAAATGTTGTCAACATTTGTTTGTTACTGCTTTTGTTAAACTATGTCCTGTTTTAGTTTCAGCCAGTCTTGTCTGTGTGTTTGGTTTGTTTTGTGCTTTGTGTTTGTTATTAAATCTTCCACCCCTGCGTTTACCTCCGAACCCTTAGTTGTCTGTTCTGTCTGCCTGATCCCGACACATAGTTTTCCAATTTCGTGTGTTAGGATATAGTACCTAATATGACAAAAGTTTCTCAATATAATAGTAAGACGCTGCAGGTTAGTGGTAAGTAGTAAATACTATCAAAATACCATTGCACAAAAAAAAAATCACATCAACAAGGAGTCAATTCATATTTTTGGTTAATTGCATTATTATTGCTGAACACACATGGGGTACGCCAACACCAGCAGCATTTAATTACTCTGAATGTCAAACAAGCTTATAATAAAGCAGTGGTAACAAATATCATAGCAGGTTATAGCTTACTGACCCATCCTATCTGTCCCACATCATAATCAGCAATAAAATGATTATTTTTGTTTTTATACTGATTATGTCAGTTCTGACTCAATGCTGCTGTTAAACTCACTGTAGCTTCACATGCTGGGATCCCTGTTTAAATCAGGTACCTATGAAAAAAATCACATCTGTCGTTGTTTCCACTGGTAAAATGTTTACCTCCTCTACTTCCTGTGCCGCAGTAATGAAAGAAATGCATTATTAGAAGTGCTTATTTTATAGTCCATCCAGTTGAAGATGAAATTGCGTCCTGTAGGAAACAGTGGGGCAAACGTGCAGACTAATATAACACCTCTAGTCAGTCCTGGAACTTCGGTGCAATTATCTGGGGACTAGTGTACCTTATTGCTGTGGCCTTGTTGAAGACTCTAAGCACCAATAGGGTTAGATGGGGAAATGATTAAAAGGGCTTTTTGTGCTTGATGGAGCAATGCTGAATCAATCCCCATTGATGTATCACTGTGGTGTAATTAGCATGGGTCTGCTGAGCAAAGCCAATAATTTAGCCTGATGTGAACAGGTGTGCCCCATCTGAACACTGTGGTGATGAACAATGGTTTTCACATCTGAATCTACATATATTACACCGTGTTCATTGCGTCCCTTATTATTCCACAGCTGGAATCAAGATCTGCAGTTAGATTTGACAGTCACAGATAAAGCAATGATGAGCTTAAGACAAAACATATTTTTTTCTATTGTCATGACAAGGAGTTCAGGTAGAAACCAGTATCTTTTGCATCTATGCTTACCTTTATATTCATAAATATTATTAAATCTTTCTTTTTCATCTCATCTTGCTCACTTGCACAGGAATCTGTACATATATGACTAAAACACCATCTCAGAAATCGTATGTGTACTAAATGTAGATTGAAATTTGTGAATATGCACAAAATACTGACACAACCCTAAATATGAAATGATTTGATCAATATTACTTGAATGAGGGGGGCACGGTGGCGCAATGGATAGCGCTGTTGCCTCACAGCAAGAAGGACCTGGGGGTTCGATCCCTGGGGGGGGCGACCTGGGAAGTTTCTGCGTGGAGTTGGCATGTTCTCCCTGTGTTCGCGTGGGTTTCCTCCGGGTACTCCGGTTTCCCCCACAGTCTAAAGACATGCATGATAGGTGAATTGGTGACTCTAAAGTGGCCCTTAGTTTGTGGATGAGTGAGTGTGTGTGCGCCCTGCGATTGATTAACGCCCTGTCTAGGGTTGTTTCCCGCCCTTGCTCTCAGAGTTGCCGGCTGGGCACCGGCTCACCTGTGACCCTATTCAGGAATAAGCGGTTCAGAAAATGAATGAATGAATGAATTACATGAATGATTTGAAGGACATTACAAAGCAGCCACTGAAACCTAAACATAACAATTTCTCTAGCCATAACCTTAACTGCAACTGAATTGTGACCATACTCAGTTAATGCAAAGTTAACCTAAAGTTAACCTTAACATTAATGCAACATAAACTGCACATAAAATCAACCATTACCTCATTATAGTAAATTTCCATACATTCCTATTTCATTATTTTTTAATGCAAAACCAGCAAGCTTGTTTTAGTGTTTTGTGGTTTCTTGTTTGTGTACATTGTAAGCTGTTTTGTGTGTATTTGGCAAAGCATCACCACTGGATGGGAGCTTGTTGTGACTTGTTATGTACATATGAAATATCATGTGATAATAATTGTATATGTACATATTTTTGTACATATTGCCAAAGAATTCCTGGTGAAAATAATTGGCAAATATCGAAACATTATAAAATCACTTAATTGTATTGCGTTTTGTTTATCTAGTGTTTGTTTGAGATTCTGTAGTTTTGTATTTTGTTTATTTTCATTAAATCCACAACCCCAGCGTTTACCTCCGCTTCCCTGCCAACCTGACAATGATGAATTGGTGGGTTCAGACAAAAGGTGCTATCTTCTAAACTGTGTATCAGATCCAGTTGTAAATATGTGGAAATAAAAGTTAATAAAAGTATTGATCTTTTGTCCTATATTCATCTTTTAATGTCAAACCCAAATGTTTTCAGTCTACAGCACAAATAAAGGGATCGGCATCAATTTTCCAATACTTTTGGAGGGGAGTGTACAGAAAAGGCTAGCTTGCTGCCTAGTATTGTTACCATACAGAAATGTGCATGAATTTTTGTATTGTGGGTTTTGCTTTTGGACTGCAACCCAGTGGTGATCACCCATCACCTCCATATACTGTACTGTCTCTAGCAGTACTGGATAACCATTGCCGTTTAAACTGATATGAGGAGTGTGATCAACACTAAATTCAGGGGAATGACACTGGCTTCCAGACCAAAAGAAATTTGACAAATGCTAACCCCAAGTTAACTCCAATAAAGTATCATTACCTCTAGTAACTTCAGCCATAACAACAAATGGCAGTGTTAGCAAGTGTAATGTTTCTAGCAATAATAATCACTTCTACACCAAGTTGACACAATATAGCTTGTTCAAATTTGTTTCCGTTTGTTGGTTTAGAGGCAGGAGTGCTGCTACCTCTACCTCCTATCCTCTATATAAACACCTCTGTCCTGTGATATAAAACCCAAATGCAAGTAATAACCAACCACAAATGCAGCATCCAAGCACAGTGAGAAAAACCAGGAGGAGCTTCTGTTTACGCTAATTCCATCCATCCATCCATCCATCTTCTTCCGCTTATCCGGGGCCGGGTCGCGGGGGCAGCAGTCTAAGTAGGGAAGCCCAGATTTCCCTCTCCCCCGACACCTCAGCCAGCTCCCCAGGAGGGACCCCGAGGCGTTCCCAGGCCAGCCGAGAGACATAGTCCCTCCAGCGTGTCCTGGGTCTACCCTGCGGTCTCCTCCCGGTAGGACGTGCCTGGAACACCCCCCCAGGGAGACGCCCAGGGGGCATCCGAAACAGATGCCCGAGCCACCTCAACTGGTTCCTCTCGATGTAGAGGAGCAGTGGCTCTACTCCGAGCTCCTCCCGGGTAGCCGAGGATCTCACCCTATCTCTAAGGGAGCGCCCGGCCACCCTGCGGAGGAAACTCATTTCGGCCGCTTGTATCCGCGATCTTGTCCTTACGCTAATTCACTACACTAATACACTAAATGGTGACTGATGACAAGTTTCAAGCTTCTGTTTAAAAATGCTTAAATGCTTAAAATTGACTTTAAGGATTTAAGCACCACAACACTATATATATATAGTTGTGGGTGTAAGTCTTAAGCATTTATAAACTGAAGCTACTTTCTACACCTGCACTTACTATGACAGTTTGTACATCTAAGGCATGGCACTGTTCAACTCCATGTCTTTTAGAAAAAAAAAACCAACTGTAACTCCTGTAACCCTGTAACCCCTGTTACTCTGTAAGTCCTGATTTAAATACCTCGTTTGGAAACACTTCCCATCAAATTTCCCTGGAATGACTAAGAAGCTCAAATTTTCCAAATTTGAAAAAACAAAACAAAACAAACAAACATACAAACAAACAAACAAACAAACAAACAGACAGACAGACAGACAGACAGACAGACAGACAGACAGAGACAGATAGACAGACAGACAGACAGACAGACAAACAAACAAACAGAGGAATCTGCTCCATGAGATTATCAAGGGTGGCCATGTACACATTTCTGCAGCACTGCTGGGGATCCTAGAATTGGGAGAGAAAATACTTTCTTAGTGGCTCATCTCATGGGTGAGACCTGCTGCTGTGACATGAACAGCTTGGAAAGCCAAGGCAAGAAGAGACTCAATTCTTTCCTTGCAGTAGGGAACATCCATGGCCCTCTGCTGGGCAATATTAAAGACCACGTTAGTCTCTGAGAAGATTTGTTCATATGTGTACAGCAGGCCATATTAGTTGTTTGCCACAGTGCTCACTAAATTCCATTGAGTATGAGCATTTATGGGCAACCTTAAACAGCTTTGTGAATTTGGAGGCAAACCCAGAGAGTGATGCAAGAAAGATTCTACAATCAAACATTTAGCCCTCTGTGACAGCACCAGAGTAAGTCCATGTGCATAGAAATGCACAAACATTGCACTTGGGCCATTGTCTTCACTTTAACCTGCAGACCATTGAGGGCTGAAACCATGACATCGTAAGTCAGTGCCACAAGTTTTTCCCTACGGTTGTAGGCCTTTCATTTCATTGAATATTTCAAAAATAGACTGAGCATCTCGTCCCTCAGAAACATCACAAAAAAACTACAAAGCACTCCTGAATTTTACCTGCACTATTGATTTTACCTGGACTAACATAGCAAACAATGACAGAAAATTGGGCACGGCAAATAATATCAGTTGTTTCATCCACTTGCCATCCAAAAATAGCAAGCAGTTTGAATTTCATCTGTGATCTCATCAGAAACAAGTGCAAAAGCAGACATTAAGTGATTTTGGATAGAATGAGACATATCAGAAAACACAGCTGATGACTGGAATTTTGTGGCCATTAAAGAGTTATGTTTAGATAGTGTTTCTGTGAACACTCTGTAATTCCCCTTGTTGGATGATTCACTACTCTCATCATGCCCTTTAAATGATAGTTCCTGCAGAACTCACTTGTGGTTTAGGTGGTTTAGGAAGGCACTGTTTTGTTTGACTGTTTCATTAAGTTTTGCAACTTGAATACGAGTACCTTCATTAATTACATGTTCAACCCTGTCCCTGCACCAGGCAACTTAACCTTGCACATGCACTCACTCATCTCATTGCTCTTGCCTGCACAAAGTTCCCTAAAACCAAGGAGACCAATACAAGGACAGCTGAACAGATTTGTTACATTTCCCCAAATTGTGCATCAAATCAATCGTGTTGATCTGCCCTGCTGTTTAATTCAATTTAAAGTTTAATTAAAGTTTCCCCTCAAAAGTAAGACTATTGAATTACTTTGCCAAAATTAGGTTAACAATATTAGCTTTGTCTGCAATTGTCTTCACCTTGCTAACAGTATGAATGATTGATTGAACAAACTAACAAATGATATTAAATGGGAACAAGGAAATGTTAAAATGATGTTAAACTGAAATAAGTAAATATTATGAGTGTGTTTTATTTATAGTGTAAGTAATTTCACCAAGCAAATGGCAAGTAATGGGTTGCAGTTTGTCTTTCGACCTTCACTTGCAAAATCCACAATGGGACTGAGCACCCAGTGATTAAGTGATGGTATATGTATATCTCAAAATAGCTGTCAATCAAAACGGGATCCAGCCTTTTGACTGATCCTCCAGTCATCATGCGGAAGCCCAGCATCCAAGCCAGTTGAGGTGAGTCCAGAGATTCATTCATCCCCAGAGATGCTGAGCATCTGGGTGCAGGATTAAATTGTGTCGTTCATCCAATAACCATTGAGTTTCAAGGCAATGACAAAAACTGTTCCATGCATTCCCACTGAAGTTACTGGATGCTCAGCTTTTATGAGCAAATGAATAAGAAAATGATTTCTTGACATGTATGGCATTGATGAAATGGGTATGTATAAGAAATTAACAAAATTAAAGGGCCAAAAAAAATACCACATGATTAACTTTCAACTAACATATTTGGTATGTAAAAAATGTATACTATTTGTCTGGTCATTATACACAATGGTGTCACTTGCTCTCTGATTGAAGACGTGGTAGGGAAGATATCATGCAAAATCTGATAACCAACTACAGGCTATCTCAACAGAGCTGTTCCAGCGCAGTGGTAGACCCCTTGAGAGAAGTGTGTTGCAGCCCAAGGGGACTACTTTGAAGGAGATTAGTGTAAGATTATTGTACCTGAATACAATAATCTAGAGCAATACAATAAGCCTATTTTCTTTTCTCTTTACCCTTGTTTCTTACATTAAGTTTACTTTTCTGTTTGTAAAGTATTATTTTATAATTTTTATAATATAATTGCTGACAGGGCTTATGATGCCATACACTTAGCTGTGAGCAGAATTCAACCACAGCACACACAAGCTCTCATCCTTATCTCTGGAGACTTCAATCATGCTTCTCCCTTCTCTACTCTGCCCACCTTCACCCATTATGTAACCTGCCACAGCAGAAACAATAAAACACTGGATCTGTTCTATGCCAACATAAAGGAAGCATCACCGCTCACTCTGCTTGGAAGATACGATCACAATCTAATCCATAATCTGCATGTGTACAAACAGAAAACCTGCAGTGACCCGCACAATGAATAAATGGTCTAAGGAGTCCAAAGAGGCTCCGCAGGTTTTGAAACCACAGTGCAGGAAGAAGTGTGTGATCCTAATGGGGAGGCCATTAACAGTCTCACTCACTGCATTACAGACTATGTCAACTTCTGTGTGGAGAACACTGTAAGATCATTCTATGATTCTCCAACAACAAGCCATGGAGGAATCCTGACTTAAAGGCTCTCCTAAAAGAGAAAAAGAGGGTCAGGTCACAGGTCATGTAACAAGGATGAGCTGAAAGCTGCGCAGAGGGAACTAAGAAGGAAAATATGAGAGGGAAAAACAACTACAGGAGGAAGCTGTAGGAACAGTTATAGCATGAAAATGTCAGTGGAGTTTGGAAAGGCCTAAAATATATTTCTGGCCACAAATGACTTGAGGAGCCTGGCGCTGATGACATCTGGACCTACAGCTTTACTTGTCTTGATTTTCCTTAGCTCATTCCTTACTTTAGCTGTTGTGAAGGATAGACTAGAGCACGGAGGCTGGGTGCTGGAATGTGTGAATAGCAGATTGGAGCTGTCTCTCAGGCAAGAACAGGGAATCGAGGAATGATCTTAGCACTGTTTCTGTTCACCCTGTACACTGCTGACTTCATGTACAGCTCAACATCTTGTCACCTCCAGAAGGTCTCTGATGACACCAAGATTGTCTGCCTCATAAATAATGAGGAGGACAGTGAGACAGAGACCCGATTCAGGACTTTGTGGACTGGTGCTTGCAGAACCACCTCCAGATTAATTCAAGAAAGACAAAAGAACTGGTGGAGGATTTCCACAAGTGCAGAAACACCCCTTCATCAGTAAAAATCCAGGGAATGGACATTGAGAAAGTGGACTCCCAGTAATTGGGTGTTCCCTTAAACACCAAACAGGACTGGTCAGGTAAAACCACTGCACTGACACAGTGGTAGCATCTACCATCTTTTATGGTGTGGTCTGCTGGGGCAGCAATATTTCAGTGGCAGACAGGAAGAGACTGAACTAAGGACGCCAGTTGTGTCATGGGAATCCCCTTAGACCCAGTGCAGATGGTGGGAGACTGAAGGATGTTAGCCAAGCTGGCATTCATGTCAGAGAATGACTCCCACCCCAAGCATGAGACTCTGTCAGCACTGGGCAGCTCCTTCAGTGACAGGCTGCTTCACCCTAAGTGTGTGAAGAAGTGGTATCAGAGTGGTATCCATCACTAGGCCCTGTGCACTGATAACATAGCTAAGAGAGGACAGATAGATTTCACACTGGTTCTCTAAAAATCTTGACAAAACTGAGCGAACATGTTGTATGTGTGATCAGGAGAATAAATCAGAATATAGTCAATAAAAGTTAGAATGAAATGGCAGAACATGTTAGTACTTCGTTTATGTGAATATTTTTAATTTGTTTTGAATATGTATTATTTTTCATATTGTAGATACTATACTGTATATACTATGCTTTATATATAATTTTTTGCTGAAGCCTTGCTAGCCCTTTGCTGCTGCAACATTGTGAAGTTACCCACTGTGGGACTAATAAAGGATTATCTTATTTTACAACTTTTTTTAAAGGTCAGATATTTTTTTATCACACATTGTATGAACAATGTGTTTTCTTCCACATGCCCCCAGTCCCTTTTTTCCATGTGTGTACTAGCAGGAACTCCCAAAGCTTCAAAGCTTGGTTCATGCTCGTTTACTGTGGTGCTGCCCAGCTTTTAATGTGGTGGAAGTCCAAGGCTCTGTGACCCTGCTACATACGCCCTCATTTTTTTCCACGTGGCTATGGATAATCAATTATTATTTATTACAAAATCTAACTTCATAAGTTTACCTTGCTGCTGCTCACTCTCGTGGAGTCTTTTTTCCACTTCTCATGTCCTGAAGGATAGCAAAGTGTACTGCACATTCTGTTTGTAAAAGCTCCAGCTATGATCTTATGTAATGAATTTTAAAGTTGAAATAGAAAAAATAGCAAATGTGTCAGTAGTACCATAGTAGCATTTAAAAAAATGACCAATAACTAATTAATTAAGGAGTAATGTGGTAGTACATGGTGTCAGACACAGTCTAAGTCCTTTGCTGCTCTCGATGATACACTGATTAAACACTGATTAAACTCCTGAATGGATTTTCCTATATTTCTTTCTTCCTCTGACCTTTTGCTATTTAACACAGTTACATGTTGATGCTAGGGGTCCTGCTTGTAATATTTAACAATATAGTCTATTTTTATATGTAATTTACAGTATTAGCATGTTGAGGTCACAGGCATGAAAGGTAAGAGGCTAGAGGACTTGTACACATGCCCTTGAACATGTTTATTCAAGCCAGCTGAAGCAGTACTACCTATCAAGCAATACCGTAAATGTAATGATGTCACGAGAAAGATTAACAAAACATGATGACCACCACCTAGTATTCTGCCGGTTCTCCACATGCCACCAAAAAACCTCTACAAGACTTCTGTTAGTGCTCTTCCATGAAAAAAATTCTGATTCTTGAACCATTCAGGGTTATAAGAACCTTGTTTTTCAGTTAACCAGCCTGTGTCCACACCAGTTTTAGTGAAACTGAAGATGTCACAGAATATGTCATTACCATAGGAGCTTGGCTCAGCATCAGTAAATGGAAGTGAGAAGATTGGTGGACCGTATACACTACCTGTATGTATTTGTGTTATTACTGATGTTTGTTTCTGTCCAAAAAGCAAACATGGATCAAACATTGATCAATTTTTGGCGATAAGAAGACGTAGAAGACTACAACATGCAAAACAAATGGTATGTCATTGCTCCTTGGCCCTGTGCAACCAGACACACCTACAATGAAAAACCTACTAACCTACTGTATTTTACCTATTTAACCTGGAACCTATTTTTGTTGGTGGAAATGCACAGAACAGTTCAAATGTAGGTTCGCGAATAGGAACTAAACCCATTCCACTTTGGTGGAAAAGGCCTATCAGAGGGCTGTGGGATAGTGGGGAACCAGGTCAGGTACCATCAGGACAGATTAGACAGGACAGGGCATCCCAATGCATGAGAAAGAGATAGAAAGAAGAGAAGGAAACAACAAAGGATCAGGAATGTTTTCAAATTAGATTTAAAGACAGTGTGTGTCTGAGTCCCAAACAGTAACAGGAAGGGTATTCCAGAGTTGGTGAGCTTTATGCTTGTCCCCCAGCTGTGTTTTTACTGATTAAAGGAACTGTCTGTTGGCCAGCATCAGTGGGTGTTAGCTTATGGGAATAAAAGGCAACAGGATGTAACTTATTAGGAGTGCTGACCCTTTGAGACAACACTGCCCCAACTCTGGACTCTGAAGCATCTACTTCTACTACAAAGGGCTCAGTTGGATCAGGATGCTTAAGAATAGGTTCAGAGGTAAAGGCCTGCTTAAGGTGAGTAAAAGCCTGTTTGGCTTGCGAGGACCACTTTAAGGATCTATTGTTACCCTTCAAAAGAGCATCAGACTTCTGAACATCCATCACTAGGCCCTGTGCACTGATAACAAAGCTAAGACAGGACAGATTGAATTCACACTTCTCACCTTTTACATAAAGCTAGTTCTCTAAAAATCTTGACAAAACACAGCGAACATGTTGTATGTGTGCGTGTCTTGATCAGGAGAATAAATCAGAATATAGTAAATAAAAGTTAGAATGAAATGGCTGAACATGTCAGTACTTCGTTTATGGAAGCCTGAAATATGGAAGGTGCATTCCACAAACCATAGGGCATGTCTCTGTAGGAAAAGTGCCCACAAGTGGTGAGAAATGCTGTCTTCCATTTGTCTTCTTCCTTGATTCTAATGAGATTGTAAGTGCTCCTGAGACCTAATTTGGTGTACCCAGAAGCTCCTCTGAGCTTTTCTAAAGCAGAGGGTACCAATGTTAAAGGATAAAGATAAGGCTTTGTGATAGCATTTAGCCCTCAGTAATCAATGCATTGCCTAAGACCCCCATCCTTCTCCTTAACAAAAAAAGAACCCAGTAGCAACTGGGGAGGTAGTAGGGCAGATATAAGCCTGAGCTAAAGCCTCTGTAATGTATTGATTCATGGCCCTCTCTGCCTCCTGTGTGAGAGGGTATACATGTGATTTCAAAGTTCAATAACACTGTCATATTCATGGTGAGGTGGAAGTGTAGTAGCTCTTTGTTTGCTAAACACTTCAGAAAGATCAGAATACTCAGAAGGTATATTGACTTAAGTGAGTGCATCAGAGACTTCAATGGAAGTGGAATGCAGTGATATGGCAGTATGCAATAAGCAGTGATTTTAACAGTGCTCAGACCATGCAATAATTTCTTTATCACAATGTGAGATTAGAGGGTTGTGCTTCCTAAGCCAAGGTAACACTAGAATTACGCAGCTCTCAGATGTGCTTAAAACAATAAACATGATCTTCTCAGTGTGCAGAAAACTCGCCACCATGCGAACTGGCTGGTTTAGAGGATCAACAGTGCCAAGTCCCACTAGTTCCCATCCACAGCTGACAGTCTTAAGGGATGCTTGAGGAGTTCTGTGGAAAGTCCTTGGTCCTTAGCAAATTGAAGCTGGATGAAATTACCCTCTGCTCCTGAGTCAATCAAGGCTTGGTAGACAAAATTTCATCTGTAAAGAGTCACAAGCAAATAAAGTGATTTGGACACAAATCCATCTACACTGAGACTTACATTAGCTGTTGTGATCTTTAATGATCTTTAAAGAGGTTGTCTGATCTTTAATGTGACAAGCTCGGCTTGGTTTTAGATGGTGTGTCCAGCAATACCACAGTAGAAGCACAATCTTTCATTGAGTCTTTCAGTCTTTCAGTCTTTCAGCCTGGAATAGAGGAGTATATTCCACTTGCATGGGTTCAGAATGTGTGTCCAATGCACTCCTAGAGTGATGAGAAAAACTATCTGATGACCCCTGATTATTATGGATTACTATATTTCAGATTATCCAACCAGATATCCAATGCTATTAACCTATGAATATTAACCTATTAATCCAATGCTATTAAGTCCATAGAGAAATGTAACTAGGAGAGCCAGCACATTCCAACCACTATCTGCTTCTAACATTCAGAACTCCAAAGTATAGTCAGCAACAGAGCAGCCTCCTTGACGTAGTCAGGTTCTTTGATGTAAACAGTTCTCCCTGGGAACGATCCTTATGAGAGTGGTCAAAAATCCCTTACATATTCCTCTGAAGAGACTGATTATACTCTTTGCCACACTGCGGTGGCCCAATCTAAAGCCTTTCCTGAAAGACGGGAAACCATGAAAGCTATATGAGCTGCAGGACAGTGGGGTGCTTTGGAAAAAATAAATCAAAACTGCCCGACAAGTATTCGGATCACCCTCAAATTGGTCAGGTTTATAAGCCTCCTGATTCATACTCTGTAGACTCAAAACTGGAAAATTGGGTTTCAGGAGATGCTGGAGTGCACAGGTGGTCAGAAAAAACACAACACAGGTGATACACATTTGAATTCAGATGAAGCTGATGTCTGTTAGGCCCACTGAGGACAAAAGATTATTATAAGCCTTTAATGAGTTAAATGCTCCTGAAAGAGATGGTCTTCAGCAGCATTTGAAGAAAGCAAGTGACTACTTTCTACATGGGACAACAGGTCTTAAATACAACACAACATTGGACACACCTGAAACAACTGGTTAGGAAGGGGCAGGGTCACAAACGAGACACATATGGTAGGGGACGGAACAAGGGAGGAGACAAGGACAAAACAAGCACAAAGCACACAGAGAGAAACAACAACTAGAACAAGACAGGAAGACAGAGGTGAACAAGGCTGACACATGACACACCTACAGTGTTCTGTAGCTAAGATGTTTCATTGTGCTGCAGGAAGTGAACTTTGAGACAGTTAAGGATTCATTCTGGAATCTTCTAGACAGATGTAAAGGTACACACAATGATCCTTCACTTGGCTATTACTGTCCCTTTCAGTGAGTGTGGGTGTGTACAGGAGGCTAGTGGTCATAATGGGTCTTTCAGTTTGGAGAACAGGTTTCTGCCTAGTCTGAGATTTGATTGGCAATGGAGCAGACACTGCTGTGTGATGTCAGGACAGTCTCCTTTGTTCACATTCTGCATTATGTGGTGTGTTTGAAAATACAGCTTTTAGGTGTCATGTTGGCAGGTTGATTTCTTTTGCACTTTTTATTATATTTTTAATTATTTGTATTGTAGGTATAGTCCTTTCTGTACAATCTGTGGTCTTCATATAGCAGCCCATAGCTTGACATTTGCTATTATATCCAAGATCGTTGCTAAGGTGTCGCTAAGCTGTTGATATAGTATACAAGGTGTTACTAAGTGGTTCCTATGTGGTTGCCATGGTATCCCAAGTAGTTGCTAAAGTGTGAAGGGTGCAGGGTATGTCTGTATGATGTGCAGGTGTGTGTGTACTGCTTTTATGGTGGTTGGTGTGGTGCAACAGTTAACACCAGTGAGCCACCACACCATTTGTGAGACTGGGGTTTGATTCCCATGGTCAACCAATAAAAGTCATTGGCAAGACTTATCCGTTGCTCTGGATAAGAGTGTCATACCATGGTGTGTGTGTTCTACCAGAATATCCATAATTACCGTATTTTCCGGACTATAAGCCGCACTGGAATATAAGCCACACCTGCAAAATTAAAAAAAAAACCCTGGAACATAACATATATAAGAAGAAAAAGCTGCACCTCGTTATAAGCCTCATGGTTTAAAGCATGGAAAAAAAGTAGCAGCTTATACTCTGGAAAATACGGTAGTACATAGGTGGTACATACTCTGCAGGCCAGTAGCAAACTTTTTATTCCAGTTCAGATTCATAGAACAACATGTGTACATTATAGCAGACTGCTCTCCATGTCAGTTGTGCAGTTGTGGGTTATTATAGTCCACTGGAACATCACCTTCTTGATTACTGGCAGCAACATTTCCACAGGGACTATCAATCTCCCTGGCAACAGTGCTAATGTGTGTGCATATTTCTACTGCTCCTTGAACATTGCCTTATTCTCTCACCTCCCCCTGTGGCAATATCTTCTGGCATCTTAGCACTCTGTCTTTCTTTTTCTTTTTAAGAAGTTCATTCCAGTAAACAGTGTAAACAGTCATAAGCTGCCAATTATTTACTTGAAATGTTAATTGGAAAAAGATGCTAGAACCTTGTCATGTTTAAAATAAGAAGTAAATAAATCAGTAATTACAAAATGAATTAGTAATAACAAAAATATGAAAACAAAAAAGAAACAAGAGGAAAAGGGCCTCTTAACAAATATCATTACAGTCTTATTACAGCTTATAACAGCTTTTTCTCTGAAAAAATCATTCTCATTTGAGCTCCATGTATCCCGGCCATTGAATATTACAGGAGGGATATGAATAATAATCTACACATATGATACACACATAACGTGTCTTTCTACAGTGTTCAAATTGCAGAATAAAAGTCCTGAGAAGGAAAAAGACTTATACATACATAAATATAAACAATAAAGAACATTTAGGTTATTTTTTAATTTGATTTGGGCAACTGTCAAGTATTTTGAAGAACTTATTATTATACATATCCTTGTCAATCTAATCATTACAAAGTACATTTTCAGCTCAAAATCTCTATAATTTTGATATAAATGTCACCTATAAATACGTTGTGTTAACTGAGTCAGATAAGACGTAGTAATTGGGGGTTCAGCCCATAGCTGCAGTAAAACAAGAAAAACAATCCATCTTTGATGAATAGCCATCTGATAGCTTTCCTCTCTGTTGTAGAGAACGTAATCTGGAAATTCCTTTTTATAGTTGGTGACATGTCCCAGGCCTTATTTGGTCTGAGAACCTGTTTAAACAAAACAAATATTGTCTTTTTTTCTACACTTAACTCAGGTATGGTTAGCTTAACCTAAAATGTAAAAGGTCAAGTGTGCTACAGCACATCTAGAGAGACCAGGATATCATAATGAAATGCATAATGCACTTTCCAGAGCCTTAAGCCATTACATTTCCAACATTATGTATATGAATTATGAAGTGACTCTACTGCACAGTTATGTAAATTGCATCCAAAATCCCTGTGACTGTCAATGGTGTTTATCCTAGAATGTGTGGCCAGTGTGCTCTGGCCTTTAGGCTTGATGGGACATGTACCACAGTGGCATATGTTACTTTTTCTGTAATTTTAAGCATATTTCTTTGTGTAGGGAATGGGATAAACGTAATAAATCAAATTGTATGATGCACATCAAATATACTATGCAATCAAATATATTTTGCACATTTGGAAGACTTCAAAAACTGCAGTATTGCCAGCCTGAATATTATCAGTAGAAGTATTTAATTCCAAATATTGCAAAAGGTGGCATTTCTAGCCTACAGTCTGTAACAATGAGTGGTTGAATACTCCCATAGGTATTGGAAAAGTGTACATTCAGAGTGCTAGTCCCCTCTTACATGGTTCATTAGAGTAAGCCAGTGACAGTTATTAGTGTAAAGCATGGGGGCAAATTCACGATGGCCATATTTCCCCTTTCTGGAACCCCACACTGCTCCCATCTGCTGATTAGCAGCTTCATCCTTCACTTGTTTGTGTATGGGAGACGTCACTCTGCTTGGCAGGGCAGTTGGACACAGAGTGACAGAAGGAGGATGAGCAATTCCAGGCCCAGTGGAGAGGAATACAATTCGTAAAGTAAAGCATTTCATCCAAAGCCTCCCTCACGGACCCTTGCACCCTGACAGCTGAATGCTCACCGCATGCAACCCTTCTCAAACACTTTGCTTATTTCAAAATGTCGCTTCATGACTAAAGGAGCTTAAGAGTGCAGGGATGCTACTGACAGCTGGTGGGAAAAAAAAGTGTGGGGAGTGGGATTTGGAAATGGCTTGCCATGCCAGCCTGTTATCGCCTTTGCTAAATTTTGGCATTTACTTGTCAAGTGTGTATATAAACAGATTCCTGTGCAGAGATGGTGTGTTCTGGCCACAGTACAGTTGTCGTGTTGACTTTGCTAAACACTTATCTTCAACATTTACGAACCACTGCAACAGAAGTATGTGTCCATTTATCTATTCAGTGCAGTTCAGAGGCTATATTATTGGAGCTGGTTGCTCTTTACATTGCTAGTCCATAATGAGAGATTCACAGCCATTCTGCCACTTGAAATATTATGACTTATTATGACTTATATAATTTAAAGTTTGAGCATAACTAGCAAGCAGCTAGTTGCTCTTCTACTGTGCAGTTTTCAAGGTTTTTCTAATGAATTCTGAATACAAGAATGTGTGTGTGTGTGTGTGTGTTTGTGCACGCACAAGCATGCATGCTCTGCTGTGTCTGTGCAACCCGTACCACTGCCATGTCAGTTACCCACCACCCACTTTGCTCTGCACCCGGTTCCTGCTCTGTGGTGGTCCTGTGGGGTCTTACGGCTGATTGGTGTGTATATTGTGGCGGTGAGGTTGTGGGGGACGCCCTTTGTGTGTGGTGTATAAATACATCACATGGAGAGTTTAGTGTTCAGTGTACTTACTTTCATGGATGACTAGTGAGGCATCCTAGTGACCTTGTGGAGTGCAATGGGTTAACCAGTGTTCCATGTAAATGACATTTATGTGACCTTACAGCATCTTAAAAGCCTGCTGTGCACAAAATGGATGTATCTCATTGACATCTGAAAGCTGATGAGACCCCATCAGTTGAATTAGTCAGCGCACAGCTATAATCATAAATCTTTTCAAAATTGCTACAGAATTTCTGCAATTAAGAACAGAGAGAGCAAGAGAGAGAAAGAGAGAGAGTGAGAGAGATAGACAGAGAGAGAGAGAGAGAGCACGAGAGAGAGACAGAGAGAGAGAGAGAGAGAGAGAGAGAGAGAGAGAGAGAGAGAGAGAGAGAGAGAGAGAGAGAGAAGAGAGAGAGGTATGCATTGATAAAAGGTTAGTTATCATCATTCTCCATCAGAAATTCTTTTATTTGGACAATATCCGGTCAATATTGTTTTCATGTCTTCCTCATAGATAATGAAGATGTCACTTTAGTCACTGTTCCTTTTGAAACACCATCAAGTTGAGCAATCTTTATTACTTTGTTACCACCAGAGCCCAAAAAGTCTTTTTCAAATTCCATTCATTAATTTTCTTATTAATTTCTTCTTGGTCAGGGTCCTGATAGATCTGGAGCCTACCCAGGATCATTGGATTCAAAGCAGGAACATCCCCTGCACAGGGCACATGTCTTGCAGGGTACCATACATATTCATTTACACGGTTGTACAGAGACACTGAGCACAAGGGGAGTTGAAAATGAACAATCCTTATTATTATTTTTACCATTATTATTATCACTGTAAATTTTTATCAGCTCCTCTTACCATAGCGGAGCACTTTGTAGTTCTGTAATTACAAACTGTAGTCCATTTGTTTTTCTGTAAGCTCTGTTAGCTCAGGACCCAACAGGGCCACCACAGAGCAGGGATTATTAGGTGGTGGTTCATCATAAGGTTTGCAGAAACACTGACATACTGGTGGTGTGTTAGTGTGTGTTGTGCTGGTATGAGTGGATCAGGCACAGTAGTGCTCCTGAAGTCTTTAAACACGGTTCAATCAATGTCCACTCTATTAGATACCCTGACCTAGTTGCTCCACCTTGTAAATGCAAAGTCAGAGACAGAAGCTCATTTGTTTTTGCACAGTTTGCGTTGGTCATCCTCTAGTCCTTTATCAGTGGTCACAGGATGCTGCCCACAGGTCTCTGTTGGCTGGATATTTCTGGATGATGAACTATTCTTAGTCCCGCAGTGACACTGGAATTTTTAAACACTCCAGCAGCACTGCTGTGTCTGATCCACCTGTTCAAGAACAACACAAACTAACACACCTCCACAATGTCAATGTCACTGTGCAGGCCACTCAAGTTCTTCCACACCAAGCACAGCCAACCATGCTGGAACTGAAAAGGCCCTAACCCAGGCTGTTCCCACAAAGTTGAAAGCATACAATTGTCCAAAATGTCTTGATAGGCTGAATCATTAAGATTACCTTTTACTGGAACTAAGGGACTTATTCCGAGCACTGATAAACAAGCCCATAACATTATTCCTCCTCTGCCAAACTTTATAGCTAGAACAATGTAGTCAGGCAGGTAACTTTCTTCTGCATTCACCAAACTCATACTCATTCTTCAGACTGCCAGATAGAGAAGCCTGATTCATCATTTCACAGAAATGATGATACTACTGTTTAGAGTCCAGTGGTGATGTGCTTTACACCACTTCATCTGATGCCTGGCACAGTCCTTGGTGATGTAAGGCCTGCATGCAGCTGCTTGGCAATAGAAATCCATGCCACAAAGTTCAGAAGACAGATTTTGTGCTGATGATAATGCCAGAGGAAGTTTGGAACTCAAATGTCTATAATAGCCTCCAGTCTCACTCAAATCAGCCTGTGTGCAAAATCCCTACTCAAAACTGTTCGAGAGGCAGCTATACCTCTTAAGGCAGAATAAATGCAATTGGTTCAGACAATAACCAGTAGCTTTAAGAATGTGTATGTGTTCCTCAGAGCTTTATATTCCAGATACATCTTTCTGTTCCACCTACTGGTTATTTTAATTGGTATTCTCTGAACCAATTGGGTTAGTTCTGCCTCAGAGGTAGAGCTGCCTCCAGCACTGTTTTGAGGAGTGATTTTGCACACAAGCCCATAATAACTCATACAGTTATTTCTGTGTTTTAACTGAATAACTGAATTAGCATGATTAATGCTACATATTTTATTGTCGGCAGCTAAGTGTACATTACATTGCATATTAAAATGCAAGTACTCAACAGAAAGGTTGTAAAGATCAGGTGCAGGCAGTTGCTTCAATTGAAGACTATGGCCCATACAAAAAATGCAATTTAAGAGCTATGCCCTTTGATTTTTCCCCCTAATTATTTTAGGCAGTGTGGTGCATAGTGGCTGTGGCCAGTACATCACAACAGATAAGCTATGGAATAGATCACATAAACAACCTGCTTATATCATTCTTATTCATGTAGTGTTGCTGTTTTGATAAACTCTCCTAAAGCACCATATCTGATTTGGTATCCTTCAACTTTCTTGGACACAAATCATTTTGCATATTAATCATCATCATGTGAAATGCTGCTCCAGAATATAATCTTTGCAGATATCCTTGAATATTCCCCACATAAGAACTTACATTACTTTGCTTTACATTAAAGCAAGAGTAAGCAATCCCAGTCCTGGAGTGCCAAGGTCAGGCCTAGGCCTAAACTGTGCAAGATGACAGCCATATAATATTATCAGATTTTATTTATCCATTTCGTTTGACTTAAGAAGTTGGCAGGTATGGAGAGAACTCAAATGAGCTATGTAATTAAAATGTGTCTGGTGCAAGCTGCCTAATACACTAAGATAATAACTCATGCAATCTGTTCAAATTGTAAATTAACAGAACACTATGCACACTGCAACCCCAGTTGTCTCACACCAAATATCACACAGTAAGAATTAAACCATGACAACCTGCAGTGACTAATACAATTCTACTCATTAAAATGTGGAGTATATAGCCTATTTGCACCAGTTCTATTAACAACAGCTCATATGTAAAGTGAGGGGGACAGGTCAGTCCTAACAATAGCAATAGCAATTAGATGTATGAGGAAGCTGTACTTACTCCAAAGTAATGGTACCTATGAAGAACTTTCACAGACTTATCAAAATACATACACTACACAATATAGTGTATATATATATATATATATATATATACACTGAGTATTGTCACTATAGAGGGCACTGGTTAATTTTTGTTCACAGACACATGTACTTTATTTAGAGAAGCTCTCGATACTTACATGAATTTATTTGAAATAAATGTTTCGTCGCAAAATTGCGGTAATGTGAACCACCTGCCCTTTGGATTACATGTTAAAAGACGGCCAGTCTCCTCAAAGGTTTTTATTATTTAACTTATTTTATTTTCATTATATTATATTGTATTTCTATTTTCACAGAGACACAGTGGAGTTACAAAGTTTACTGTGAGAACAATGAAATGGCTTGGTTGTACACAAACATCCTGGCACAAGAATCACCAACTGAAGATCCACAGATAATAAGTGAATAGACAGGTCTTGGCAAAGGGGTCACCATTTCTGACAGTTGAAATCAGAATCTGTAACTGCACTGTATCTTTATATAAAAAAAGAGCACAGGTGGGCCTTGGCATAGGGATCACCATTTCTGACAGCTACTAGCACAGATGGGATAAATGTCTTTGCTGTTGTAGATTAAAGCAGATTCTGCCATAAGGAAAAGGTAAGGCTCTCTCATTTGATTTCTCTTATGGTGGAAATCTGAAAAAAAAAAAAAGAATCAGTAGATATATTTCTTTACATAATAGCACAGTCTATGAGGCAATCTCACATAATAATATTTAGTATGCATGTTGATGTTTTGGTGCAAGTTGAAGAGGACATGGTTGGGTCTTCGGAATGTGGCAAGTGAGAGGGAAATGCAAAAGGCCACTTACATTTGCAAAATACACCTACATTTTGGTGCAGTTAAATTGAACTGTGGTTTGTTTTCAGTGTTCAGACAGAGTAGCAGCACATAAATATGAAGAGTTGAGACAGAAAAAACTCACCCCATGGTGTAACGATCTGACTTGGTTTAGTACTTGACTAGAACTAAAATTAGAATGGGAATGACAATCAACCGATCTAAAAGTATTCCACTCAGCTTGGAAGGACAGCCTTACTGAGTATAGTCGGCCACTCACTAGAGCTTGCTCAGATTATCTAGCTTTGCTGATCGAGAGAAATGGAAACAGTCTCAGAGAACTCTTTAGTGTGACTTTAAACTCACAAAGAATTAGGTACTGAACCTCTGATTCCATCAAATTTCACAGGTAATAAATTTTCACTTATAAAACAGAAAGCATTAGACAGAAAATTTAACTCTTTGTAACGACCACGGACACAGAGGTAGTTGCGGACGTACACGCTGGGTTGTATTTATTAACAGGATACAAATAAACACGATGAGAAAACAAAGCCATATAACCACGTAAGCACAAAGACCGACAAGGACAAACAGAGACCAGGGACTAATATACACAATGACATTGGACATGGCTGGGACATGATAACGATGGGGCAGGGTTACAAATGGAACACAGCTGGCAATGGGAGGAGACATGACGTGCTAAAAAGCACATGGGAAGATAAACAAAACAGACAGACCACAGGGACGAGACAGATACATGACACTCGTTATATTAAGTTCAACCGGTTTGTGTGACTGATAAAGGACAAAATATAGATATAGAAGAAAAGCTGGAATCCTTTCACCCAGTTTCACAGCTAGAAAATTTTCCACATCAGTGCAATCAGCACTGCCCTAAATGGTCTTGCTCCTGAGTACCTGCATGATGAAGAGCCATCATGATTACTCAGGTCACAGGGTACTGGCTTCCTACTAGTTCCTAGAAATCAATAGGCTTCAGCAAGGGAGAGAGCCTTTTCTTACAAAGCCCCAAACTCTGAAATACTGTTCTAATTAATCACACATAGTCCAGACACAATCATCAAGTATAGACTGAAAAATTGCTTGTTCAGGGTAGCTTTTGGTAAGTAATGTCTCCCTTTAGATAAAGGCTGCACATGAAAATAGGGAATTATAGTAAACTGGGATGTTATGGTTGGTGAGCACTTCACATGGTCAATCAGTTTTGTAACCGTGGAGCAGATGTGTGCTTCAGGGTGCTCTCATGTTTATGTTACCGTCTGGTTTTCTCCTTTTAGATAGTCTGTCAGATGTAGTCAGATCAGCTGGAGTCACTTGCCACACTCTGGTAATGTTTACATTCTCTGTAACCAATAACTCTAAACACTAAACACATTTTATCTCTCTATTTTTTTTGAGTTAATGATGGCCCACCAGCCCAGGCTGCCACCCCTTCAGAGACTGACCTCAGCCTGCCCTGCCACCCATTCACACTGACTACCCACCTTCTGGCTAATAGACTTGGCCTAGTTTCCCACCCTGTCCTTGGAATAGTTGTCCACAATCACCAACATCACCTCTAGTACACCTGAGCATTACAGCAGAAATGTGGTGGTCTATTGTCCCTTTATCATTAATGCACAGTCCCTTGTGAAAGTATTCACTCTCTTTTACATGGCATTTTATATGTTTTGCTACCTCACAACCTGGAATTCAAATGGTTATTTGAGGTTATTTGCATCATTTTTATTTGTGTATTATGAAGCAAACTATAAATATGATAATGAGATTTCGATAATGGTTTTGCGTCAGACGTAGCAGTTTGCTTGGGGGCCAAAAAGTTAAATTTTGGCCTCAGTTGACCAGAGCACCTTCACACATTTAGGGAGTCTCCAACATGTCTTTTGACAAACTCAAAATGAACCTTCCTATTTAAGTCAGCAAGTAAAAGCTCTTTAATAAAGCCCTGCTCTATTGAATGTATGGCTTATTGTGGTCATATGAATAGATACTTGAGTCTCTGCATGGGAACAGGATTACCTTTGGTCTCTGTGCTGCCTCTCTGATTAATGGCCTCATTGCCCAGTTTGAGAGTTTTGGTGGGTGGCCCTCTCTTGGCAGGAGTGTTGTAGTACCATGTTCTTTCCATTTGATGATAATGGATTTGATGGTGCTCCGGAGGATCAGAGATTTGGATTTTTTTTTAGAACCCAACCAAGAGTCCCTGACTTGTTTGGAGATCTCCTTGGTGTCTGAGTTGTTGTTGGTCTTGCTTAACACTGATTCCTGAAAAAGCTGCTTTGTGACATCAGTTGTAAGAAACCCTATAGAAATACATTTGATTTGATCGATATTGTGGTTTATTTATGCAGGTTGAAAACAGTAATTGCATTCAAATGTAATTTGAACAGCTGTACTGAGACCCTTTAGATGAGGTTCATTTGTGGTGAGACCGTTATAAGTCCTATATCTGACCTAAATATCAGGTTTAATCTGCTAGTTTGTGATAAATGGCTCAGCAAGTATAGTTTAAACTGTTATATTGGCCAGATAATCACTACAGCTATGAAGAAAAGTCATATCTGATGTTAAACTGCACTGGTCAACACATTCTGATATTTACTTTCTTGCTTCCGCTCCAGACACATCTGACCAATAAGCAGGGAAAACACTGTCACATGGTTTGCTGTGACACATTTTGGTGTGCTTAGATTTTTCCATGTGTGAAAGCAATCCAATCCTGAGAAAATGCTCCAAGTTCACTAAATTATTAACTGATTCTTACCAAATCAAACAAAATACAGGTGTGAGGTCCTTAAAGTCTGTCTATCAAAGGTGTGTACAACACCTCATGCCACTCATCAGAAGACATGTCTGACCAACCAGCAGAATCCTTAGTTACTCACAGCCTGCTCCCAGAAAGAAGGTTTAAGAGGTTAAATATGCAGACATTTTATTGAATATTTCTCTATGTGGTGCTGCATACTGGTGTTTAATGTTTAAGGAAAGATAAAAAGGTTGTATAAAGCTATATGTGGTGAGTTTCTTCCATCACTGAATTAATTTCCAAGCCTGTTTTATAATAGATTTTTCTTAACACAAAAAGAATATATGATGATATATTTTCTGGCCTTGTATTTGTGCAATCTTAGTATATTCATTCTATCTATTAATGGCTAAACTGGCTTTCACATGTTGGTGGATCTACATGTAAAGGACAGGAACAATGTAATGTTGTAATAATACAGTAATTTATTCATTACTACAGTTCATTTTGAAGAACTAGTGTACTTTTCTTATATGAGATGTAATAAATGAGCATTAAGCTTGCATTTTACAGCTATACCATATTATACCATATTATGTAATTTGCCTATTATATATTACTGCATATGTCCATTTAAAAGTAAGTGCATTATTATATCATATTATATCATGCATCATTATTATAGACATTGTTTCAGCTTTCATCATTTCACCGTCCACCTGAAGGACTACATTGAGCACTAGGGGGGGTTCATCCAGGACTTCCAGGACACATCTGGGCATACAGACATACATTCACACTCATGTCTATTAACCTGATCCATGTTTTAGGAATGTGGGAGGAAATTGACACTCCTGTTTAAGAGTTGCTCACCTTATTCCTATAAATGTAAAAAAAAAGTCATCACTACTTCCATCATTGTAGTTAAATGGTTGTGTCCAGTATCCTAGTATCTCAATTTAATACATGTAGTCTACAAGATGATTCTCTGACTTTTTGAACATCTGCTTTTACTATCTCAAAAGCACAGATTGCAATACTGTCAGTATTTTACACACTTGCTATCAGCGTCTGGCTGCAGAGTTTGAATGTTGCTTTGTTGTCATTTTCATTTTTCAGGCTCAGCGTGGCCCCATGCATGTAGCCCACAGTTTGCTTTAACGAGTCAGAAGAAAGATCTCACTATGCCACCACATTAATTTCTGATCTGATTATGATGCTTTATGACTATTAAGTATGTAATATGTAAGAAATAACTGCACGTAATGCAGGTAACAAAATAACACTACAGTACATCTGAAGGCTCAGTAAGCCTGTCTGTTGTGTACAAAAGGTGTGTGCAAAAACTATGACCTGAAGTGTTGCTGTGCAAAGAGATATGATTAGAAGAGCAGTAATATCCATCCATTCCGTTATTCTGTCAGGTACATACATGTGTAGATAAAGTGTCAGTGCAGTGATTGGATAGAATGTAGTAATAATATCAAGCCATAATCAGTGAGCCTGTTCTGTTACTCAGTCCGTAATAACGGCCCAACAGAGTAAAGAGGAGTTGTAGACTGTGATTGCTGTTGGTACAAATGCTCTTTGCTATAGCAGAGATGAATTGAGTCTGTCGCTGAAAGTGCTTGACTGTCTGACCAGTAAGTCACGGAGGGGTTGATGTGTTGTCCAGGAGAGCGGTCAGTTTATTGAGATTTCTTTTTTTCCATGACCAGCTCAAAATTCTCCAGTGAGCATCCAAGAACAGAGCCAGCCTTCTCAGTCAGTTTCTTGATCTTCTTGGCATCTCCACATTTGATGCAGCCTCCCCAACAAACTGCTGCAGAGAAGACAGCAACTGCAACAACAGAATGATAGAAGATGGTCTGTTCTTCATCAGAAAGTCTGCTCACCCCTTCCTTGTACACAGCCTCAGTGTTGGCCATCCTGTCCACTTTACTGTCAAGCAGGACACCCAGATATTTGTAAGTGTTAACCAGCTCAACATTCTGATACATGATGGTAACAGGCCCAATTGTGGTCTTCTACCTTCTGATGTCCACTACATTGTCCTTGGTCTTGGTCACATTAAGGATGTGGCTTTTTGCGCACCACTCTGCAGAGCTGCTCAATAGGTCTCTGTATTCACCTTCCTGTCCATCCTTGATTTGTCTGACCACCAGGATGTACATAGTGAAGAGGAAGTGGGAAAGTACAGTTCCCTGAGGTGCAGGGATCCAGGATGATGGTCTTTTTAATAATGGCTGTGGGGTAGGGGTCTGAATAGGAGAAAGCAGCAGTGGTGAGAGAGTAAGGCTACAGCTACTGGAGGTGGGTGGTGACATGTTGAACCTGTTCGTAAACACTTTCAGCTTGTTGGCATTGTCCAGACTGTCCCCCACGGTTTGTGGTTTAGTATTGGTGCCAGTGATTTTCCTCATGCCAGCCCAAACCTGGTCTGAAGGCCTGCTTCTGCTTGTGTAACATATTCTTCTGGTCCGTGGTGATCCACAGGTTGTTGTTGGGATCACTGAAAAATAGTGTCTGTGCAGAAGTTGATGTAATCTGTGATGCAGTCTGTCATCTTGTTAATGTACTCACCAGCTGATTCGCACAAGTCCTCCCAGTCTGTTCTCTCAAAAAAGACATGCAGAGCCTCCTCTGCCTCTGACCATCTTCTGATAGTTTTCTTTGTCACTGGTTGTCTTAAGACCACTGGATGGTATGTGGGAGCAAACAGGACCAGATTATGATCTTATCTTCCTAACGTTGCAAACGTACAACCTACTGGTTAAGAGCAATGCTGGTCAACCAGCGTAATCAGCATGACCAGCTTAAGCTGACCAGACTCTTTTTGTCAGCAGGGGAATAAAAATAATTTCTTAAAGTTGTATTTTAACATCCTTTGAAAAAATGTTTACATTGTTTCAATTGGCCCTATGTTTAGGAAATGGTGAGTTCAGTCCTCAATAATGTCACAAGAGCCCAAGACAGACACCTCTGGGTGTCCTTCCTGCCCCCAATCACTCGGCTTGATGTGGGTGTCTTTTACTTGATGTCACAGAACAGGAACACTTAGGGCAGGGTTGCCAAATTCCTTAAACTTAAATAAAGGGTCCTGAGGGTGGGGGCTGGAAATCCTTCCCCCGGAAAAAAGAAAGAAATTGCTGAAAAAAAATACACTATATACATTATGAGCAAAATTATTTTAAAACTTCACTAAATCAGGTTTTTATACCTCAGAAATCTCCATTTTTATATTAGGTAGTTAAAATTGATGTTCACAAATTCACTCACTTCAACACTTCACACTTGCTTCTGTATTCTGTCACTTTTCTTGATGAAATGCTAAATCTCATCTGCTTCTCAAAAAAGGAGCATAAATATACGCAAAAGACTATATTCAAAGTACAATATAATTAAGAACATAAATAATAAAGATAGAAAGATAGAAAGCAATATGAATACAGATTAGACTGTGCTGACATCATACACATCGCACTGTCTTCACCCCTACTAATACAAGCTCAGCCTGAGCCTAAGACCTGCTCTCCAACTGCTCAGTCCCATTATGACCACTAGCCCAAGTACATATAACCAGCATACACACCAACACACACTGACAGAGCTATAGGTACAGTAATAGTCATTAAGAATGCCTCCATCTTAATGTTGGTCTGCAAGACTCTATAAGGAGGAGGAGCAGAGAAACCCAGGTTGCAGACAATGGACTGAACTTGAAGACTGACAGTGCATCCCAAATGCAGACTAATTACTGATACTAACTTGTCTTTGAGAATATAGAAGGTAACAGATAAAAATGGTCAAAGTTATGAATACTTAGAACACTATGAATACTTCATAGTGAAGTATGAAATGGAATGAGAATAGCTCCACACTGCAGGAAGAATTAGTAATGACATATGTAGATAATGACAGTCCAGCTGTGACTAAGACAGGAGAATGTGTAGGGACATATTTTGGTAAAGCAATGCTTCATGCTGTTAATACAAAACGGTTTAGTACATTAATATTTTCATGTACCAACCTGCCAAACAAGATTAGTATGTAGTCCTGTTGTATTGTATCATAGCACAGCAGACCGCTCATAACTCACAATTAGTGAGAAGCTCCTGCTCTGCTTGGATAGTGGGACATGACATAACAGTGCAGCCTAATGAATCAGCAGGTCTATCTCATACAAAATGCCTTGTTTTCATAAACCAGAATAAACCACATCCCATTTCAGTTCAGTATGGAACACTTATTTTAGTTTCTGGTAACAAGTTGATTCCATATTTAATGGGTTAAAAAGCAAAAATATATATACAATAGTTTCTCCATTTGACAGAAGAACCATTTTGAGAAGACAATTCTTTGTGGAGAAGATTCATTATACATCTAACATCTAATGCTCCAATGTTTGAAGGCAAAAATTTGCAATCAGCCAACATCAAGCACCAATCTTCACACCTATCAGCTCTGGTCTAATGATTAGATTGTGAAATGGAGTAACAGATACAGTCATCACTTTTGTTCTTTAAAAATGTTATATTTTGAGAAAATTGAGTCAGATTTTGGGCTGAATGTAGTATTACACGTAACTGTAAAACACGTAAACTGTGAAAAAGGATTTTTATAATTGAATTTAAAAAGTAAACTGTCGTTTTAACTTCAGTGCATTTAAAGTGATATTTCAGCAGTTTTTCCTTTTGTTTTAAACTTGATGCAGTGATTAGTAATCTATATTTAATCTAAATATTTTAAAGTCTGGATTTCTGGTTTTCATGAGTTATAAGCCATACTGACCAACAGTTAAAAAAGGGTTTATGTGTAATGAATAAAAATGACTTTACCTTTATGAGTTTTTTCATGATATTCAAGTTTCCGAAGTGCACTAGTTTATTGTTATTTCTTGAAAAATCATTGGACATATACTACTTAAGAACCTGTCAAATGGTTGGCAAACATTGTATAATATGGGGGACCTTTACACTTACAGGGTCTTGAAATTACCATCCATTTAATGTTTGAATGTACAGCACATTCAGTGCGTTGTGCGCACAAAATGAGATGAAGGCTGCAATGATTGGCTGTGACTTTTCTGTAGCTTAAATCACTTCGGGCTACAGTTCTTTCCCACCAGAAGAGGGCAATCCCATTCATGGTGCTGGGCGAAGTTGCCAAATCAGACTAAGCATTCTTGTTAGTGCGCCGGCTGCAGAGTGGCACACACACACACACACACACACACACACACACACACACACACACACACACACACACACATCCAGTCCCGATTTGCGCACATTTCGAGGGAAAGACAGAAATAAAGAAAGAAGGAGAAGAGGATTAATGACGCATGTGGGAGAGAGACTGTGCGCTGGTGCGTCTGCGGGGGATACTTTAAGCACGCGCGCGCTTCTGCAGGACAGAGGGACTGGGAAATGTTTCTGCCCTTGTCCTTTGGCCAGTGCAGCTGTGTGTCTGTGTGTCTCCTGCCAGCGCTCGGCTGAGAATCGGACGGATCAGCGTGTGCGCCCCTTCAGCCGACACAGCCGCTTTCGGCACAACCCCGACAGAGTCGCTCTGCGTTCTGCCGCGTCCGCGATAAAGCGCACGCCGGACAGCATGCTTTTCCTTCTCTACTCTGGCGCTAACAGTGCGCCTCTGCAGAAGAAGTGCGACGCGTCCATCGCATCGTTCGCTTTCTCACGCTGAGACGTGTTGCTCGGTGCAGCTGCGGATCCGACATTTCTCGCTGGAAGGAATTACGGACTTTTGCCGTCCACCTCTGGCCGCGCAGCTCCCACGCAGGTGTGTTACTCAGCGCGCCACGTTTGCACCAACCCTTTTGCGGCGTTTCTGCCCCAGAACCTGGGAGACCGACGGGAGCCGCTGGATGAGGCCGACGCAGCACCGGGACTGAAAGTGCCATGCGGGTTCCGTGGCCAGCGCTGTAAACCCACAGAAACTGGACACAACGCAGACATGGGTAGGTCATCCGTCATCTCCCAGCCTGTTTCAGTAGATACACAGACTTAGACGGGGTGCATCTGGAGTTCGACGTCTCGGCGTCCTCCAAAGACCTGAACCGACCTGCCCTGCTCGTCCCGTGAGACTCCTACAGGGTGTCAAGAAGTGTAGGGAGAAATGCTGTGTGTGAAGCAATCTGCTTTGATATTTGTGTTTTTGTAGGTGTTAATAAACTTGGGGTTTGGTGCTTCTGTTGGTTCCTTCCTCTACGGCAAACAGACAAACAAACAAACAAGCAAACAAACAACATTGCACCCAAGTCCTGCATGTTGTGCTGAAGGCAGTTCTTTTGGAACGCACATCACCACAGAGATACTGGCTGAGAAAAAGCAAAAGAATGACATCTTATCTTGAGATCAACAGGTTAGCCGAATGCCTGTCCTGTTTTGATGGGACCCTCTTATGATCACCAGCCATGCTCCACCAGCCACCCACTCACCTCTCTTGCATTTTAAAGATAAGGTATTGTAGGTGCACTGGTCTGCTCTGCTGATACCGTCCAGACTTTGATCGATTCATTTCTGTGTGTGTGTGTGTGTGTGTGTGTGTGTGTGTGTGTGTAAGAGGGAGAGAGAGAGAGGGGGGGGGGGGTTACTCATGATTTACAGTTTGACAGCATTTGCTCTGTGTAGCCATTTGTTTTCTTTGCAGCACAGGAGACGGAGGCTGATAATATTCTGTGACCCATTTTCTATGAGACCAGCTGTCGTTGCCTCGCTCATGCATGGGCCAGTTTAAAGAGGCAGAGAAGATGCTCAGAGTCAGCATCTTCATTTTCGAAATCCCACTGACATTCAAGGGCTTATAAGCACACAGATGGCTGTGTGGTCTCCCCATCAGCAACAACGATCTCATATAGCCCAGTGAAATAGGCCATGCTTAAATACAGATTTTTAAACAGGGGCAAAAAGAATGTTTATTATGAAAAAGAAAAGGGATTATTTTTATGTCAGTCACAAATTTGTCCTTCAACTACATCTGTCTGTCTCTCTCCGACTGTACTTATATATGTCCTGTTCTAATATGGCAGTAGTGCAGGGAAGAACACTTAGTTTTTGCGGTTCCTTATCTTAGAAAAGAAACACAATGAAATCTGTAGTGGTTCATGGCTGTAAGCTGTTTTGCTTAGTTTATCCACATTTGCATATGGTTTTCTAAATAATGAAATGTAAAGGCCCAAGACATTGGAATTCAATTTAAGAGAAATGTATGATGTACACCATTAAGAGTAAAATACTGAAATACCCTAAATGTGTTTAAGATTGATCAAGTGTAGTGTTTAGGGTAACTGGTTTATGGCTGTGTATAAAATATAAACAATGGTAGATCATCAAAGGGGACAACAACCATACAGTATATTCAATCACTAATTGAATAATGTTTACGATTCTTTATTTTTTGGCCTTTTTGAAGTGCAATTATGGTGATGCTGTAGATGAAATACACATAACAGTGTAGTTTATTTATAGTGCAGTTTAGTTTCATTTTGCCATTTGAGTATGGTGTGAATTGAATTACATGCTCAGGTGGGGGAAAACTCACCCTCTTGTTCTCTGTCACTGTACCTGTCTTGGCTAAGTCTGGCTCACAATAAGCCTTTTGGACAGATGAGTTATCCCTTATTAAATACCTAAGAGCTTTCCCTTGTAATAGAGTGGACTGAGTGTAAAAGGGATAACTGGAGCAGGAGACAGAAAAGAGGCACAGAGGCAGAAGCCATATCTGATTCCTGAGTCTGATTGGCTGAACTTGGGTAACTTGTGCTTGGGTATGGCTGCCTATGTCTGGGGAAATTAGAATGTGGATAATGGAAATATCATTAAGTGTGATGGCATGTGTAATAAAAAGTGCCACTGTGGAAGTCATTTCTCTTTTCAGTGGTGCATTTGAGATTCCATTTAGAATGTGATGAGATTGTTGCAGGCCAGTTCAATTTTTTGTTAGATAATCTGTGTGTGAGATTAGCAGTGGAGTGTAGAAGATTATACTCTTCCCAACCTTCATTGAAACAAATCACTAATGGGATTATAGATGTAAACTTTTCTGTGCTTCAGTTCCTCTTTGTGTTCGTTAATTTATGAATGGTAGTTTATATATCCATGTAAGGTATATTTTTGTGCTTCATATAACTATGGTTACAGTAGGGCTGTACATTATATCACTTCAGCATCACCATCACAGTGTGTGTATGTGCAACAGACACATTGCAGGATGTGCAATGTCACGTAAGGCAGATTAAAACACGTTATTCTACAACATACTTGAAAGAAATGTGCCTGTTCCCATTTTCAACAACATCTACCAGAGACAGATAATATCTGCCTAATATAATTAATTTTACTCCAATCTTATTAACACAGAGGGCATTATTATTATGATGATGTTGGATCATAGTGGAAGCTGTATTTTTTATCATGGTAATATATCTATATCACAGAACAACAAAATATCACAATGTATTTTTTTCCAATATCATGCAGCCCTTCGTCACAGTCACCACCTTAATTGTTTTGTTGATCATATTTGAATACAATTTACATGATGTTTAGATAACATATATTGACTTTTGGCAAATATATTTATAAATATATTGTAAGCAATAAAATGACATTTTGACTATGTTATTTAAACACATTCATTACCAATGTTCTTACAATGTCAGTTTTAAAAATCTCACACATTTAGACTTGATTTACTTGTAGTTTACATTAGAGTGACAGGTTAATTAACTAGATGAATGCAAATAGATTATACCAAAATATCATCAATGCAGTAATGATGTGACATATTTAGACAATATTGAATTTTGAAATCTATCAGTAATGTCCAGTACTAATTTATAATGCAGTAATATATAATTATAATTTATACTGTCCTGTACTAATTTATAATGCAGTAATATATAATTATAATTTATACTGTCCTGTACTAATTTATAATGCAGTAATTATTGATTTAGAGCGATTTACAGTTTTACAGATTTACAGTTAAATGTAAATAATAAAATAACAATGTAAGCTAGTGTGACTTGTTGCTTTTCAAATGAGCTAAATTCTCATGCCAACTGACTGCATTTTTGCTGCTGTTATCTTATGGTAATACACTGGGTGGGGGAGGATGGAGATGGCTGACCCTGACACATGAGAAATGAACCATAGTGCATTATGCATTCATAGAGAATAGTTTCAAGGTATGGCCTTTCTCTAGTCAAACAAATTGTTGTTATTATTATTAGGAGGTGTGGCACCAACTCTGCATCATACCTACTGCTGAGCCTCATGTAAAGAAAGAACATCCACCAAGTTTCCATATAAATTTTATAGAATATCATTTTAAATTTTAATGACAATCCTATAAATTTACTGGTAGATAAAAGGTTTTCCTGCCAACTCATGGCACAGATGACTCGGTTTGACCCAAGTGATGTACCCAAACGTTTTAGATTAGATCTTCAGTCTCTTGGACAGAGTTGATACTGCTTAATTAAATCGCTGGCTTGCTTACTCTTGTGCATTCATCTGCAGATTTAAGTACAGTGAAGTCATTATAGCAGAAACAGTGATTCAGCACAGTTATACATTGCATGTTGCATATGTATATTGCAGAGACTTTTAGGCAGTTGTATTAATGTGATTGCAAATTTTCAGTTTTCAGTAAGTAATGCCTATTGAAATGTGGACACCATAGGCTTTTGCAGATATTCATTTAGATTCGTTTTAGGTGGTGTCTGACGGGTTATCTAAAATGTATTAAAGATATCTATATAAATTATTTTTTGTTGTTAAATCAGCATTATAAAGCATTTGAACTGCTTCATTTTAATGCTTCACTGACCTATTGTTGCTACTTTGAGCACAGAACACTGGCTTCTGAACTACCTAAATTTGGCAAAGGAAGCAGGACAGTGCTTGTGTGAACTGAGTAATGTTCATGTAAAGTCTTAATACCAAATCCACATGCTTCTTTCACTTCCAGTCTTCTGCATATGTAAAATGTGTCCTTTATAAATACTGCAAAAATACACTTACCAAGCCCAGGAACGAGAAATACCATTTCTTGCATAATGGTGCTTTAAATTTTTTTACAAGGATATATGTTATATGATATATATATATATATATATATATATATATATATATATATATATATATATATATATATATATATATATATATACATACACAAACACACAATTATATGAAGATAATGAAGTTGTTGTCTACCATCTGGATAAATGGTTATTAGTTATTTGTGTAGAAATGTTCCTTGATTGATTGTTTTGTAATTTACACTGTTTCTAAATTGGCGGCACGGTGGTGCAGTGAATAGCGCTGTTGCCTCAAAGCAAGAAGGTCCTGGGTTCGATCCCTGGGTGGAGTTTGCATGTTCTCCCCGTGTTCGTGTGGGTTTCCTCTGGGTACTCCGGTTTCCCCCAAAGACATGCATGGTAGGTGAATTGGTGACTCTAAAGTGGCCCTACGATGGATTAGTGCCCTGTCTAGGGTCGTTTTCTGCCCTTGCACTCAGAGTTGCCGGCTGTGCCAAAAATGTTCCTTAAAGAACCATTAATTAAAAAGATGCTCTTGGAATGATCAAATTTTCACGTCTTTATTTTTAAGAATGAACTCATGTAGATTTCACAGTTTGTTGAAGAAAATAATGGTAGCAATTACCAGAATGCAGGAAATCGGGTTGACATATATTTCAGTATTGACCGAAGCCTAGATGTTTTCTTCTTGCCCCTCTGTGTCTGCAGGGTCCCTGGCGCGAGGCCACTGGCTCATGATTCCCTTGCTGGTGCAGGCCTGGCTCATTGCTTCCCCCAGCAGAGTCCGAGAGCGCCCGTGCCCCCGGAGCTGCCGCTGTGATGGCAAAATAGTCTACTGTGAGTCAAATGCCTTTCGCGATGTGCCAAAGAATGTGTCCATGGGATGCCAGGGACTCTCTCTGCGCTACAACAGCTTGGCTAGCCTCAGGGCTGGTCAGTTTGCCAGCCTTAGTCAACTTGTATGGCTGTACCTGGATCACAACTACATCAATATAGTGGACAGTCAAGCATTTCAAGGTGTGCGCAGATTAAAGGAGCTGATCCTCAGCTCAAATAAGATCACTCAGCTGGAAAACAGTACATTCCAAACGATTCCAAACCTGCGTAACTTGGATCTTTCTTACAACAAACTGCAGATGTTGCATCCTAATCAGTTTCAAGGATTACGTAAGTTGTTAAGTCTTCACATGAGATCGAATTCCCTTAAGACTGTTCCCATGCGGGTGTTCCAGGATTGTCGAAATCTTGAATTTCTTGACCTGGGCTACAATCGATTGAGGAGTCTCACCCGCAACGCATTTGCAGGACTGCTTAAGCTAACTGAGTTACACTTGGAGCACAACCAATTCTCAAAGATCAATTTCTCTCATTTCCCTCGTCTTAACAATCTTCGAGCCCTCTATTTGCAGTGGAACCGGATAAAGTCTATAACACAAGGAATTACGTGGACTTGGACCTCTTTGCAAAAGCTAGATCTGTCTGGAAATGACCTTCAGGTGTTGGATGCCAGCATTTACCAGTGTCTCCCCAATTTGCAAACCCTTAACCTTGATTCCAATAAGCTTAGCAATGTGTCTCAGGATACTGTGATGGCCTGGATCTCTCTAACTACTATCAGTCTAGCAGGAAATGTTTGGGACTGCAGTCCCAGCCTCTGCCCTCTTGTTGCCTGGCTAAGGAACTTCAAGGGGAACAAGGAGGCCACCATGATTTGTGCTGGACCAAAGCAGGTTCAGGGTGAGAAAGTTATGGATGCTATGGACACGTCTGGCATCTGCAAGGCTACCCCAACTCCATATCTTCTGGTCTCCACTACTCTCATTTCTTCATCAAAACCTGGTAGGGTGCTGGTGCCCACAATGTCAAGGATCGACAAAGATAGTGGCCACAACACTGCTGTTGTTCCCTCTCCAACTGTTGCTTCTCCACCTGTTCCTGAGCAGGACTATGAACATGTTTCCTTCCATAAGATCATAGCAGGCAGTGTAGCACTCTTCTTATCAGTGGCTATGATCTTGCTTGTGATTTATGTCTCCTGGAAGCGATATCCAAGTAGCATGAAGCAGCTACAGCAGCACTCCATGGTGAGAAAGCGCCGGAAAAAGGCACGGGAAACCGAGCGTACACTGAGCTCCCCACTACAGGAGTATTATGTGGACTACAAACCCACAAACTCTGAAACCATGGACGTACTAGTCAATGGGACAGGACCCTGCACCTATACCATCTCCGGCTCCAGAGAATGTGAGGTATGATCCGTCGACTCCTAAAATCCATTTCCACTGCGGGCTACAAGAGGTAAATGTCCTGTCAATGTGAGGAGAAAATGTGTTGTGTTCCCATTTCCCCCACTAGCTATTCCTGTTTTGAGGGTAGGAAACATGGGTCAATGCAGGGCAACTTGAGTCATAGGTTTTTGGGTTATTCCATTTTTTGCTTGGTTGTTCACCACAGAATACACAGAATGGCACATATGATTTAATCAAATGTTGATACTAGTTTTGGGGCTTTATATGAGTTGAAACATAACACTGAACACAGCTATCAAAAGACGTCAACGACTGATTATAAAGAATTGATGCAATGTACTGGATTAAGACTCTGTGCACTGATCCTTTCCTATCCTGTGTGTGTGTCTGTGTGTGTGTGTGTGTGTGTGTGTGTGTGTGTGTGTGTGTGTGTGTGTGTGTGTGTGTGTGTGTGTGTTTTTAGTAGAGAGAAATAATTGACAAATAGGTTCCTTCTTGTTCATTCCCAGAAGTAGGAGAGGTCTAAGTATTTTTTATAGTAGGTCAACAGTTAAAGGTCCATGATGCCTGAGCTTCAATTTATTCTTTCCTCAAGCTGAGGCACTAAAGTACACATAACAAACAAGGCAGAGTTAAAAAACTGCACTGGCAAAAAGAAAAATATGAGCAACAAGTTTGAGTACAGTATTTGTGAGTTAAAGCATTCTTTGCTGAACAGTGCATTAACAGACTTGATATTTGACTTGATTTTTGACTTGGTAGTCTGATCTGCTACCGTATGTAAACATAGTGGTAATGATGTTTTGGTAATGTAGAATTACATTTTTAGAAATGGTCAGATTTATTTTGCTGTTGTAATGTCACATTTACACCTAGAAAAGCATAGATATAAAGTGTAAGGATTTCTTCCACCAGCACACCACATATTTCATATGTGCACAGCCAACAACAACAACAAGCTTATTTCTCCAAGAACAATACTAAACATTGTATGTTTCTGTCTTGTTTGTTTGTGTTGTTGTTTTTTACCTTGAGCAGATGCCACTGGTTATTTTAAATTCAGTCAAAAATGTGGCACTTATAGTGCTATATATTTGAAACTCAAATTGTTTTGGCACTGCCTAGTCCATATTGTCTGTGATTTCTATGTAGGTGTTTGAGAGGCCACTTTCATTTGTAGTTGCTATGATACGGAGGTCTTAGAAACCAGACCAGTGGAAGGCAGACTGGAAATAATGTTGCAAATGCAACAAACAGCAATTCTTTCTTAATATATTGGGATCTTTATTGGTTTAGGATTTTAATACCTCCAAAATCTCCACTGCTAGCTTGCAGCAAATGGTGTCTGATAGTAACACCATGTGCTCCTTCAATGTTTTCTTAAAAACAAAACAAAAACAAAAACAAACAAACAAATATGTTGCTGTATCAGGATTATATATTGGTGCTTGAAAGTTAATGAATTTCGTTGCGAATTGTCTATATTCTTGCACAAATTTGACCTAAAACTACATCAGGAGACCTAAAAGTAGTCAAAGGGGAACCAATTGGGACCAAAATATTATACTTGATAATTTATTTATTGAGGAAAATACGAAAACGACATATCTATGAGTGAATGAGTGACAAAAGTATGTGAACCTATGCTTTCACTATCTGGTGTGACCAAATTGTGACCAGGAACTGGATGCACATTGGCACATTAGTCCAGTCCTCCATACAACTCAGATATGTTGGTTGGTTTCCTCAGCTTTGAGGCATTCCAAAACTTTTTTTCTTCTTTTACCATTTTTTGACAGAACAATATATGTGCTTAGAATCATTGTCTTGCTGCATGACTGTTTTCTTGACTTTGAGGTTATGGACAGATGTCCTGATATTTTCCTTTACAAATTGCTGGAATAATTCAGAATTAATGTTGTTAAGCTGTCTTGGACCCAATGCAGAAAAACAGGCCCAAATAATGATACTACCATCACCATTTTTTCATTCTCCAAACAAAACACTTCTCATGGTAAAATTGTCATTGTCTCATTGTCTATTTTGGTCTCCTCCATCTAAAAAAACATTGTTTCAGCATTGTTCTGGCTTGTCTATGTGAAGTGTGAGCAAACTGCAGACAGGCAGCAATATTCATTTGGATAGCAGTGCTTTTCAATTGTGCAACTATGTCATGCATACCATGTTAGATTAGGGTTTGTCTGATGGTGGACTCATGAACATTAATATTAGCCAATGTGAGTTGCTTAGTTACTTTGGGCTCCTTTGTGACCTACATACCTTGCTCCTGATGAAGTTAATAATGGGCTTGAATTGAATCCATTTGTACACAATCTGTCTGACTGTGGATTGGTCCAAATCTTAGGACTTGTGTCAAATCTGATGATGTTTTAGATAAAATTTATGCAAAATATATAAAGAATTCTAAAGGGTTCACAAACTTTCAAGCACCACTGTATAGCGATTTTCAATAGAATAGGCTGTCAGTGTCACAACCACCTACATCCTAAAAACCAAGTTCGTGTCTGACTTGTTAGTTACTACAAACAAGTAAAACGTGACATTATAGTTGCCAGAATTTAATCCCTTAATTGCATGAGTGCTCTGTTTTGCTCACCAACCAAGCAGATTCTGGCAATGTTTTGTTGACGAGGCAGGACCACAGGAGGCCTGGGCTGGAGGCCATTACAGAGACCCCTTGATGTTGCACACAGTCAGCCTGCCTGTATTTACAGTGAGAGGGACCTTGATTTTATCTCAAGAAATTGAAAGCGTCAAGTAAAGAGAGATCTCAAGACATAAAGGCAAAGCCCTCATAGTGTGTTTTTACCCATTATAGTAACAAATGACCTTCTATGAACATGTTTTACAAGAGAATGAAGGATATACAGAAAGGAGACTATAGTTATAGTTATGTGGAAATGTTACATGACGGTGGTCGTTTGTCATGTACACATGCATACATGTCACATCGATTTAACAGTTCATATTTATTTTTAATTTTCATTTATCTTAAAATTTCAAGATAGAATGAATACGTTCAGTATGACCACCTCCTTTTTTCTACACTCACTCTCCATTTTCTCAGCTCCTCTCACCATGCAGGAGCACTTTGTAGTTCTATAATTACAGAATGTAATTCATCTGTTTCTCTGCAGACTTTGTTAGCCTCTTTCAACCTGATCTTCAATGCTCAGGACCCCACAGGCGGGTTATTTTCAGCACTGCAGTGACACTGACATGGTGGTGGTATGTTAGTGTGTTGTGCTGGTACAAGTGGATGATAGCAGTGCTGTTGGAGTTTCTAAACACTGTGTCCACTCACTGTCTACTTTATTAGACACTCCTACCTAGTTGCTTCACCTTGTAGATGTAAAGTCAGAGACCGAATCTCATCTGTTTCTGTATGGTTTGTGATGGTCATCTTCTAGACCTTTACTAGTATTCAAAGATCACTGCCCACAGGATGCTGTTGGCTGGATATTTCTGGTGGGTGTTCTATTCCCAGTCCAACCGTAACATTGGGGTGTTTGAAATCTCCAGTAGCTCTGCTGAGTCTGATCCACTTGTACCAGCAGAACACACACCAACACATCACCACGAAGTCCGTGTTACTGCACTGCTGAGAATGACTCCGCACACACATAATACCTGCTCTGTGGTGGTCGTGAGGGTTCTGACAGTAGAAGATCAGGGTGAAAGGAGACTGAAAAAGTATACAGAGAAACATATGGACTACATTCTGTATTTAAAGAACTACAAAGTTCATGTATGGTAAGATGAGCTGATAAAATGAACAACACTCGGCCCTAGTCAAAATTTCTTTACTATGAATAGTGAAGTGAGTTGATCGCCAAAAGGCCAAAGGAATTTATTTATATATTTGAATGAATGCATCTCAATTATGTTTCACTGGTTTCTGCATTTTTTCTTTTAAATCCCTGTTTTGGAGAAAAGAGAATATCATCAACTCTAAGGGGTTCTGGAAGCAATGAAAAAAAGAATGAAATCTCATTCTGCACTGTTTGACAACTGGATGACTTCTGAGACATAAATCTTTATGAAAGAATTGACTCTTACATTTGTTTTATGTAAATATTTTTCAGCTGTCTGATCAAAAAAAAAAAAAGATCAGTCACCTGTAAAACATTTTGTTTTTCAAAGTGAGAAAATCAGAGGATTGTTTCTTAGGAGCTGAATTTCAGAAACAGAAGAAATATAGTTAAAGATAAAACTTCATGTTAAAGAACATGTTAAAGAAGACTGTTTTATTATTTTCTGAAAAAGGAATTGGCCCCATACTGTAACCTAAGAGACTTAAGCTGTCAGTGTGTAACATAATCAAGAAGTGGCAGTCAACACGAACAGTCTGCTGTGCAACTGTATCTGCATAAATATGTACTTCATATTCATTCTCACAATACAACCAGCATGGTAAACATTATGAGCCCATTCATCATTCATATTTTAAAAATGTCATAAGTTTTGTGGTCCTAACATCATCACAAATAAGCTCATAAAGATATTACATGAAAAATACAAAGGACATTGGCCCATATTCACAAAACTAAAGTATATCAAAGTAGGAGTGTTGATATAGGATCAGATTCCGGTCTCAACTAGAATAAATACACTGATGTCACTTCTGCCATGAGAAATTTTATTTATTATTTATTTTAGTTTTGAATGTGAAACTGTATCAAAGACAGTAAACAGTATTTTTTAAACTGTAAACATACATGCATGTTCATTTGTCTTTTCTTGTTCATGTTCATTTGTGTCTGTTATTTTGTTGGGTGTGGCTAGGTTTCAGACGAGGTTTCAAGATACCTGTCGGTCCAAAATCAGGTGACCAATGGATATTCAAGGTGCACGCCTTCTTCTAAGATCCATGTACCTGTGAAAACTGTACCAAAACTCAGAAGCAAAAGAATGAAGCAGAAGCAAATGAGATTCCAGAAGCAAAAGACATTATCAGCAAAATAAAAAATTTAAGCAATTACTGGCAAAATCGAAAATAAATATCAAACAAATATATATATATATGTGTGTGTGTGTGTGTGTGTGTGTGTGTGGTTTCTGTTTTGCACTTCCAATATATATAGTTTTGATTCTTAGAATTTATTATTTTGTGTAAAACATTTGGCACAAAATTACCTCCATATCAAACCATCAAAAACATTGTGCAGCTCAATCTTTGCTTATTCAAATTCATGTCAACAAATACTTGGTCTTCTGTTACATGGAACTGGGCAGCAACCTACCAAATGTTGATGCCCCCAACCATGATAGCAGGTGCTTCGATCTGTAGGCCAAGTGTGAAAACAGAGCCGCTATTCTTTTCAGCCATGTGTTGTCATTTGTATATTTGTATTACATTTTCTATCTATTAAAAAGCTATGGTTTGTTATCTTTTTCAGGTACAATTTTTATTTATGTTTGGTTGTTAGAAAATGTATTTAAATAGATTTTCCATTGGGAAAGTGACAGGTGGGGCACTTTTATTTACTTAAGTAATCATTCCAATGATGGTTGTTGGGATTTGTGTAAATGGAATGTGAAAAAGAAGAGCCTTTTAAAAGTGTGAACAGCCCATAACATCATGGTTGTTTATAAATCAAAGGTTCTAAAATTGTATACACAAGCCATGCATGTGTAATTTTGCACAGGTAATTCTCTCCTTTCCATCTTATGGAATTTTTTTCTGTAGACTAGTTGTTCTCAGTACTCGTACTGATGTACCACAACCATGCTTCTTTTAGAGTTTCTAATTCCAGGATATCTGTCCCAGCTAGTGAACTTGCTGGGGTAAACTGGGAATGTAATAAAAGGAAAACTGAAACAAGCAGGGTAGTGGCATTCCAGGCCCAGTTTTGACAACCACTGGTGTAGACAGGTTGTGGATGCTGCTAAATAATCCTCCTTCTCCACCCTTCCCTGTTTTACAGACAGTCGCTCCACCCATGTGTACACACTTATGATCCACCCTTTAAATTATGCATTTAACAAACATGCTGGGAAGCTAGAGACTAGCAGAAAATGAGACTGACCGCTTTTCAAAATAAGTGGAATTACTTAAATTCAAAAGCATTTCACTCTTAGCAGAAGTTTTGCCACACATGACATCGTTCGGCAGTCAAGGATACTTCTAAAAAGCAAAGTGGCTTAAGCACTTTTTAAATGAATGACAACTTGCCTAAAACTACAAATGTCCTCTTTAGTGATACAGGGTCCTTCTGCTGTTCTCTGTCAGTTTAGCCTCTTTTTTTTCTCGTCCTTGAGCTCTGGACATTTTCCCGGTGTCTCTGCCCTAACCACACATTGCCTCACCTACCACATGCAGCCATCCAGACTGGCCACACCTGACAGACCGCACACAAGCCGAAAGGAACAAGAGGAAAGTGAAACATTGATTTGGTTCTAGATGTGGAGTTGTGACAGAAGCAGCTAAGAACATTAACACTACAGTATATTCTCTTTTTCAATTCCTAATGCTCAGTTAAATCATATGCATTAGCCACACGTCTTTCTGTTAACAGAACGTAGGAATTATTAATACAGAACCCGATCTACAAAACTTGGAAGCCGGGTGGAAGGGAAACAGTGCTAGCTGCATTTCAGTAAGATATAATTATACAGTACAGGATAATGGGAGAATTTGCACAAGAATCTCAAGTTAGTCTGTGTATATACTCAATATCATTTAAGCCTTACACCACTGAGATCAATTCTGTATGCCATGGAATTATTGGTCGCTTAGCTTGCTCCCATATGTATACCATTTTGGAGTCTATTGCAATCTCTCCAAAGATACAGAGAAAATTAAAAAAAGAAATTCTACAATGGTTCTACAGGTTCTACACTGAGACATTTTAGAGACAACTCTAAGAGTGTGCGAACTGTGGGACATAATTTAACTTCATTGTGTAGAGGTGGGATTTTAAATGCAATTTAAAAAACTACCACTTTCTGATCTGGTTTAATTTTATTGATTTAAAATATTTTAATTATTTCATATAATGCAATTATAGTGAACAACTTATTAATTTCTTCTTTTTTAATCAGATTTTTTATCATCTCCATTTTAATTTTCAACATGTCACAGTCCAAAGTAACCCCAAACATTTTGTTGGGACTCAAGGTCAATTGACTGTTTACATTGGATGTCATTTTTGCCTCTTTCCTTTACCCTTACATCCTTTCACACCTGCAGTGTTGAATTGTCTTTTCATGATGAAGGATTAACTAAAATTTAATGTTGTTTAATGGGGGCAGTTGTTGTGGCGTACAAGTTTGGTTTTGCAGCCAAAGTTCTGTTCTACTCAGAGGTCTGTGTTTTCGGCTTTCTTGCATTATTGAGGATACATTAGGAGGTGAAAAATCTCAAAACAACAGTTTGGATAAGACCTCATCCAAAGTAACAGCAGGGGAGCGTATGAAACATTCATGATTACAGAAATCAATTGATTTCAATTATTGTTTTGAAAAAGTATCTTACCAGATTCCATTTCTGAGCTCTGTATGGACTGATATCAGATTTGAATTCTTTGCTAAGCCTTATTTTGTTGTTCCAGAGCAAACAATAGAAATATTCTTGTGAATGCAAAGGCATTTTTAACTGTGTTTATACCATTTATACAAATATTTGCTCCTTGCTCTGCTCTGCCCTCTCAACATACTCTCTGCATTTTACACATGCATCACTAGATGAGACTTCACATGAGAACACAAGGTGCATATAACAAATTGAATTAAATATAAACACATTAATGTTAATATGGCTGTGACCATTGTTGTTTGCTGTGTGAATGTGTGGCTAGTTAGCTAAACATTTGTAGTGATAGATTTGGCATTCACAAGTCAACATGTTTTCACCAGAAATGATTGCTTAAGTTGATATGTTTACTGACCTTTTTAATAAAATACTCTGTATTTCCACAATAACAGTTCCAGTGCAAAATGATGTATTGATGTTAATGTTTCCTTTTCACGCAAGTCAGCGACATTAGCTAGTGACAAAGGCTACGTCTGAAATGTAAGAAATGCTGTCTATTCATACAAAGATATTGAGTCAGGAAGGCAGCAATTCACATCTGAATTGAAGATTAGTAATCTAGCTTTCTATGCTATTGGGTGAAAATGCTCATGGTTAATGATAACACAGTTAAACACTCAAACTTGTCCTACATATTGTTAAAGTCTTTGCTGAACTGAAGTGCTGGTTATATTTTTTTTTACAACATACTGATTTTGTACTACATATTTTACAACATATCTGAAAATGTTATATTTTCTTCATGTTTATATTAAAAATGAAATGAATATGACATTAATTCATGTTCAAAATAAGTCCAAACCTTAGACCGAACAGTACTGTATTTTTAAATGCTTAATATCTGTAGAGCTGCTGAAGACTTTCCTTTAGCTCTGCACCAGCAATGAGAAGTGAAAAGAGAGAAGCCTTAAGTGCCATGAGTCTCTAACCATTCTCCTGTCAACATAAATGAAAGTACAAGACATCTGGATGAGTTCTTCAAGGTTCATGAGCTAGATGAGTTCAGAGTGTCAGCTTCTGCTAGAATCCTTTAGCAGATGAATGACTTGGTAATGAAATTCAGTTATACAGTTCCATTCAATCAGACATTTGGAACAGTAGGAGTAGTAGTGAGAGTCATGTAAGTTTCGGGGGTGACCAGGCCTATCACGGTGTTGTCATCCACAAATACTGGTGTTCAGTTTGAGGTTAGGAGGAGGAGAGGTTGTCTAACTTAGCAGACTAAGGTGAAATTATGTGATTTCAGGATATTTAAAACATTCCAGCCATCTTCTCTATGATTTGGGTAGATTTCTACTTGTTGTTGCTCTTTCACTTGATGAATGCTGCCTTCTGTTGCTTTCTGCCCCCTGGTTGCATGTGATGAGGTTTTACAGAAACCTGTCTAGAGCATGGGTATGTATGGCAATCAAACAGGATAACTGTTGTTTACTGATGATGTGACTGTATCAGGATGAATTATAATGTGTACAGAACTATCCGCTCATATTCAATCATTCCACAGGAGGAAGTCAGCATTTGGTGATGCTCATAGGTTCAAAAAACCTATAAGCTTGACTATATATCCATTCATTTTCCAATCAGACATTTTACTAATCTCACCATGTCACTTTGCTCTCCCTTTCATGCAAATTAACCTTTGCATAATTTTTTCTGAACTGTGCTACTATTGTTCAAATAGCTCCATTCTCTTGACTTGTTTACTTGGTTATTTGAACCACACCTCCCACCACCATCACCATTTTTTGTTGTATTGCTATATATAATATAAAATGCTATACTTCTCTAGACAGGGTATAGTATTGCAATATAACATGTTCTCCAATTGGCTGAGGAGGTGAGATTTACTCAATTGTAGGCCGAATCAACTTCAACCTGTGAACCACATTTTGGAGATGATAAAGCCCATGTGAATAAGACACATTCCTCACTATATTTGAATATTATTAATTAGCATTTTAGCGAATGTATCAGAATTTCTCTATATGCTCTATAATGCTCTATATGTGACTATGCACATCATACATACATGGTTAGCATCTGTTTTGGATAGTTCAAGTGATGTAGTTTGGGGGATTAATATGAAAAATAACTTTATATGACAAGAAGAGAATGTAAGATGTAACAATGTTTATCAAGTGATGAAGTGGGTTGAAGAGTGAAGAACACAATCATCAGATTTGAACAACCTTAAGGGAAAATTTAAAATAATTAGAGCAGTGCAATATATGCTGTAAGTAATTAATTTAGATAACATTAAGAAAATATGAACTGAGAGATATTCTGGTCATTAGGACCAGAAGAGGTCTTATGCAATATTGATCGACAACCACAGTTTTCTTTTTCCATGAAATTTTGCTTGGTACCACTGATTATTAAGGCAAAAATGACCTGAGCAACTCAGTTTGAATGCCAGTATATAGATGCTTCTCCTCTGTGTTCTTTATCACTTATGCTGCCTTTGTTCTCCGCCAAAGACCAGGGGCTAGATTGGCAGTGGGGGTCTGGCAGACTATTTTAAGATCTGAACTCTTCATTGAGTCCCAAGATGATGCGAGTAACTCAACTGTAAGTGGTTGTAACTCTAGTTGCTCTGGGCAACATCTCTAATTTTATCCAGCATGCTGTCCTATTTCCATTTAGTTTATGCCATGTTTATTATCATTTGTAGAACATATCAATGACTTATTCACACTGTGCTTGTTCAGATAGTGTAAAAATATGTAGATAAAAAATTAACAAAGTTACCTAAAATCCTCTTTTACACATGAACACATAATGGTGTTAATAGAAGGTTTACACCACATTACTCCATGCTGAATGAAGGAAGCACTCATCCCCACAGCATGGGACTATCATAGTGAGAACAACAATGGACAGATTAAGGGGAACACAACAACATATGCAATTAAATATAATATTAGTGCAGCATGTTATTAAGTATAGTTTGGAGATGATGTGCTGCTGATGACTCTAACTGTAGGATTTTTAAAGGAGTGTCATAACCTTTTTCCTCACAAGACAAATGAATTATATTAGATTATTTTTTAAATATTAAAAAAAAAATGTAAAATTATTTTTAAAAGATGTTCATATTTTTAGTTTTTGTTACCACGTCTCTATATTGTTAAAATGAAAATCATTGTTGAAATCGTTGAAGAAGAAATGTTCCTATGGCATGTACTATTTTTTCCCTCACAACTATAACAGCATGATCATTTGCACTTCAGTTACTTGCATACCAAGTTTTCAGCGTTCCAGCCAATATCAGACAGGGGCGCAACCAGGGCTGACTGCTGTGCATTTGTTTTGCAGTAGGGTATGAACAGGTAAACTAGCCTTTATTATTATTATTATTATTATTATTATTATTATTATTATTATTATTATTATTATTGTTATTATTATTGTTATTCATAGTAGTAGTAGTAATAGTATTGATAATAATATTAATACTATTATATTAATAATACACTACAATAATAATAATAATAATAATAATAATAATAATAACAACAACAATAATAATAATAATAATAATAATAATAATAATAATAATAATAATAATAATAATAATAATTCCAGCTCCTAACAACTGACAAGTCATTTGACAGGGGGCTCAGCACATAGCCTTGGGAGTCCTTGTGTTTAAAATTTTTGTGCTGGATGTGCAGCTGCCTATTATGTCTCACAAAGGGAGGGTGTCCACCTGAGGGTGAGGAGCTGTAGTCAATTAACAGCATTCAGACATACGTGTCTTTTCCCCTTAAGGTGTGTGAGGGCTATTTGAATGGTGGTGTTGACCGCATGGTCAGTGGACCGCTCCTGATTGTATGCAAACTGTAAAAGGTGTCCAGAATAGTCTCTGCGATGTGAGTCATGAGTAGGGTTATGAAAAGAGCAACTGCTACCAGACAATACTCTTTCAGGCAGGTTGCTGTGCTCTTCTTTGAGAGAGGCACAATAGTGGTGCACACAGGTGAGCAGAGAAGCTTGCATGAGAGACAGATTAAAGATGTCTGCAAACACATCAGCCTGCTCTGAAGAGTGAACCCTGTTGAGTGTTTGCCTGTGGATGTTGTTTGGTCCCACTGCCTTCTGTGGGTCCCTCTGTCTTCTCAGTACCAACAACTCTCTGTTGGTTGGTACCAAGGGTCTAGAAGAGAGTGTAGAATTGATTCAGCTCATCATAGCTGGTTGTGATCCCACCACTCCTTTGTTGGTAATCTGTGAAGTGTTGTAGACCTTGCCACATACTTTGGGAGTCTGTGGCATCTCTCTAGCTTCAGTCTGTACTGTGTCTTGGCCTGTCTGATAGATCTATACAGGTCATATCTGGCCCTATTTTAGACTTCAGTGTTGCCTGAAGCATGAAACAAACTTTGCAGTTTATGCTGGGTTTTTGATTTGAGTAGATCCTACTGGGTTTTGTGGGTACAACCATCTCTTTGCAGGTGCTAATGTAACCAGTTACCCCAGAAGAATAGATTTCTAAATAAACAGTAGAGTCCTCTCACAAAATAGCAATTCTAAACTCATCCCTGTACTGAGATGTGTTTAAAAAGCAGTTTTTTTAATTCCACACTTTAACAGTTTTGCTTACAGAGAAGATGCTCGAGACATTATATGCTGCATTATAAATACTATTTAAAAAACAAAAAAAAGCAGGCATGGTCTGGTGGTTAGGGAACCAACCTTTTGACTGGAAGGTTACTGGGTCGAATCCCTGAACTGGCAGGACATGACTGAAGTGCCCTTGGGCAAGGCACTGAAATCCCCAGCCCCAGCTCCCCGGACGCTGTGGATAGGGCTGCCCACTGCTCCGGGCATGTGTGCTCACTGCCCCCTGGTGTGTGAAGTCACTACTGTGTATGTATCACTGTGTGAGGATGGGTTAAATGCAGATGATTAATTCCTGTGTGTGCAAAACACACATACTATTACTACTATTAGAGAACATCCAGAACATGGAAATGTGGTCAGTCTGTCCAAAGTGTGGTCAGTCTATCCAAACATCTCACATGTTCCTGCAGACTTGGTCAAGGATGTTACTTTACCTTGATGAAAAACTCACATACTGATGATACATTTGGAGGAAAGTCTGTAGGTTGCAATGTTTAAAATGGTTGTCTTTGAAGAACATTGCGTCTGTGTATGTGGTATTTTGTTTGCTGATCTTATCATGCAGCATCCCCAGTGCCACTGTGGAGTTTGCTCATGATTGTATGTAGAACACCAATAAAAATACTGTCCTGAACTGTCCTGTCTGCACTTCAGTAATGACAGTTCTAAGTCAGTTGAATCATATTCAATGATTCAATGGGCTGGTGTAGCTGAGGGTTTTAATTCTAGCTAGTTGGCAACACATGATCATCTGTTGTTTGAAATTAAGATTAAACAAGTAGAATCAGATGTCACTGATGTTTGTTTTGAATGAAAATCTGTAACCACATCGGCCCATTGCGATATTGTTTGAGACCAAGTTCCCAGCCTGTAGATTTTCATGTTTGTATGCCACACTTACATCACTGACTTAGTCAAGGCTGATGCTGCTGGGCCTTCCCAATCAGTGTGTAAACATAATAAAGTTAAAAATAGAAAGGCAAATGGTAGGTTTATGGTGAAATTAACTGATATACAGGTGTTTCTCACTAACTGTTGCATATGTGGTGTGTAGTTTTACAACAAATGTGAAAGTAATTCTAAATAGTGTTTGTGTCGGGGGCCAATACAAAGACTTCTGCCACAGTGGGAATCTAGAATCTTCACTCTTTAGGTTTCTGGTTAACTTTTTCTTATTAAAGCAACATGATGCTTTCCTATTTCACAGAGCACTGCTGGCAAGTAAAATTCACATCTGTATTGGACCAAACCATTTCATGGAAATCAAAGGGGGGAGGCAAAGACTCTGGATGTTTACTTTTTGCCAAACAAGAAAAATAAAGAAAAACATTTTAATCTCTGAAATAATAATAATAGGAACAATTAAAGTTTTATAGTTTAACATGAAAATCTGTAACCTGGTTTCTGTAGTAGCATAATTGTACCATTTCTTCATTATTGATTGCATAGATGGCACTGAAGATCCCTAAGCAGGCTTTCATTGGCTCATTCCAATGCATACACTCTGTAAAATAGGTAGAGGATTGAGGCGGGCTTGGAGAGAGGGGCTGTGTGTCTATCACTTACGGCTTTGCAGGAATGCAGCACAGGAGTACTAATCGTAAGAGCCTAATTGTACTTCCTCTGGCTAGAATAACTAATAACCCCCTTCCTTCATTTTTCTTTCCATGCCTGTGAGCTACTGTTCTTGTTCCTTCTTGAGGGGTTGCTAAAATCTTAATAGTTTTTTTTTATTATCCTGTACCCAAAAATCTCTTAGGTAGAGTCTTGTTTTAACATGGAGGCATGTGCCTCTTCCTCTCCTCCTCTTTCTAAATTAAAAACAATTAAGGCATCTGTGGCATTTCAGTTAACAGCTGTTCCTAACGAATGTGGTGCCCATTGCAAGATTTTGGTTAGTGGTGTTAAACAAATGCAGTGTGGACATAAAAAGATTTTTAAGATAAATAAGTGTACTGCAAGAAAACAAAACAAACCAGATTACAGAAACCAGTGCAATAGACCTAATATAACATTCTTGTAGCATCTGTAGCCATATTTAGATTGGATTAGTTTCTCAGGGGATTGGATTAGGGGACGTGTAAAGAACACATTACCTGTCTTCTCAGTGATAAAACTCTCATTGAGAGAGCAATAAAATCAGCAGTGAGTATGTTTCATTCATGGATCACATTCACAGCAGCTGTGATCAAAGCTCAGAGATGCTGGTTTCAACAACAATTTGATTTCATTTTATTACAGAAAGTTTTTGTTTTAGAAAGTTTGTAGATTCATAGCTATATAATGATCTCTGAAACAAGCTTTCAAAGGCTCAATACGGCCAAAAACCTGAGGTGACAGCTGCTTGAAAAAAAAAAAAAACAAAGATCTGGATGGGCCTAAAATGATCAGACAGTTTTAGATTTCAGTGCAAAACAGCAGGAACTACAGCCTGTAGATTTCTCAGATGGTGGACAAAAAAGGACATGGTCAACCCAGACCAAATTAACTAAAACAGGAATTCTTCATGAAAGACATAATTACCCCAGGAGACTTGTAAATTTAATCCCATCCAAATAGTGTTTATTGCATCATCTTAATAAAGCTGCTGTGAGATCTCATGATTTGTACTTATTATTGGCCTCTTGACATTGGCTGGTGGCTGCTGTAGCCAGGCTTCATTTACAACTAATCACGTTGTCACTCAATCATTTAGGGTGTTCCTCCCCCACAGGCAGAAAATTGTAACCATAGGTTGAGGAGGGGCTTGATGTGCCAGGGGGTTGCCACACAGCGCATACATCACAGAAAATATCAGGGCTTTAGATAAGATAGTACTTTATTGATCCCTTTTGGGAGGGTTCCCTCAGGGAAATTAAGGAAAAAATATTTTTATAAATTAAAAATATATACTTATATTAATAGTTACGATGAAAATCTTTTTTTTTTTTTTTGAAACAATAGTTTAAATAGTGTTAATAAAAACATTAAATGTTACTGTTTTCAGCCCCTTTGGATGGCCAGCATCTGTAGCATCTGCCAATACTGCCCTATTCCACAGGCTAGCTCTGCCAGATGTAATGCCCTTGGTACATGGTACATTGGTACATGCTCTTTTAAATAGGTACCTTCTAATATCAAAGAGTAGTGAATAACTTTGTGATAGAGCAGATTTAATGATGTGGCCCAAAGCAGGACAGCTATCTTAGTCTCTCTGTAGCACTCTGCATCTTACCACTTCACCCCACTCAACCGTTTTATATCTCAACTACGTTATATGGTTGACCCATCCCTCTCTTATGTACACTGATGTACCACCATTCTCTGAATTTGCAGTTGAAACATGGAAAGCAGTGTTTGAATTAACAACCAAAGGATATGTGTGGAATTATCATCAAGACATCCATGACGAATCTGAAAATGTTAACACTTTCAGCAGATAAGACTGAAGAGACTTTGCGTACAGCAGTGGTTGCCTGGGCACGTCACCAGTCAAAACATTTAGATAGTAGATACTACAGTTTATCCACAGGCATGTGGAAAAATCCAAGATCATCAGGAAAAGGGTTCTTTGGTCTAACCAAAACTGAGCTTTTGGGCCATCTGAGTAATGTTTAGCAGACACCAAACACTTCATATCACCACAAATACACCTGTGAAACATGGTGGTGGCCGGTTCAATTTAACTCCTTCAGTCCTCCACAGGTGTCTTGGTGGCTCTCCTCACTAATCGCTTATCAGCCCATCAGTAAAGAAAGGTGCTTGTGTTTTACGTGGTTAAATGACAAGGGTTTAATGAGCAGAGCACTGGTGGAGGATTAACCAGTGCTCTGAAAAGAAAAGGAAGAAATGGATAAACAAACAAATAAATATACAAGACTGGATTTGAACCCCTACAAGGACACTTCAGAGGCAAACGCACTACTGAGTGAGCGAAGGTGTCACCCAGTAAATGAGGTGAGCAACCCAGCTTATGAGCCTGGCTGGAGTGTAGAGGGGCCAACTGAAAACCACTCCTGCTTTTAAGGAAAAGTTGAGAAGTTCTCCTTCTTTTTAAAGGAGATAAAGTAAAACAGCACTCCCTTTTAGAGGAGAGAAATTTCCGGCAGCATTTCGGCATAGAGACACCAAGACACCACACTGAGTGGAACATGAGGAAGCCTTAAATAGCCTCAACTTGATCTCAATCAGGCTGATTGTGGCCCTGTTTTTTCAGTTTGTGAGGATTTCTTGTGTGATCTTTAATTTTGTCTTCATAGTGTATTTGTAGCCAGGAATACTGATGAACTAGTGACTGGACCTTCCACAGGACCAGTCTGGACCAGTCCCAGTTTTCTTTATACAACAATCATTTGAGACACATTCACTGCACACAGATGCTCTCCATTTCTCCATGTGAGACTACTAGCACCAATTGCCTGGACTTGAGAGATTTAGATAAAAAGATTTTTCATTATTTTTAAATGTGGACTTGTGTTTGAATGGGCAAAAGGTGATTATAGTGAATCACGTTTTTTATAGTGTTGTCAGAGCCACTTGATCAAGTTGTCAAGCACTAATAAAAGAGCACAAATAAGTTAATATAATTTATATATAAGTTACATGTAATGGACAGCACAGTTTAATACTGCAAAGTGCTAATTTAGGTGAAATACTTTTATGAGCAAGTATTCTTCACAATACCATAGAATAGTGTGCAGTACAAGTTCTCATCTATGATATTAATTGGCAATGAAATTATATTAGGAACCATTCCAAATAGAGGCTTCTTGAAATTTTACATTGTGGTATGAAGACAGCGTATATAGTGTTTTTCGTTACTAAATTATTATCTTATATATATAATAATTATATATATTCTCTTTCTGAACTGTACTGATGCTGCTGCTGAAACCTTAATTTAATCTTAATTTAACCTTAATTTTATCTTATCTTATCTTATCTTATCTTATCTTATCTTATCTTATCTTATCTTATCTTATCTTATCTTATGATTAGGTTATTTATCAGAATATACTATCTACTAAGTTAAGTTGTTAATGAAAGGACTATAGAGTATTTTTATTTTGTTTAATACACATAGTTCAAGGAATTCTTTTGGTATTAAATGCAGTTGAAATTAAACATTTAAGAAAGTAAAAATTAAGTTGGCCTAGTTACACATATTTAAATATTTAAAATGCTGTTTGGAAGTTTACATTTTTGACTAATGATTTTTTTATTCTGTTTGAAGGGCATACTATTTTTGGAAATGTAAACATCATCTTGAAATGTTAAAACACTACAATATTCTGAAAACAGTGGTTTTTTTCATAGGTGATTGCTATGGCAACAGGTTGTTGCTAAGGTGTCACTAGACAGTTGCTAAAATGTTGCTGAAGTGAAGGAATCTCCAAAATCCAGGTAAAAATGCAGAAACTCAAAGAGACCAAAACCACTCAGAACTCAGGTAAGACACACATAGTGTTTTTTTCCACTAAAAGAACTGGTTCCATTTGGGCTTATACATATCTTGGTGCTTTTCAGGAATCCAACCTGCATTTATACCAGTTTTAGAGCAACCAAAGACACGTCACATGTTTTCTTTAAACATGGATCAACTTTTGGCAATAAGAAGACTAAAATGTGTGAGACAAATGGTATGTCATTGCTCCTGTACAACTATACACAGAAAAAAAAAACAACAACAACAAAAAAACAGTCAAAAAAAGTCAGATCAGCCCAGAAAGCACAAGCAACTTAATGAGCTATAGGTCCTATGATAAAATTGCATGGTTCTACCTCGAAAGCTCTGGGGTGAGGAAGATTTTATATTTTGAGATTATTACAAAGAACAGTAAGTTGTAAGTTGTAAGTTGCTACTCAAGTTGTAAGCTACTTGAATTATATTTTTCCCAGTTTTGAGTGAGTAATGTGTATTTATAATGATTTTAAGCTTGAGTATTAACTTAAACCAAAATGTCTCCTACAATTACATTTTTGATTAACATGAAATAATCCTTTATATTGGAAGCAATTAGAATGTTATTGTCAAAAACAAGCAATAAGAAATTCATATTGTACTTTTGTCACATAGTAATTAATCTATTTTTCTTTTTGAAAGACAAAATAATAATAAAAAGGTTTCTGTTCTTTTGTTGCATTTTAATTAAATCTATTGAAAATACAAAACAAGAAGCTCACATGGAGCCAGAATTTCTCTTGTAGACTGTAGGGTTTTAGGGGAGTAATTACCTGGCCTACTTTGTCCAAACCTATTCTCAGCTCTGAACGAGGCACTCTTGCGTGCAGTAAACACTTCACTTGTTTTTAAGTGCCACCAACCACTTTGACAAAACAATACAGTGTCTGCTCCACTTCTTCTTCATGTTGCCTCTTTAGAGATGAGGAGGCAAGCATAGGTACTTCACATGCTATTATGACACTTGGTTCTTGCCAAGAAACAGCAATACTATTGAGATGGTAAGAGCCATGAAGTGATGATAAGAAGAGGCTCTTTATTACAATGGCTTTGACCATTGTTTAAACTGGATTTTCAAAACTGGAAGTGAATGGGAGTTTTGTGCTTGTTAAAACAAACATTAGCTACATAAAATCATACACCATGTTCTTTCAGAGGTTAGTCTACACACACACACACACACACACACACACACACACACACACACACACACACACACACAAACACACACACAATGGGTCAAAAGTTTTAGAACACGCAATATGGGTTCNTCCATACCATGATTTTAAATGATATGATCACTTGAACTTGACAGATCTCAGATTTACACTCCTACTAATCAATAATCTCCTTGATTACCATTATATAAAGCACCTGCCTGTAATGATCACTTACCAGCCATCCTCAGTCCCAAGCCAGACGGAGCTCTGGTAGGCCTCAGGGTCTATGCTCAGGAGGTCCTCCAGACTGGCTCGGGTGAAGGATCCCCTGCTAGAGCGGCGCATCGCTCGTCCATCCATTGGGCTCTCTGCACTCAATCGCTGAGCCCCGAATGTGCTGGACACAGGGAATTCCTGCTCCTCTTCAGAACTTGTGGTCTCTGTGGCCATGTCCTTACAGACTGCTGCCTCGTCATCTGAGGGTAAATAATTTATTGTTAATTAAATATAGTAATATTTTATATATATATATATATATATATATATATATATATATATATATATATATACACACACACAACTCACTGGTCACTTTATCAAGTACACCTGGCATATAGGTACAATTTGTAGGTCTAAAATTGATTAATTGATCTCTTTTGTTCTCTTCTAAAAGGGACCACCATTAAAAGGGACCTCTGCTGGGCCACCACCATTTTTAGTTTTCTCCATAATCTGAATCTGGCAGTTGTTCTTTATATTATATTTGACTTTCATGACGAATGGACCAATAGAAAATGACTTTAATTAATCAAATTTAAGACCATTTTTTGCCTTGTACTGTAAAACGTCCATGTTGGAGATACATGTTCTTCATTGAACAGCGATGATACATTATTTTTGTGATGGATTATTTAGAGCATAGCAATGATTTAGGCATGATTGCGTGTGCTTGTGCAATTTTATCTGTTGATTTGGTAATTTAAAGCCATGTTAATATCACTCACCTCTTCAATTTTGGTGGCACTGCTGTGCTGAAAATAGTTAATGACCATACTATCATATTGGCAGTAGTGGTTCTATGGTTGTAACTTTCCATTAGTGGATTGGGTAGTGAGATTTTGTATATGAATGGATTAGCTTAGACAACTGTAAATCTTCAAAGTGCACCTATAGGGTATGCCTACCTGAAAAATTGGGATATAATACAATATAGAGTCCCGTTCTATATCCATTAAAATAGAGTGTATAGAGGGGAACGTAATCTTCCATGTCATTTAACTCCATTTCAGACTGCTAGGTTTGTGCCCACTTTCATGCTGTTAAGATTTTAATGCAGAGAGCTTCTGAAAATATGTCACATGCTCACAAAACCCTTCTGAGGCCTAAGACCCTGGGCCATTCACTGTCAAAACCAGATAAATTCAATCCCTGTAGTAAAGCAGACACTCCATCCCAGTTACTCCTGGGTAACTCTAATTTACTCAACTTCCAAACTCCTCAATAGCCATCAAAGCTGCACCTTTCGCTTTGCTCAGTCCTGGCTTGAGCAGTGATCGCCAGACTAGCACTCAGTTGTTCTATTCACAAAAAAAAAGAACAGTAAGGAAATGGGAAGGAATCCCACTTCCCGTGTCTATCCTTCAGCTTTGTTCTTCAGTTTTGGTAGGGGATTTAAAGTTTTTGTTCCAAGCCAGCTCAAGGGAGCCTCTCTGGCTGGGTTTTCAGTAAACTGATTCCTCTTGGCAGACGAAAGTGCAACAGTGCCAGAACAGACAATGCCATACAGATCATCAAGTGCTGCTTTGGAGGTAGCAGGAGCTATATTGGTTACCTTGGTTACTGAATTCCCTCAGCCATGGGGTGTAGTTAAGAATGACTGTGTCATTTCTTATGAAGCTTGCTCTGGAAGAAGTGCGAAGTGACAGGTCAGTAGGCCCCTTGGATGTGCCTTTGGATATTTGGTGTCCATTTCAAGAAGAGCTATATGAATTTAAGTCTTGTCCAGTGTCACATTGTTAAAGTCCATTATGGGCAGCACAGAAGAATCTTGGAATGTGTAGCATTTATTACATGCAATTCATATTATAAGACCTTAATCCTAGACAATACATGTTCACGGGGGTAGGATTTCTAAAAATTGGATGCTATTTGATGCACTATCAACACTCCATCCCTACTGCAAAATCTATAGGAACTGAGTGAGAACATTCATGCTGCATGGGATGGTTTATCTCAGGATACCATTATGAACCACTAAAACTACTTCTGTGAGTGTAGCTCAATAGATATTGTCCATATCAAGCTGAATTTTTTTAAATTTATTGTTACTGATATCGTCCTTCCAAGTAGCACCCCCCCCCCCAAAAAAATAAAATAAATAAATAAAAATAATGTGCATTAATTTTTTTTCCAGAAATGTTAGAAGGCCTACACATATTTGCAGTCATTTATTGAAAAATGCGATACAAAGAGACATAGATATTGGGTGCTGTGAGATAGTTAACAGACAACCTGAGAAACAGGCCAAATAGCAGCAAAAAGCAAGAAAAAAAAAGCTGTTGCAAAAAAAAAAAAAGAAAAAAAAAACTTCAAAGTGTTCAGAAAATTATACCCTGGAGTGGTGTTTCATGGTGAAGCAGTTTGAAAGCACTGCGGCTCCCATGTAAATAACAAAACTCTTACTATTCTGTGAATTCAAACTATTTAGTCAGTTTGATTGCCGTTATTAAATGTAACAATTCGTAATTAAATAGTGTCCACATTCAGAGTGTCCAATGCATTGTAACAGCACCATTACTACTTTTTTGTTTACAGAAAAAAATAGGTTTAAACCCATTATACAGTACCAGGATTAGGAGGATGAAGTATTGATGTGCCTTTCACTGCCAGAAGCAAATGCAAAAAGTGTGAAGAAGGCATGAAGAAAGCCATTACATTAATGTGAAGAAGAGAAAAGGGAGACTTACTTTTGTAGTAGTTGGAGTCTTCAGAAACTTCTGATAAAGAGGAGCAAGCTAAGAGATACAGTTCAGTTATAGCACCGTAACATTATATTCTAAATTATGAGCATTTTACTCTATTCTACAAAGTGATTTGTTCATATGTTGTGGCGTTTCTGTTGATCATAAACATTTTTGGTACCACCCAACACAATACATTACAATAACCATAAACTGCCGTGAAGCAGTTTGCTATTGAGAAGGCGGGCCATCCTCAAACCAGTCTTCTTTCTTATTACTCTTTGTGAACCTCTACACTAAAGCCTATCCAAACTAAGTGTAATGTTTTTGCCTTTTTGCTTAGTGTAACTATTGTTGAAGTTTATAGGGTATTCTTTTTTAATGTACATAATCCTTTCAACACAGTGTTGCAACAGTAAAAGCAGTGAATGATAAAGTATAAAACAGAGAAAGATTCAGAAAATAAAATGACTGACCAAAAAGAACACAAAATGAAATATAGTACTATTATGATTTTATATTTTGTATGTACACCCATTGTCAAAAACAGTTGCACCCTAAAGGAATCAAGAGATTGCAGTGCACAACTGTAATGGTATTGTGCCAGACTTTCATGGAGTAACACATAATGGCAGTGAGTCATTGCCAGTGATGAGTCAATGAATCCATGTGTGTAAGCACTGTGGTCAGTACCAAGATCAGCGGTTTGTTGTTATGCATCATATGTCCAGGCCTGGTGTCATGGTGTGCTGTGAATTTTTATATGATGTCAGATCCTCTTTGGTCTTTGACAGACCAATGTTTCATTAATGATTTCTTGCAAACAGTCGCCCTCCCTTTTTTGAATAGACGCTGTTGATACTATGCCATGGCCAGTCACATCACCAGACCTGTCCCTGTGTGAAAATGTATTGAGATGCTTTTGGACGTGCTATCAACATTCAACTCCTACCACAAAATCATGAGATTGATTATCACAGGACGCATTAGGAATATCTACAACTCCATTCTGAGACATCTGGCATGTTGCTTTATATCCAATGCCATACTGAGAGACACTAATTCTGTATGTGTAGCTATATAAATATTGAGCTAGGTAACATTTATCTTCCTTCTGAATAGCATTTCAATCTGACAAGTTACTAATGCAATTTGGTTACATTTGATTACAAATCTAGCCTTAACTATCACAGAACTGCATACAATCATACAATGCACTGTAGAGCAAAGTAAGTCATGTGATAACAGTAGCGACATGTTGTCTTGTGGTAGCATTAAAATAATAACTAACTAAGTATTATACTAAAATTGCAGTTACTTTATGTGATATGTATGGTTCATAAATTGACTGAATAAAAAGCTGTTTTCATGGTCAGTATTTTTACTGTAGAGTATTTGAGCAGACTGAGCAGTAGATTTAATACAGCTATTACTTTAAAAGATAAATGAAGTAGTATTGGGACATCTGTAGAAGGACGTATGCAGCAGAACATGAAAAAGAGAGAAAGAAGAATGAAGGTAGATTTGAAGAGCGGAGCAAAATCAATGTTGCATGTTGTGTAAAACATTGCCTGCACAGATAAATCAGGGCATGAGATTATCCGAGAGCAGAGAACAGAAGCTTTTCATCAATTGCAGATCAGGAGCTGCGATCGATCCTGCAGACCCCGCTGCATGTTTGACACCGGCCAGTTTTCACTACCTCTTGCTATCATAGATATCCCTGCCAACCCTGATCTCCATTTCTGTTGAGTGAAGTCTGTATTAAATAAAGTATCAGCTGGAAAAGGAAAGCAATTATTCAGTCATTCTGTGCCAGTCTTTGTAGCATGTATGTTTATCCTGCTTGGGTTGTTCTACCACTAAGTTAAATGCACATGAATAGATTTGCTAGAACACTTAGACAAAATATTATCTGTCTTGAGTCTAAATCCTTTTCAGCACACATGGGAAATTAGGGAGGGGAAATCTTGCAGTAACACTGTAACAATGTTAAAGTATCCTGGGGGTATTTGAACGACCTTATTTCAAAAAATGCTTTATCTATTCATAATTCCAGTTTTTTTTATTCAGCTGTAGAGTCAAATAAGAACATCATTATTATTTTTAGCAATGAACACATTAACTCTTAGAACTCAAGATCTGCACTCTTATATGGCAGTTATATGCTGTTTTCTAGGCTTCATATCAGGATTCTTGTGTGACAAATTATCTGCAAGTAAATCAGCTTCTAAAACAGCTGCAATTCATTCATTTCCAATGGAATTCAATCCCAGGTTAAATGCCAAAGGAGCCTTCCAGTCCATGTTTACTGCTCTTTCCACATGTACATGCTCAACCTTCATGCAGACCTACATGCATACTCTGATCAGAGAGAACAGGAGATGCTAATGATGTCACTGACCCAGATTGAGTTATAATACTTAACGTCACAGATTCTGCTACAACTCAGAGCTGTGTAACATTTAGAACTTTGCTGATTACACAGCCTTTGTGGGGCGTGTCAGGGATGATCAAGAGAAGGAGTATAAGAGCCTGGTGAGGGACTTTTCCTGTTTTGTGCCACAGGAACCATCTGCAACTCAACACTTCAAAGACCAAAGTCACAACAAGTTCTGATGGAGGGAATTGAGAATGTGGCTTGGCATTGTCTTGCTGAAATATGCAGGAACGTCCCTAAAAAAGACATGGTGTGGGTGGCAGCATATGTTGCTCCAGACCCTGTACGTACCTTTCAGCATTAAAGGTGCCTTCACATGAGAGATGCTGGCTTTTGAAATTAAACAATCTGGACAGTCCTTTTCCTCTATGGCCTGGAGGACATGATGTCCATGATTTTCAAAAACAGTTTGAAATGTGGACTTCGCAAACCACAGGACACTTTTCCACTTTGTGTCATTCCATATCATTTTGCTTTGCATGGTAGAGTTTTAACTTGTTGATAGAGTGATGAACTGTGTTGACTCACAAATATTTTCTGAAGTGTTCCTGAGCCCATGTGTTAATATCTGATGTCAGGTTTTGATGCAGTGCCATCTGAGGGATCGAAGGTCACAAGCATTCAACGTTCTGCCCACTTACTTGCAGAGATTTCTCCAGATTCTCTGAATATTTTGATGATATTATGGACTGTAGATAATGAAATCCCTTAAATTCCTTGCAATTGCATGTTGAGAGATTGTTCTTAAACTGTTGGATTATTTGCTCCCACAGTTGTTCACACAGTGGTGAACCCCATCCTTGCTTGTGAACAACTGAGCCTTTACAGGATGCTCCCTTTATAGCCAATAATCACTCACTTGTTTCCAATTAAACTGTTTACCTTTGGAATGTTCCAAACAGGTGTTTTTTGAGCATTCCTCAACTTTCCCAGTCTTTTGTTGCCCCTTTTCTAACTTTTTGGAACATATTGCAGTCATCAAATTCAAAATGAATATTTGCAAAAAAACAATACCGTTTATCCATTTGAACATGAAATATCTTGTCTTTGTTGTGTATTCAATTGAATATAGGTTGAAAAGGATTAAAATCATTGCATTCTGATTTCATTTATGTTCATTTATGTTTCACACAACATTATGTTTTACACAGCATCCCAACTCCATTGGAATTGGGGTTGCCAAGAGTTCTAAGGTTTAACAAGCAAGCTCACATTTACGAGAAGCAAGTTGTGAGAGTTTGACTCCTAAGTACATTTTTTCCCTGTGTCATCACTAAACCCCAACAACAAAACTTGCTGAACTTGACAACTCCATGTCACCATCAAGACAGAAGTAGGAAGATAATAATGGGACATTTGCTTTTATTAGACGAGTCAGATTGTTAGTGGACATCTTAACACCTCATGGAACAAAAGGTGTTGCTAGGTCCAAATATTTTCTGTACTTGTCAGGCATAATTACAGTCCAGCTAGACATGTGAAACAGCTGGCTTACCACTCACACTTCATACCTGCCATGTCACATTTGTCCAGAAGTCACAGGACTGATGACATAGTCGGGGGAACAGAAATTAATCAGTTCATATTTTTATATCTCCTAATAAGGAGAGGAAAAATATACATTTTTAACACCTGGCAGCCTCTGTCTTATATTAAACATATAAATTATGAGTACAATTACACATTAAAGGTGGCGTGTGCATCACTGTGTGTGGCTGGGTGAAATGTGGAGGACAAATTCCCCTCACAGTGGGTCAATGAGCACTTTTACCTTTTACTTTTAAAAGTTTTACCTTTAAAAATTAGGAAAATGTTCACATCTCGAAATTTTTAAGTTTCTGAACTGTTTCTAGATCAAGGCAAATTTGTAACACTGACCATAGCTACATGAAAAACCTTACAATTCTTTTCTACTATATTCCTCTTCTTTTTTTTCTTTATTTAGTGCAATTTATTGTAGGTATCTAAATTTTAATCTCTCTCTCTCTCTCTCTTTCTCTCTCTTTCTCTCTCTCTCTCTCTCTCTCTCTCTCTCTCTCGCACGTGTGTGTGTGTGTGGAGCCATATGATGAACTTTGTGACTCACTCTGAATGTTATTCCTCTGCTTAATGAATTGATTTAAATTCAGCAGGAATTGGACAGTGTTTGAATAATTACTGCATACTTTATTCCAGACATAAGTTTTGTACAATATTGAATTTTTATATTCATATAAAAATTATATGATTTATATTCAGAACTATCTCTTAGACAATGCTGTCAATAGCACTGCTGCTGCTGTTAAAATGACAAAGTTGCAAGAAGACAGCAAAGAACTGCATTATAAATAATTGTCATTTTCACACCACTTTTTGTTACTTATAATAATATAAATATAATAATAATAATAATAATAATAATAATAATAATAAGAAGAAGAAGAATAATAAGAAGAAGAAGTCCATTCAGTGTCCACTCTATTAGAGACCCCTTCCTAGTTGGTCCATCTTGTAAATATAAAGTCAGAGACAGAAGCTCATCTGTTTCTGCACAATTTGTGTTGGTCATCTTCTTGTCCTTCATCAAGCTCTGTCTGGTCCCGATGTACCAGCAGAACATAAATGAGTGTGTATGTAATTATACTTTTGGTGTTGATGGTTTGGAGAGTTAGGGATGAGGTGAGATGGTGATCTTCCAAAATCCTGACCTCACTAACACTCTTGTTGTTGAATGCATTCAAATGTTTACTGCAATGCTCTGTAGAAAACCTGGACAATAGAGACAGGTACTCTAACAAAGGCAGGATAAACCATTTTATAATAGCCTTGATTTCATAAGAAAAAACATTATTGTAAAAGTGACTATTCATCCTAAGTGTGCAGGTTACACAATTTACACTATTTTGAAGCAGGTAAACAACTTAGGTTGACATAGCTTGTAGATTTTCTAGTGAATCTGCATAAAGAACTACAATAACAGTCAGTTGGCAGTTGACAGTAGACAGTTACACACCCCATTTCTAGTATTCATATCTCAGGATATCAGAGTAACTTACAGACATGATACACATATCATAACAAACTAAAAGTCTATTAAACCATCTCGTCAATGTATGATGAATTATGAGTGAGTAATCGAGCAGTTTAAATGCCAAAGGAGCCTTCCAGGGGTCTGTCCACATGATCATGCTTGACCTGCATGCAGAGGGATGGGACTAATGACATCACTGATCCAGATATTGAGTTATAGAGGAAAATGAGAAGGGAGAGGATTTGTCGTGATGTGATGTAAAGTGTTTTTAGTCCTTGTGAGCAAAAGAAAACTCACAAAACATGGTCATACAAATATTTAAATTGTTAATTTAATTAAAAATTTAATCTCATATGAAGACAAATTCAAGTAACCTAGGATGGGTGAATAAAATGCATCAAATTGTGATAACATCCCATAAAATTGGCTTAGGGTTCTAAAGGTTAATAATGAAATGTACAATTTACTTTCATCTGTTTCATCTGCCACTTTTTGTTTATTTTCGTTGTGTTTCATAACTTATTTAATTGTGTTTTTTGGTTGTTTGTGTGATGTGTATGGCAGGCAAAAAAAAACCAAAAAAAAACTGACCGTGTCTAGTTTCTAGATTCATGCTGCTCACACGGATTATGGGCATTGAAATGAAAAGCATGATGCTTCATGTCCCTCCTAAAATAAGAGTCAATATGTGTATTTTATCATATAAATTCAAAACAGTTAGCAGTTTTAATGCCTGGATAATCAGGCATAGACATCATATAAATAAATCATTTTCAAATATTAGCTGTTCTTTTAGGTCTAAAATAAATTGTCCAGTATTTGTCTTTTCCTTAATTCCTTAAGTTTTGTTATGAAGGAATTCTCATTTGACTTTGAATTTAATTATGCATGTATCAATCTAACAGATCTTCATTGTAAATTGCTGTTATGTCATAAAACAACAGTAATAACTTCTAAGAGTTTATTACAAAGTATTCAGTGAAAAGTGCGAGGACTCCCTTTTGGAACACAGCTAAAGTCTGCTGTTTTGCCCCTGCCTGGGAGCTGATCCCTTGTCTAATGAGGCTCCTGATAAATCGTGGGGAAGTCTAATTTTTCCCGCAGAGCTGCAGCTCAGGATGCTATAAATAACTGTCTGCCGCATTAAAAAGCCACATCACCCCCCTCCACACACACTCCACCTCACCAGCCTCCACTTCCAGTCTATTATGATCCAAGGCTATTGGTGAAGCTGGCTGGATGTGAGCAGTGCTTTGCTTTCTGCGTGCCCGTTACATTTTTTTTTTTGAAGACTCACTGAGAGCAAACGTTTGTCTTGACAAAACCTGTTGAGGCGAGGTGGTTCTCTCTGCAGGAGGCTCTTAGCTGGGTTCCTGTGGCCCCTTTTTTGTGAAAGAAAAGGCAGAAATATAGGCATCCCTCAAGAGTGGTTCTGTTTAGTGCAAGGACGGTGAGGTTTGGGGGGGCTATTATTTGTAAAAGGTCATTAACTGGCCAGCTGGAGATTGAAAGGTCCTGAGGTGTCACTCCAGGCTATGATTACGCATCTTTCTTTTTTTCTAGACCTTTCCTTGTGGCTTGTATTTTGATATTCAGACAGTTTTTCTTCCTCCCTCTTTCTTTCCCCCCTCATATCCCCAGGCGAAGGTCTTTAAGGTTCCTCATAGATGAAGGTCATGTGTGGCGAGCAGTAATCTCCTTTAGACTTGCTTTGGCCGCTAAGCAAGCGAGTGAGCATGTTCCACTTTCAGAGAGTGCAGAGAGTGAGAGCAGACAGGAGGCAATGTCCGTGCTCAGCTTCAGGCCATTGCTGTGCTTCTTAGGATCATACAGAGATTCTCAGTCGCATCTTGGAAGCTCTTAATCCCCACCCTAAATCTTTAGGACAACAAATGAAAAAGCAAAGTGGGAATGATCATGTGGTTGTAAATTAACAATGCTAACACTGTCAGCTTAAAGAAAAATTGGATCATTGCAAGTTCAAGTATCTTAAAGAGCTCATGAAAACAGTGTTTAAGGTTGTGGTATGGGGGAAACTGACCGACAACTGACTCATGAATTGACTAACTAACCAAAACCTATTAGAAAAGAATAAGTCTATCTTTGGAAGTTATTGGTGTATTTTGCTACTAATACACATTTTCTTAACAAAGAAAAGTGTATAGAGTATTTATTACATGAAAGACATCTGTAAAAAAAAAAACCAACTTCCGTGTGGTAGCAAGCATTTGAGCTGGGATATTCTAACGCATATAAATACTTTAAATCAAACAATAGTTCATTCAGTAAGTTTATTTGAGTTGAATAACCCCAGTTTATGAAGTAATGTTGAGGCTGAATGGAGAAAACACTTTTAACATTTTATTTTTGCCCGTGACTGTGTGTGGACAGTTATTATATGAATTGTGTGTGTTATGTGTGAAAATGCTTTCCGTTTTTATTTTGGTGTTTTCTCCTTGTTTTTTTCTGCTTGCTCTCCCTTTGTCTCCCTATAGGTGCTGGAACCTGCCAGCCTTGCTTGACCCTGTTGCCCTTTCAGACCAACTCAACCAATCAGTTATTGTCACAGCAGCCTATTGACCCTAAGTAGGAGGGGCCTAAGCCTTATAAGCCACTCCTGCAGTCTCTCCAGCAGCCTTGGTTGGGTCTTGTTTTTGGGCTTCTTGTGGAAACGCTGTTGTTGGATTGTTGTACTAGTTTCTCGTTTTGGCATTGTGTCAAAATCTTTAAGAATAAAGATTTTATTAAGAGTATCAGTAGTAAAATACACCAATAACCTCCAAGGACAGGCCTTGGATTAATTCATGAGTCAGTTGTCAGTCAGTTTTAATCATTTTTCCCCATACCACAATCTTAAACACTGTTTTGGAAAATGTTTACATTAAATAATTGTTTCATGCATACAGATTCCTTCACGTATTGGAGCCAAGCTCTGCATGTTGAAGATTTTTTTTTTGTGCTCTTTGTACCTGACACACAAATAATTTTTATTGTGATAAAAATGAGAGGACACCCCACATTAAATAGTATTTGATGCTTTGTATCAGCTGAAAATTGCTATGTGAAAGGGTTTTGGATGACACTGTCTTATTCTAACCTCAGATATTTTTATTTCTTCTTGATTGTTGAAGTGAGCGGTATCACAATGAAATACAAAGCTCTCTGAGGCCTTCAGAAAGAAGGTTGTAGATGCAAATGAGTCTGCAAAGTGATATGGCTGGTTCATTTGTAAAATCTTTGAAGATTCTAAGAACTTTTTCACTTCTAAGACAAGTTTAATGAATGAAAGAAGCAAGAACGTCAGTCTGGCTCCATGTCCCTCACAGCATTATTACTATGTTTTCTGGTTTTGTCTTCATATACTAGTGCAGCTAAAAACTAGTATATTGATAAAAAGCTCATTTGTGATAATTTCGTCCAAAAAGGTAAACTGTCATATTGTATGTTCAACACATGTAATTGAACATACAATATGACAGTAAATATGATATTTCAATCACTTTTTATTTTGGAAAAAAATGATTGTGTTCTTACTTTTGCTTTGTAAATGTTGGGATTTAACTCATAAAATGTACAAAAAAAAACAAACCAGAATATAAATAAGATTTAATACCATTTACTAAAATAATACTTTAATTGGTTGTTTGTTTCTTTTTTTAAATAGCATTGGATAAATCTAAAAAAAAAGTTTTTGATATGACATACATTTTCATTTGCATAAATATAAATATCATTCATAGTATTCTAGTACTGCTTAAATGAATGAATAGGTTTAATGCTTCATTTTGAATTCTGTTCTCCTGTTTATGTAACTCCTGAACATGTTTGACTGAAACTTATTGTTAATGATTGGCACAGCGGCCCTCCGCTTGGACTTAATGGGGCCTGGGGAGAGCCAAGGCTGAGAGGCTAATTGGTTGTTTTCAATTGATTGATGTCAAGGTTACCCAGCATTGCCAAATTAGTGGTGCCTTAGGTCAGCAGAGGATAGGCCTAGACTGTAAGCAGGCCAGCTCCAGCCTTGATGCTAATAAAAGTGTGCAGAGGCACCAGATGCCACTCAAAAACCTGTCAGGGACCTGTGTCCTGATTGATGTCGAGGGGGACTTTCGATCTAGGGATGGCAGCCACTGGTGGACTTTGATTGATTTCATCACATTCAGACAGGTGGCTGTAGTGGCTCTGGCTTGGATGTATACTTCAGTCAGTCAGAAACCCTCAGGTGAGCTACTAAAGGGAATGGTTAAGTTATTTTGCAGTTGACTTTCTCTTCAATGCTAGATGGACCTTGAGCTGCTGTTGGCCTAACATATTTTCTTGGCAGAGTAGTAGTCTGTGCCAGCTGTCATTCACCACCCAACCCCCACCCGCACCAGATTTACTGAAGAACTCATCTCTATTAGCCATGTCAGCCCCGTTGCATCAAGCAGTGCACAGCAGAATGCGCAAGGAAATGAAGACCACAGCATGGCATTCAACTCCGAACAGAACTGAGCCCAGCCAGGAGGAAATCCTCTCCTCCATCCATCACAAGCCACGTAAAGGGTGAATGCAGATATTACAGCCATGTGGGCTTTACTATGTATCGTTCAGTGGTGACATAGAAGAAATGCCTGTGTCAGACCAAATATACCTCTTTCACTGCAGCAGTTTCAGATGCAGGGAGCATGTAGTTAATGTTTGATCAAAAAAAGAGCTGAAAATGCTAATATTTTATATATATATATTTATATATAATCCCATATTTAGGTAAATCAGCCTAATTTTAAAAAGGGAACATAAAAATTATCTATCTATATATATATATCCCCATCTTTCTCTTTTTACACACACAAATTCTCCATTTCTCCCCCTCTTGTTCTCTCCATCTTTCCTATCTCATTCATCATGTTCTGTGTGTGTGTGTGTGTGTGTGTGTGTGTGTGTGTGTGTGTGTGTGTGTGTGTGTGTGTGTATGTGTGTGTGTATGTTTGTGTGTGTGTGCGTGCGTGTGTGTGTGTGTGTGTGTGTGTGTGTGTATGTGTGTGTGTGTGTGTGTGTGTGTGTGTGTGTGTGTGTGTGTGTGTCTGTGTGTGTGCGTGCATGCACTGGAGACAAAGGCACTGGCTTTGGCCCCGTCAGTGTGAAGGTCAGGGCCAGTGAATCAGCGGATAAAGCTCAGGGAGTGGTGGCATGGTTACAGCAGTGGTACACAACTGCACACATCACTAGCTACCATAAATATCACAGTTACACAATTACAACAATACCACAGTTACAACAAACAATGAGGAGCCAAAACGTTTTTTGTTTTTTTGTTATTGGATTGACCATTGATCACTGACCACTGGCCACAAGCCTTACAGTCTTGATTAAAATTTAAATGACTTAAGGTCAAGTTTTCAAGTTTGAATGTGGTTGCTAATTGATACTTAAGGTAGCTTCAAGCTTACCTTAATTACATAAAGTGAATCTTGAATATGGTTGCAAACCATACTTCATAAGGTAGCATCAAGTTAATGAAATGGTGTTCCGCTCTGTAATCAAATTTAATTAAATTTATCTCACAAAGATGACAATGGTAAGATGGAATTAGTGTGTTTAGCTTTATGGAGAACAGAAGATGTGACTATAACCAACATTTCAGTTTAGTACAATTCCCTAAATCCATGGATTTAAAAGGAGACATTTATTTACCAAAAGCCACACTGAACAAGTAACTTTAACAAGTAACAAGTAACTCAGCCTATACATGAAGATTAAGGATAAAGGGAAGATTATTCCAGAGTTGGAGTGATTTAAAGTGCCAAATGTTGCATATCTACACAACAGCAGTAGTCTGCTCCTGGAGATCTAATTCCCTGCAGACTTCGGATCCAACCCTAACTGCATCTGACCCAGTTTGGCTAAAGTATTGTAAGGATACAATCCTGAAAATGAACAGATGTAAATTGGGTCTTAGACAGATGAACTCAAATGTCCATATAGAATTTTGCGAACTAGTAGGAAGCCAACAATGTAATTGCAGTGGTATTTAAGGTGGGATGCATAATTCTCCTAGCAAAAAATAAGGTCTCAGCTTTATCCTCTTTTCCAGGGCCATTAATTTAGCAGTTTGGATATGGTTATCTCTGGTAATTTTACAGCTCTAGAGTGGCACAGCAGCCTAACATATTTGAGATACTCCATTCTCAAAAGTTTTAAATCAGTGAAATATTAACATTAATTTTGGATTTTGTTTTGAGAGTTCCCATGAACTTTGATGCAAGAAGTAAAAAACGGGGCCTTAATATTATCAATGAAACAAATGTGCCTGCGTTTTAATATTTAGATAAAAATTGTGCAGAATATTAATTTTACTTCGCATAGTTATTCTTTATTTACATTGTATACAGTTTTTCATTCTATTTATGTCCAGGTTTATTTGTAAATCAATTGTATTTCTAAAGTGTACCTAACAGAAGGAGTGTGTTCAACATAAGCTATTTATTACGTAGCTATCATTCGGTTCTTCTTTCTGTACATATACTTGAACTTTGCCTTTTACACAGTGCAGAGGAAAGGAGGAAGTGTGGAAATACGGAGAAGACACACATCATCAACAGCTTGAAACTACTCCAAATCCTTTAATCTCAGTAATCTACAGAAGAATGATTAGGGCTGGGGAAGAAAATAAGACTTTTTTTTTTTTTTTTTTTTTTTTCCAAAATGTGATCAGACTCCAATGCTGTCTTGGAAAATGGGCCTCTGGGCTGCTGTTACAATGATGGCTCTTCGCCATCCACTTTGCCTTTTCTTGTTGAGAAGTGCTGTTATTGACTGATTGCTTTGTGACTCAAAACAGATTTAGTGGTGGAGCTCAAAGAAATCAGGAAGGGGCAGCAATAGAAAGATCACTCTCCTGTGATTTGTACTCCACTGTTCACTCAAAATCAAAATCGTATGTTTTTTAACATTAATCCACAAAATCAAAATTGGTTGATGGGGAAAAACAATGGATTTATTATAAGTATGTATAATATATACATATGTGATATGAATGACTGTCTATATAAGAAACTATGAGAAGCTTTTATAGTTGGAGCTTTAAAAACTATGTGATTCAACATATCTGACTACATTTGTAGTACAGGAGGTGCGACAACTGCCCCTTAAAAATGATCTCATTGTCTTTATTTCTGCCAACCTTCCACCCGCTTTGGATTAAATTTAATAGGTGACATTCACAAAAAAAAAAACAAAATCAGGCCAGGATTATAACAGTCTCTGAAGTAGTTCCTGTCTATTCTAGCCCACTCTTCCACAAACATGTTAGTCATTGTTTTGTGTTTGTATTTGCCAATTTCAGCATTACACCCACTGTTCCAGAATTGGAAAAGAGATCAGTATTTTGATGGTTTGGCTAAAATATTGTCAGCAAACAATCCTGATAGTAGTCACAGGAAATGAACAGATGCAAACAGGTTCTTAAGCTGATGGTGCAAAGTGAACTACACTGTTCAGCTGAACTACTGTCTATGAATATTTGAAACTTAATAAAATAAATTAATGGAGAAACTGTAAGGTAGGTTAAGGTGTAGGTCACAACGAGGTCATTGTTGGGTTTAGGTGAAGCTAAGGTGTAGGTTAAGATTAGGTCAAACTTAGATTTATGTGTAAGTTTAAGTGTAGGTTACAATTAGGTCAGTGTTGGGTTTAGGTGTAGGTTATAATGAGGTCAGGTTTAGGCATAGGTGTAGGTTAATGTAATCTGATTAAATTTTACATTTTAGTTGTTACTGTCACAGTAATGTTGGTTTTGATTAGTTGAGTCAGTAGTGAGTCATTGCTTTGTGGTGAGTCAGCTCTAAAGGAGTTGCACGTAGTATTTTCATTGTTGTTAGAGATTGCATTTACTCAGAATGTAGCAATGAGTAATGTGATGTTTTCAAGAGGAGGTCAGGTTGGATGGTGGACAAACGAGGAAAGTGGTTAACAATGGTGGGGAAAATGTTTAGACAAAAATACTGCAGAGTCATAAATGTCTAAATACAGTGCTTTGTGAACACTGTACTGAGAAATAGACTGTGCTTCATTATTACCAGGGGTGTGAAGTACAGCCCAAAATGTCAAGCAGCTTATTTAAACTCCTTCATTCTCCATAACCAGAGAGTCCAGATTCCAGAGAGTCCAACTTTATCCCTACTTGGCACTATTATCCCTGCACCTGCCACTACTGGCCTGTAGAATGTCCAGAGGTGTTTTGTGCACATGCCAAAGAACCACAGTCTCCTCAAAAAGTACACTGTGGGAACTCCAGTCCAGTTTGTCACTTCTTTAGTTTACCTGACATTAAGCAGGTGATTCCATTTCCAGTCCACAAAGCTTCACCAGCATCATATAGGTACCCTCCTGTGCTCTTCTTGATACCCACAATCAGAGAATTTCTGCAGGTGACATGGCTTAGTACTGTAATCAAAGTCAGAATTGTACAGGCTGGACAGGAATTGAGCTACTATGGTTGCTTGCAGGGTCTGTTGTTACATTTAACCATGTCTGATCCACAGCCTTACAGCTGCACAAAATTTGACCAATCAGTCCACTGTCCATGAGGTGATGAATTCACTTGCATCAGTCAAAACGTCACCCCAAGCAAAGCAGGCTTTGTTATTGAATGCACTTGAGAAATCGAAGAACATGATCCTCACAGTGTTGCCTGTTGTGTCTAAGAGAGTATATGACTGCATCATCCACCCCAATACCATCCTAGGATGTGACCTGCAGGGGTTTGAGAGCTGCTCTGACTTACAGTATGAGGTAAGCCATAACTAGCCTCTCTAGTGTCTTTATTATGTGAGCACAGGTTAATAGTCATTCCGTGTTGTTGTTGATTGCCTTTTGGGGACATGAACCATACAAGAAGATTTCTACCTTACTGGGACTGTAGCTCAGGGTAGACATAAGCATGCAGTTTCAGTAACTTAGGCTTGATTTTACCTGCAGCTTTTTCCTTACATGCTTCTTCACTGGGTCAGCAGGGAATGTAGGTATAGTTACTCGACTGCTCAAGAGTGGGGGGTGGAGATAAATTTGGGTTCCGCTCAGCGAATACTGATGGTCAGAGTAGTCCAAATATTTGAGATGAATGAATGAGTGATGGAGACAAAACCAGTATAGAGGACAGTTGATTAGAGGGGGCATTATCAAACCATAAAAATAACAAGTTTAACTTGTTCATCCATTCACCATTGCCTTCCAATGATCTGGGGCCGGTTTGGTAATAGAGTGTGATTCAGGCCTCTTTGCACATAATGTGCATTTTTCTACTCCAGTCTGGTCTACACCATGACCTCTAACTTCTATGGATTCATTACTGTTCATTTTAAACACTGTGTCCACTCCTTGTCTATTCTATTAGACATTCTTACCTAACTGGTCCACTTTATAATTAGATAGATAAAGTAAAGCTGCAGAGAGTTTCTGACATCTGACATTTAACCTAATTGCAAAGCTCCTCCATCCACTTGAGTAACACACTGATGAATCAACAGCACAATGACTTACGGGATGGAGGGGCGATTATCTGTAGGCAGCCAACCAATTAACTGTGCATCCACTTAAATATCTGTACCGCCTGGGCCTACTGATTCTTGATGATCATCTTTATGTAGATACTTACATATGTAGAAGTTATAGTGTATAGTTTTGTTTTATAAGCTACTATACATTCTTAAAAATAAATAAACCAATATACATATATGGTTCTTTTGTAATCATATTGTATCACCTAAAGATATGATTTTTGTTTAAGTAATTGTTTTCCAATGAGTACCATTGTCCTGAAAATGAGTTTTCAATGCTCCCAATATGCCTAAGACAACTAAATAAACCCTGGTCTCATCTACATGAAACCTGGAGAGCAATATGTATTGGCTGCCTATTATATTACAGTGTACAGACTTGCATTTAACCAGCTTTTTTCTGTGCATATTTTTGTTGTTTTCTTTAGTTGGTGATTAAATATAATAGCAGGACATCATTTGGTTGGAAAATTTATTTATAATCATATAATCATTTTTTTTTATTTTTTCAGCATTCAGGGGCAGCCATGGCCTGTTGGCTGGAAGGTTGCTGGTTTAAGTCGCTAAACTAGCAGGACATGACTGAAGCATCCTAGAGCAATGCACTTAACTCCCCAGTTGCTCCCTGTGCTGTAGATAGGGCTGTACCAATGCTCTGGGCACATGTGTTCACTTTCCCTTAGTGTGAATTCACTAGTGTCTTTGTATGTGTTTTACTGCATGGACGGGTTAAATGTGGATGACAAGTTCTCCTGTGTGTAAGACACAGTGGGCCTATACCAGGTGTCCTCAACCTTTTACAGCCTCCTATTTATAGCATAGAAAGCATAACAGTCCACAAGAAAACAAATAACTCTTTGTTACAATTTATATTTGTTTGTTTGGGGTTTATTGCTACTCACATTACAGTACATATTTGATTGAAAGAACTTTTCAATGGCATTACGAAAAGGTATAAAGCAGGTTTGTTGGGAAAATGGTGCATTATAAAACCTAGAAAATCAGTGGAAATAAACAAAAGGGCATAACAGCCAAACAACATAATGAAGTTGAGATATTTAATTTCCCAGCTCCTACTGCCTTCTCATTTTCAGAGCAGTAAACATTTCCTCGTTTGTGTGTCTTGTAAGTTAGACTGAGACAATCACATTACATAGTTCTAAGCTGAGTAGGTCAAACAATGTCCTTTACTTGCTTTGTTTTTTTTCTCTTTCACGCCTTCTTGCTATTTTATGGATACAATTTATTTTGTAAATAGAAAACCAAAAAACAGCTAAGTATATATTTATTCATCTCAAATATCACACACTCCTGTGATGAATTTAACAGAAATGTGCATACAGAGCTTATTCTATGCTTGAATGAATTACAAGCCAGTAGCATTTGTTAAGGCTGAAATGGATAATACTGATATGACTCATGAAAGTCTGGTCTGGACTGTAGAAATGTCCTAATCAGCCCATCAGCAGAAGACATGCCTCACTTGGTAATACAGAATGTTGTTTGTCTAGAGGCTCTCTCTCTCTCTCTCTCTCTCTCTCTCTCTCTCTCTCTCTCTCTCTCTCTCTCTCTGACAGAAGTAAGTATTAGTATTCTGGTGCATGCTCCCCATAGCAGTAGCCGGTGCCAGCCACTTAATTTGTCATTTATTGCTCCACGACAACTGAAGTAATTGAACCTTTTGCCCATGGAGCCTCTTTGCCAGCCCGGTGGCCGTTTTTCTCGGTCAGTGCCGTGGTGGCTGTGTTAGAGGGACCTTGGGAAGAAAATGGAGGGCACCGATCTCATTTAAAGGGCTGCTGAAATGGTTAGCAGATGACCTCACTATTGACCACCTCTGGACTGACCTCTGCATGTTTGACCTCCAGCAGTTGCTGATGAAAGGGAGAAGCTTTCACCAGGTGGTGAGGATAAAAGTAGTTAAAACATATTGAATTCAGTTTGACTGCCAAGGTGGTGTCAGATTCAACTGTTTAGAAATGAGAGACCCTGAATGTAAAAAAAAACAATATTGTGCCAAAATGTGTTTGTAGGGATCAACTAAACAGTACCTATCCAAACAAACTCACAGCTCAGTAAAGATAAGCAAAGATATGTACAATTTGGTGGTCTCTGAAGACTTGTCAGAAAAACGTTGCTTCAGAGTGATGCAACCACTTTAAATTCCGGAGTCTACCACAGTTTGGTGACTGGTGATGCATGCTTTAACACATCTACTAAAACCTAAATCTGATATGATTGAACAGTAAAATCCACAATACTCTGCAGGAAATCACTTATGCAGAGGCATCACTCTAAATAATCCTTTCTGAGACTTCCTAGACCTTCCCAGACTTCCAAGAGACTACATATCATCCTACAAAAAGAATGCACAAATCATTGCACCTTTAAAGCATCAGCCACATTTGGAAATTATTGACACTGTTTTACCTTTGAAGGTATATATACATTGTTTGTACATAAAGGGACAAAATGTACCTGTACACACTTAAATTTAAAGTTACTACTTAGGATTATTTGAATAATACCATAGAAAGACCATATTTAGTTCCAAGATTTTTAAAAGGATATATGTGTGATGAACATTTTAAAGGTTTAAGAAGTAAAGGCTCTTTGCCTTTTTAGAGGTTCTTCGTGGTTCCAAGTGGTTCCAAGTGGTTCAGCGGTCTAATGTGCCAGGACTTTGATCCGAGGATCACAGGTTTGAATCCTATGTCATGCTGCAGAGTCTGAGTGAGTGGGTTGATGGCATTCTTCTCCAAATCCAATGGTGGTTGGGATGTTATCTGTTGGATCAGAGTTGGCGACCTGGTACTTTCTTCCAGCAATGATGTAAAGTTTGAAAAAAGGCAATGGCTGGCTTCACATATATTGGAGGAGGCACGTACTTGACTTCACTCTCCTACCCTACTCTTCCTAACATTCTAATAGGGTTGGGTAGTAAGTAATTCCTAATTTTTGGAAAAATTTTGGAAAAAAGGTTGTTTACAAAAAAATATTATTTATGAGACCATACTAATGTTTTGTAGCCCTTTTATTTAAGCTATATCTGCTATTGGCAAACTCAGTCTAAATTTCAGAGTAAACTGTATTTGGCCCTAAAATGTCTGTTCAGGATGGCAGATTATCTGACCACACTGACTGACCCCAAACTGAGACAGACTCAGTGCCCACAGTCTGGCCATACAGATGGGCAGACACAAAAGATGTGCTGCCCAAGGACAGAGACTGTGCCAACACTGCCCACAAAACACGTCTGAGAAAGAGCTGTACTTTCTCACTGAGAGTACGAAATACCACCAGATCAAAATAAAATTCAAAAATATCCTTCAAATATCCCATATTCAAAAACCTCTCTGACTCTTAAAACTATCCTACCTTCACAGGGAATATAAAGAATGCTCTACTGAATGCAGTACATTTACACCTGCCACAGAGGGCCTGAAAATCTGTAAATCTGCAGTTCTTTTTCTTCTTTATTATTATTATTATTATTATTATTATTATTATTATTATTATTATTATTATTATTATTATTATGTTTATTCATATATGGTTCACATTTAGGCTCCTTTAATCTTTAAATTCTATGTTCATATTCTGGATTTTATTTTCACAAGTAGCATAGCTGAAACCTATATGCCTATAGGTTAGAAAAAAAAAAAAACCGAGCAAGCTGAAAGGAACTCAACACCACTACACTGAGAGATGCATTTATGTGTTCTGGAGGCAGTCGATGCACTTCAAAGCAATATCAAAGTTAGGCAATCCTCTGAATCACAGAATTACATCTCTATATGGCTCAGAGTCTGATGCAGTTTGATCAAAATGAAATACAGAAATTCAGACTTCACAGCTAACAAATCAGTGTTTGTTCAGTATCTGATCCTCAGAAGCAGAGAGCTGAACAACAGTGGGGCTCTTACCCATTCTTAAGATGATACTTTTGTCCAGATATCATTTGGATGGTAGACCATGTTCAGCTGGTGGTGTTAGTGATGGTGATACGACTGTAACAAAACAATAAAACTGTGAATTTGTTTGGAGAACATAAAGCTCAGACACAGAAGTGTCAATGAAGAAAATGAATGCTACCACAGTTCAACTCACACCTCACACAATAGTAAAGCCTCTATATTTATCAGCAAGTTTCTAGGATAAATGGATGGATTAAGTGAGGAAGGAGAGCAGTAAACATGCTAAATGTGTGCTGTTCAAGAGCAGTGTGTGTGTGTGGGGGGGGAAGAATGAGAGTGAGAGTCATAAACACATGCCAGAGATATAATGCACAATTAGAGAACAAACAAAATAAAACAGTTAATTAGCCAACACACAATTTAGGAGAAGAAAGTATTGTGAAGTCATTACTATTGTGTTTAATTACAAAAGCTATTTTTAATCCACAATTATTACTTAGTAACTGATGAAATATATCAAAATAATTACTTGACTTGTTAACTGGCAGTTTAGCTTATCATTAATTCATTTATTTACTTTTTTTTTTACTGTGTATTAACTGTCACTTATCATGAATCATAAATTAACTAAACAGCAGGTTTAATCAAATAAAAAGGCAATAAAAGGTTCTGTATTTTTGCTTACTGAATTGAATTTACTTTGCACGTTGACATCCACCAGTATGCTGCCTTGTGTGAAAGACTGCCCTTGAGATTAAGTTAGACTTTCCTTCATCTCCACATACTTATTTACATCACCAAGTTAAAAATGCTTGCCATTAACAACCATTAAATATTATTTAATGTCTGCTCATTTTCACTCCAAACTGTAATACGAACTTATAATTAAGACAGTTTATAATTAGTGCATCTTTGAGAAAAGTGTAAAATATACACATTATGTTTGGGCGGTCTTGGTCAAATGACACATTTTTTTGGTGATGTATTAAAAAGTAGAAAAAGCAGCTTCTTGGTCATGCTGGTCAACCAGTTTGTTCATGATGGTTATGCTGTTTAACTACCTTGGAATAAATTGGTTGACTAACTAAGGTTATTTTTTATCAGTGCAGTCTATCTAATGGCTGTGTATGGAGTTTCTCTTTTGGAGCCTCATATATATGGAAGCTATATATATATATATATATATATATATATATATATATATATGTGTGTGTGTGTGTGTGTGTGTGTGTGTGTAGAAGAGATACATGAAAGTTTAACAACATATGTTGGGAGTAGTAACTTGAATTGCAGTCAAATTAGCATTTGTCTTCCATCAATTGGGAAAGGTAACAATTTTAGGGTGATCTTCTCACATCTCATGTCAAAATCACTGGCCAGAACTTTTCAAGTGTCATTTTAAAGTGTGTAGTTTTTCATTTTTGGATGGCCAGTATCATCTTCATTTTCTAATCACTTTAATATTTGTTTGGCTCTTGATGGCTCATTCAGAGGAGTTATTTGTGCATTGTTTACACAAGTAATGAAGGATGAAGGATTGTGTAATGGCGGAAATCTAATACTACAACATTACATGTTTACTACTTCAAGGACTGACAGGGCCGGTAAGAATAAAGGCAGTGAACTGACTGTGTTTGTAAATGATATATATCATAACCCCAAACACACTGCAATTGAACTATTTGTGGAAGGTCTGTGTCCATTATATTTGCCTCAAGTGCCACACATTTTTGTTTAAATTTAAATTTCACCTTCCAGGAACACTAATGCACAATTCAGAGTTGTAGACTAGAACATGGCCTGAGTATAGAATGTAATCCCCAATGCATTGATAGCAACATTTGGAGACTTCAATCATGCTTCCCTTTGCATTCAGTGAGCTTGTGATAAAACAAAAGAAACACTGAACACTGTTATATGTTATTTTATGCTATTTTCTAGGCTTTATATCTCAGGATCAGGCTTACCTACAGATATGGTGCTGAATTATGAATGATTAATTAGCTGAATTAAATCCCAGTTTAAATGCCAAAGGAGATTTTCAGTTTAGTAATCTGTCCATGTGTACATGCTCAACCTGCATAGAGACTCTGACTGATCAGTGAGAGGGAGGTGAGACCAAAGGCATCACAGACACAGATACTGGGTTATAGTGGAAAGTGGAGGATGGGTTCTTCTCTTGAGCCTTCTTCTCAAGGTTTCTTCCTCCTTGTCTGAGGGAGTTTATCCTTGCCGCTTCATTGTTGTAAAAAGAGCTATACAAATAATCATTGATTGATTGATTAATTGACTGATGGAAAAAGGGAGAGGTCTGTTTATTGTCCTGTTAGCTCAAATTGCTAAACAATAAAAATAAAAGTCCTGAGAAAAGGATAATATTAATACATACATAAATAACCAAAATAATAAAGATTTTTATTTTATTTTATGTGTCAGGTATTTTGAAGAACTTATTATTATAAATATCCTTGCATTTTTTAGCTCAAAAGCACTCTGAAATATTCACTTTTATTCACTTTACTCATGGTTGACTAAACATTTTACATTGCACTCACTCAGGCATTTTACTATGGTTCTGTTTTCTGTGGTGCTACTAATCTGAGTGGCTTTTCCACTAGATCTGAAAGTATTAAGATTGCTCAGTTATGTAATTAACTGGCTTGCTCAAGTTTCTTGTTGAATAACCTTCTGCTGCTAATTAAAATGCATGCCTTCTTACTCATTTACCCCATTTACATAATGTGCCAATAAGACAGTTTCTAAGTCAAACATCCTAAAAAAAAAAATCAAACAAACACCAATTTCCATTTATATTTATGGCATTTGGCAGAAGTTCTCATCAGGAGTTACTTACTAAACTCCTTTGCTATTGAGGCAAGAATTCAGAGATACCTCAGGCTTAGATGCTGCCAAATACAAATGTCAACCCGATACCCAATGCTCAACTTTATCACACATGATTTAGTATAATTATAAGCCTTTAACGGGCCTTTAAATGCTCTTGAAAGAGAGGGTTTTCAATGGAAGTGACTCAACAAGTTCTTTCCACCATTTCGATGTCAGGAAATAAAATAATCTGGATGCTTGTCTTCCATGCATCTTGAGCGATGGTTGGTCAAGTTGAAGTACTTGATGCTCAAAGTGCTTCTGGTAAAGATCAAGTTTTTACAATTTACATCAAGTATGCAGGGGCTGGTCCATTTTTGGATTTGTAGGCCAGCATCAATGTTTTGATTCTAATGGATGACAACAGGATGTCAGTGAAGAGAACAGAGCAGAGGAGTCACATGGCTGAAAAAATTGGATCAGTTGAATGGTCTGATTGTAGGGAGTTGCAGTAGTCAAATCTTGAAATGACAAGAGACTGAATGAACTCCTGAGGGGTCCAGTTGTATTGTTCCCTGGACATGGAATAAGCTCATTTTTGGACTAATTTGTTTTGAAATATTGAGTCAGCAATGGGCTCTCTATTTAGAGAACCTTTTAAAATCCTTCGGCTAAGAGTGTAATTGTACATAGTAAAGATGCTATGGTGAAGTGACAGAATAAAAACTAATGAACTGAAAGCAGCACTGATAGAATCTACATTTGAGAGGAAATTGATAGCATAGAAGGAACATTAATCTAATTCACCAAAGTTCCCCTGCACAGTAATAAATAAATGCTAGTACACTGCTATCAATCTGCTTAGCTTTCATGTAAATGCTGTTCTGTGGGTAGGATGGATGGTTGAGGTGGGCACAGTATTTTTATTAACACACCTTTAAATAGATAGAAATGCAGTGAAAAAATAACAAATCAGTCAATGCCAACAACAAAACAATCCAATCTGCCAACATTATGAAGTATTACAAAGCCAATAGTGATGGAGAACGTTGTGGATTATGCTGTCTCTGGCTAAGGCTTCATGATCAATTTGGAATATAGTGACAGAATGGTGAAGATGGTCCTCAGAGGCCTGCAGGCAAAGTGAAGAGCTCACAAAGGACTCACCCTTCTTCATCTCTGATATCAAAGACTTTATCATGTTGTACAAGAAATGTCTGTGGGAGTCTTACACGATGTGTGGTTTTGATGAGTTTCTTTCTGGAAATTTCTCTTTCATTGTATTCCTCTACTAACTGACATTTTTATTTTAGTCTCTATGCTAATTGACTGTTTTTCGTAGGTGTTCTTTGTGCTGACAACTGATCACACTGCTGTTATGTTAATGCTTAAAATATACAGTTATTATTTTAAAAAAATCAGTTTGTAATTTGAAAATATTTCTCAAGTAGAGAGTACTTTGAAAGGAAACACTCTAAATGTGGAGTCAATAACATGTTTTAAGATTTGCATTTATATTTACCGCATATAGCAGACACTCTTATCCAGAGCAGCTTACAAAGGTGGTTTGCTGTTCACACAGAATATGACAGAAAATGCCCTTAGCTAGTTAGTAGGAGCCTGAATCCAGAGATACCTCACATGTAGATGCTGCCAAATACAAATGCAGACCTCAAAACCCAATGTTCAACATATTACACTTTATCACACAGGACATAATATAAATACAAACCTCTACTGAGTTACATACTCTTGAAAGAGATGGGTTCCATATTGCTGGTTCGATAAAGAATCTTCTTGTAAAGGACATACATATGTGAAGAACCTATTCAAGGTTTAAGAAGTCAATGTAAATGTTATTTACACTTCACACTAACAGCTTCTTTACAAAAAGTGTTCTTCATGGAACCAGAAAGTAGTGGTAAACAATCATTTGTAAAATTATTTTTAAGACTGTACCAATATATATTTTTTTCCAATATTGTGCAGCCCTAGTTTCTACTACCCATATTCTTCTAAGAAAAGAAAAGTTTAGGTTTGAGATAAATCTGACACAATGGCCACCAGCACTAAAAACCCAAAACACCAGAAACAATAACCCAAAGTATGTAGCAGCCACCAAATCTGGGAGGTAGGCAGCTTTAAAATTGTGCCTGTTGTTGCACAATTTGTTGTTGCAGGAATACAACTTGCTGGTATGAGACAAGGGTGTCTCAAAAGATTAGCAGTTCTATCCTTGCATCCCCCCCAAAAAAACAAAAAAAACAACAAAAAAAAAGCAAAAATACTGACAAACTGACACAATCACCAAACAAAACAACAAAGGATCTGTCAAGTAACAAAGTTACAAACAAAAAGACTGACAAAAACTGACTGAAAAAGAGGGTCTTAGGTACAAGTGCTGGGACTGGATAACGAAGGGATAGGGTTATAAATGAGACAGAGACGGGAATGAGCAGAACAAGGATGGAGACAGGACTGAAACAAAACAAAACACGTGCTCAGAAGCACATGGGAATAAACAAAACAAAGATGAGACGGGAAGACTGGAGTGTAACAGGAATGATATGTGACAAAACGAGGGAAAGGAAACAAAGTGTATGAAACAAATGTATGAAGCTATATACAAGAATGAGAGAGGGAAGCAAAATCCCTGCATATTTGTATATATTGTACATATTTGCACATTTATAATTGTATTTATCATAATTGGTTACCATATATTCTGTGATCTCCTGCACTATGCCTACTTATTGCACAATTGCACACTTGCACAGTTTTTCTTGTTTGCACTTTTGCTACTATTTTGCACTTCTGGTAGATGCTAACTGCATTTTCGTTGCTATGTACTTGTACTGAGCGATGACAATAAAGTTGAATCGATCTATCTATCTATAAAATATATGGTAATGTGAATGGCATGATAGGGATGAAAAAGTACACATTATTACCACAATATGAATGAAGCAGCTGTTTAGTTTATTTACAGTGAGGTTACAGTGGAAAATGTTGAGATACTCCAGAGTTAACGGATATTTTTCAAACCGTATGACAGGGGTACACAATCCCAGTCCTGGAGTGTTGGATTCCTGCAGTTTTGTGCTTCTCCTGCTCAAGCACAGGTTGCTAAGTTGAACAGGTCTGTAAGAGCAGGGAAATCAGTAAACTGTGCAGGAATCTACCATGATTGGGACTGTCTATCCTTGTAGTATGATTAGAAAGTGAAATTTAAAAAAAATAGTGACATATAGTGAAGATACTGATACATTCACAGAGCAAGCCTAATCAGAATTTTACAATTTCAACCTAAATGATGCAGAATGTAGATTTAATGGTCCTGATGCAGCTGTGGGTTGGTGGCTAGGGAACCAGCCTTGTGACTGGAAGGTTGCTGGTTTGATTCCTTGAACTGGCAGGACATGACTGAAGTGCCCTTGAGTAAGGCACTTAATTTCCCAACTGCTCCCTAGGTGCTGTGGATAGAGCTGCCCACCACTCTGGGCACGTGTGCTCACTGCCCCTAGTGTGTGAATTCACTAATGTGTAAGTGTGTTTCACTGTGTGATGGGTTAAATGCAGAGGACAAATTCCCCAGTATGCCAACATAGTGTTTCCATTTGCAAGTTTACAAGTAAACACATACTAAAATGCTGCAGCAATTAAAGTGGGTTCCAACATTTCTAAATATTAGAAACAAACTCATTTAGAGATGTTAGGAAGGATATCATCTTAACAAATAAACAGCACCACAATACTTGTCAAATTTGTACATACTGATTGCATGTTAAGGGCTGATGCCCGTATGACATTTACTACTCTCAAATATTATGAACAGCTAATTATTATAAATATCCTTGTTATTTATTTATTTATTTATTACAAATAACTCATCAAAGGCATGAGTAATGGTGAATTTCCAACAGGATTTCTAAGATGTAAAGTGTTTCTACTAAAAATCAAAAAAAATCAAATGCAGTTTCATCAAAAATGGTCAGATTTATATAAATATTTAAATTCTTAATTTGTACATCTCAAATGAAGACACATTTAAGTAGCCTAGCATCTCCTGCAAAAAAAATCTGGCATGTTTAACTGGCATCTCCTATACAGTGACTTGTGAAAACATTTCCGTGTGTTTTGCTACATCACAACCTAAAATTAAAATGAATTATTTGAGGATTTGCATCATTTCATTTACAGAACATGCCTACAACTTTGAGCATTGTTCTGTAGAAAGGTGAACTTCTGTCCCAGGGTCAAATCACTGACAGACCAAAATAGGCTTGTCCCTGTATTTAGTACCACCCATCTTACGCTCAACTCAGACCTGTTTCCCAGTCTCTGCTGCTGAAAAGCTTCCCCATAGCATGATACTGCCACCAACATGTTTCACTGTGGGGATGGTGTTCTTGGGTTGATGAGATGTGTTGGTTTTTCACTAGATATAACATTTTCCTTGTAGGCCAAAAGGTTCAAGTTTGGTCTCATCTGACCAGAGCACCTTTCCCCATACATTTGGGGAATCTCCTGCATGCCTTTTGGCAAACTCAAAAACAAGACTAAGTAATGGCTTTTTTTCTAGCCACTCTTCCATTAAACCCTAATCTATGGAGTGTATGGTTGTGGTTGTATAGACACATACTTCAGTCTCTGCTTGGGAACAGTGCAACTCCTTCAGGGTTACCTTTGGTCTCTGTGCTGCCGCTATGCCATCCTTGTCTGGTCTGAGAGTTTTGATGAGCAGCCCTCTCTAGGCAGGTTTGTTGTTCTTTCTATTTGATGATAATGGACTTGATGGTGCTCCAGGGGATCATCAGAGATTTGGATATTTTTTATAACCCAACCCTGACTTGTTTGGAGATTTCCGTGGTCTTTATAGTGTTGTTTTCTTAGTGGTGCCTCTTGCTTAATGGTGTTGCAGCCTTTCAGAGAAAGTGTTTACTGACGGATCATGAGATACTTAGAATGCATACTGTTGGACTTTATTTCATTAAGCATGTTGCTTCTGAAGGTAATTGATTGCATCAGAACTATGTAGAAGCTTCAAAGCAAATGGGGTATATACAAATGCACATGCAAATTTTCATTTTTTTTTAAATATATATATATATATATATATATATATATATATATATATATATATTTTTTTTTTTTTTTTTTTTTTTTTTTTTTTTTTTTCATTTCACTTCACCAATGTGTGCAGATGCATCACATACAATTCAGATAAAAAAACAAAAAAAAAAAAAACAAAAAAAAAAAATAAATATAGGTTGTAATGTAACGAAATAGGTAAAAAGCCAGGTTATTATAAAAAGTTTATTTGTTGCTATTTTCTGCAGTTATAGCTGCTGAAATGCATGGACATTTCTGGCCTGGTTTTGGACCAGTGTCCAGCACACCTACTAAACCCAATTACCAGATGGGTAGAATCAGGAGTGTTTAAACAAGAAATCACAAAGCTGTACAGGACCCTGGTCTTGAGAACTAAAGAACCCTGCATTAGGTGTCAAAATATTACCAGAAGAACATTAATTAGTAAAGTCTGACTGAGCAGAGAGGAGGGGTGGGTCTAATGACATCACTGATGTCAGAAATTGGATCATAGATCAAAATGAGAAGGGAGGGGCTATTTGGTCTTTCTTGCTCACAAACTGCTCAAATTACAGAAAGTCCTTAAAATGGAAATACTGATATATACATAAATAAAAAAATAATTAAGGACATTTTATATTGCTTAGTATATTATTTGGACCAAATAAGAACTTAAAATGATAAATATTCTTGTCAATTTAATCATTATAAATAACTCCTGAACATTCTTGAGTTTTCAGCTCAAAAACCATTTCCAACAGGATTTCTGAGGTATAGTGTGTTTTAGTCCTTACAACTGTCCTATAAAAATATTTACTTTCTCCTAATCTCAAATGAAGACATTTTAAGTAGCCAGGGTTCTCCTGAAAATAAAATCTGGCATGTGTGACTCTCCTATAAATAATGTTTAAATTGTTGATAAATAAATGTATGTAAATTTGATGTCTGCATGAAAATGATGTAGACAAACACTATATAGAAGAACACAGGGACTACTAGACTTACACACAAACTATTACATAATGTAAATGTCTTTCCTTTACACAGGAGTTACAGATGGAATGTAATTATAGTTGCCTGGAGTAAAAGAAATGTCCCTGGGGTGAAGATTTAAATGATCTAGAGAGCATGTTCATGTGCCTTCGAGTGCTAAAGAGTCCTACTTTTGCTTGACTTGAATGATCATTGTTTCTTGTGCAAGCAAGTACTGAAAAAACAAAAAACAAAATAAATAGTAGAATATTCTGTATGTTTTGCCTGTAGAGACAACTTAAGGCCCTTACTGGCTCATTAGTAAGACTAACAAAACAAAAGATTCTGATTCTTATTGATGATCTTATTCATTGTTATGTTTTAATAGATTTGACAGTAATCATTAAAAAAAAAGCAGCAAGGGGCAGCATCAAAGACAGAATGCAGAAAAAAGAATAGACCTCAACTCACTTTAGTCTTTTAATTGAACTTAACTGAATATTTTGAAGACATGACATATAAATGTCTGTATTGTCTATATGTACCAGCTGACTCTGCCACAGCTTTGGATCTTGGAGACTCAAGCTCCCTCTCCACAGCCTATTTGAGTATTATTGGTGCATTAACTGTGCTCTGCTGATATTTCCAGCATGATAACTCTCTATTCCTCAAAGGAAAAGCCATGTCAAAAAGTTTAGTTTAGTCTTAATTGTATAAAAATGAAATTAAATATTCAAATATTCTCTTTTGCTTCTTTCTGTTTGATCTCTCGGAATGGCTCACTCAGTTTCTTGAGAACAGAGTCTTGATAGCACATCCAATAGCATTTCACACATTTTTAATCAAGAATAGGTCTGGCAATGAGACTGGCTCTGGTATTAAAACTGTGTCATGTTGGAATAACTCACCAGAGAGTGCATTCAGAAAAGGTAGGTTCATTAATTGCAGGACCTCATTAATGTAATGTTGGGCTGTCAAAGTGCCTGTAACAAAGATCAAAGGTGATCTGGCCTTGTGCATAATTGCACCCTACTCCATGACACCAGACCTTCTGAACATCTGATTCATGACAATAAACTGTATATCATGGCACTGACCATAGTGCTTCCACAGTTGTTGGTCATCTCCACTAAGACAAAAGCTGGACTTATCACTGAAGGTGATCTGCTTCCATTCTTGATGACTCCAATTGTGCATTGCAAAGAGTCCTTCTGGGTAAAATTGTTTTTATTATTATTATGTTTTTCACTGTGAGTGTTTATGTTAAAATTGTAATTAACACATTGTGCACAATACTTCACTTACAAATTAAAATGTTTTTTTTTTTGGTTAATTGTATACATATTTATAAATAATAAACTGGGGAAAGAAATAGAACCTTTTTAGCTGAATGGACAGCATAAAAACTATACTATCCAAAATATAATTTGATTACTGACATTTGATTGGATTTGATATATTTGATTGATATATTCCACAATTACTCGTACAATTACATACCTATTGAGAAGTAATCGATGTTGGGTTGATGCTCAGATGCATAAATTTGTAAAATGTTGTAGAGGTTTTGCAAATGTGCATGTTTTGGTTTTTGCAAGCTTTATTACAATTCTAATTAATAATGCATTTTTATTACCATTAGCACATTGTTGGCTTTATCATATTGTATTATAATGACTTGATATAAAAGAAACAAACCACTGAAGAAATGGTTCTGTGGCTAAGGGGGATTGTGGCATAATGTTATAGTTAATAATGCTCAACAATGGTAAATTCACCATAACATTGCCTCTTGTGGCTTATTACTATAAAAATAGAGCTCTTAAACATTACAGTGCATGTTAACATTTGCTCAAGGAGCTAATTACCAATTCAGTATAATCTGAAGTTCGTTATCCTCTCTGGTTTGTGTGTTTAGATAATATAAGCCCCTGCTGCTTCAAAGACATTCATGTGATGTAACAATGCAGGGAATTGGTTTTCACATCAAAAGCCTTAGTCATTTGCTTGATTCCAAAGTAATCCATATTTTCTGCCACATGTTCATATGTTGCCTGAAATGGAAATCAACTATATTTGAAACATTCAGAAATTTGCATGCTTGCCTGATGACTGAGATAACTCAAATGACTGGAGCAGAAAAAACACACTTCCCCACAACTCCTCGGAGACATGAACCGACAGCAGACAAAACTTTAAAAAATGCACTTCGTAAATTAACTGATGTCACCCCCATTTTTAGAATACATTTCATGTGTCACTATTGTCCTAATTATGTGGGATATTTTCATAGTTTAATTAGAAAATTAGAAATGTATTTATAGGAGAAACATGCCATATATTGTTTTTAAGGAGATTCATGTTTCGTGTTTTATTTATTTATTTATTTATTTATTTATTTTTTATTTATTCTTTTATCTTATAAGTACTAAATAACATATCAAAAATTCTGTTGGAAATTGATGATCCAGTGTTGTCGAGTTGAACACGCAATCATTTTGATGAATTATTTGTAATTTTTAGATTGACAAGAATACTTACAATAGTAAGTTCTTCCAAATTGTTGATAGTAGTCCAAATAAAGGAAAAACAAAACAAAAACAACAACCTGAAAATCCTTAATTCTTATTCATTTTATTTATGTATGTATTAGTATTATCCTTTCTCAAGAGTTTTATTCTGAATTTTGCTCTGTGTGAGCAAAGAAAGAAACAGTCCCTCCATTCTTATTTTCCTTTATAATGCAATATCTGGGTCAGTGATGTCATTTGCCCCTCAGTAGATCAATCAGAGTCTGCATGCCGGTTGAGTATGTTCAAGTGAACAGAGCTGTAAACAGAGGCTGCTTTGGCATTTTAACTGGGATTTAATGGAAAAAAGTGAATTCAAGGTATTTTGCAAGCTCACTGAAAACACAATGATGAGACCACCAGGGTTAGATAGGGACTATAAGTTACTCTGAGCCTGGGACTGCCCTAGTTTTGTCAGAACTACATTTGTGTTTGTTAGTGGAAAAAGAGGAATTGTATTATTATTTGATCATTTGAATTGTTTAGCTTGTCTTTTTTTTTTTTACACAGTTTCTGTTTCACTTTCTCTGTGTCTGACTAGCACATCTGCTCTGCATTGAGGAGGTCCTGCATTGAAGTAAAAAGCAGGGAAAGTAGCAAAATCTAACTTGGTTAGAGGCAATTGAACACTGCTCTCTTTGACTTACTGGTAGACCACGAGCTTGATGCACACAATGGCATCCTCCCTGGAGAGGGGTAGCCTACAACAAACCACTTCACCTTTTCCCTCATATTTGAGGCTTTGTGTTTGCTTTCGGACTCTTAAGGTATTGCCTGCAACCCTTGAAGCAGACCTGTGGCAAGACCAACAGACCCTTGATATTACACAAATAATATCCTGCCCTTATTCCACTGAGGCTTACCTACACTCTGAGGGGCTCTATATAGTACCAAAAGCTTTTTGGCTGTATATGATAGGTTGTATATTAGTGTATCTTGGAAAAAAGGAAAAGTTAAATCTCCTGAGTAGGACTGTGGCAGTCGTGGTTTAAGTAGGAATTTTTGGGTCACAGTGAATGTAAAATGAAATTTGTTTGTTTACTTGCTATTTTATGTCTAAAAGACCTGGATACTCTGTACCCATTAGCATGATTGAATCTGAATTATTTTAAGACTATCTCTCTATATTGCTGCTAGTTTTGCATCATATGTAGCTGTCTGACACACATATCTTCAACAGAGTTCATGAATCTCAGTGCCATTACCTTTGCCCCCACCAACAGTTATGGTATTGGTGACAATATCATAGGGCTGGGCGATATGGAAAAAAAATATCTTGATATTTTATCTTTATATTTATATTTTTATTTTATTTCATATATTTTTTTTTATATATTATCATATTTTATATGAATGGTGATATACAATTTATGATACAATGTAATAAATTAGGACACCCTGTGAAATCCTTTGTCTCAAACTATATTTAAACCTTTTGAAATTTGATCATTTCTTCTTCATACACACTAAGTCATCTTCATGCCAAAGCTCTGTGTGTGAGAGCACTAGTGGGTGCAGAAGGGAGCATAGCCTAATGGGAGGGGGCGGAGCACAGCTAGGGGAACAGAAAAAAGATTTTCCACAAGATTGAAACAGAACATTATTTAAAAACTTTAAAACTAAAAATAATCACCTAAACCCAAACTCAAAGTCAATATAAATACTGATACATTGCCAATCTCTACAATATCTTAGCAAATGCCGTAAACAATGTAATCAAAAATATCTATAACAATAGTATACAGATAAGGATTCAACTGCAATGAACTGTTTAACCATAAAAAAACTTGGTACTTGACAGTTGTCATGATTTTAAACAAAAACATAATTGTGCACATAGACCCACTGTGCTTGCATACTGGGGGAATTTGTCCTGTGCATTTAAACACACTAGTAAATTCACACACTAGGGGGCAGTGAGCACACATGCCCAGAGCAGTGAGTAGCCCTATCCATGGCACCTGGGGAGCAGCTAGAGAGTTATGTGCCTTGCTCAATGGTACTTCAATCATGTTCTGCCAGTTCACTGAATTGAACCAGCAACCTGCCACCTACATTCACAAGGCTAGTTCTCTAACCACCAAGCCATGGCTGCCCCCTATTAATAAAGCACAGAGATATGAATTGAATGGTGATTTCCCATCACTGAGGGGAAAATTGCAAAAAGGAGTACATTTTCTTCAATGCTGCCATAGTTTTCTAATCAGCAATATTTAATTACACAAACATAAAATATACAATATCCAAATAAACCTAGCAGAAGCCAAGCCAATAATGCTTTGATTTAATTAAAAGCAGATATATTGCATTTTATACACATCATATTTGCTTACTTATACTTATGCTAACATTTAAATCTTAGATCTTCAGTAGAAACTGAGTCTCTGCATTGAAAAATTACTTTACTGCATTACACAGTGGTAAATATGATTTAAAATCCCAACAAACAGAAAAGTGAAAAAGCCCCCACCCTCTCTGTCAGCCTCTCTGATCCAATATTGACTCACTGTGCTTCATTCACTATTCTCCTTTTTAAAAGAATCCATTTTCTCATTATGTATCACATGGAGAATTGCCCCCGAGTTAATTGGGATTAATACTGTTCAGGAAGTGCTCTGGTTGCAACAAAATGTTTGATTGCTTCTGTTAAATGGCTCCGTTGCCTTTTTTACAGAGGAGAAACTTCCAAATGTTGTTTTTAAATAAAGTCAGCACAAGCCCAGCAGTACTGCGGCATTTTGTATTCCCTAGATTTTTGTGATTGATTGGTTTTTTAATTGATCCAATTATTTGTTTAGATAGACCACATGGGCATTCTCTAGGTTGAGTTTGAATATTGTAATCCTGCAGTGATCCTATTAATCCAAAGGTTACAACTGGATCTTGATAATACAGAGGAGGCAATCTGAACCCATTTGCAGTTTTAAGATGTCGATTGTAGAGTGTTGTCAGGTTGTTATGGTCTGTGTTTATAGGTTACTGCAGTTTGAAGCCATTTTTACAAGTTTGCAAAGCCCTTGACACATCCTACATCCTGTGTTTAAAAAATCAGATGCATCTTCTTTAAATGGATTTAAAACCCCATAAACCTCCTTCCCTTAGCCCTGTAAATCCTGGGACAAAATGAATTTAATACATGATTAAAGATGTGACACTAGCTGTTACTCATGTTTTATGCTTGTTGTTTGACCACAGAGGTCAGGCCTTAATGACATTGAATATGATATGTGGGTTGGGCTCAGCATCAAGTGTGTGCCAGCGTGTTTACAAGGCACAGTGACAATAGCCACTTACAAACGAACAACTTATGCCAAAGCAGGCATAAGCTAGTGACTGTCTACATGCCGAAAGGGGACTATCATAGAGAGTATTTATATTCATAATTGTCAGAGAAAGAGAGATGACATTCAGGATAGTGTTTAATCAGCCAAAGAAACATTGCAGAGTAATTAGTTTTAAGCAAGGAAAAGTCATTGATTACTCCACCTCTATTTCCTCTTTGAATCCCCTCAGCTCCACATCTCCAGCTTGCTGAGGGCACAGTTGAGTTTTACATTAGCGTCCACTGAGCTGGCAATAACGCATCTCAACACAGGCTGCTTATTAAAACATCTCAAAAGTCTTTTCAGAAAGCACCCATTAGGCATATGTTTCACACTAAATGGTTTGTATAATCTTTGCACACTTTTGTGCACTTTTCCACAGTGTTATTAGCAGCTAATCAAACTACGAAGTGACGGCACGCTTTATGATTGTGCCTGTGGGCAGTTCTTCCCCCCTCTTCATTTGCTAAACCCTTGCAAGTACAGATTTTGCTGTTTTAGATCAGAGCAGCTACTCTGCCATGCATTGAAACTGTCTTCATTATTTATGCCACTGTTAACCCTTTCTAATGGCCCCTATAATCCCTCTCCAAAAACCCATTTCAAATGTTTCACTTAGAATAAATCAGTGAACATAAAATATACAGTGAGGAGAATGAGGGGAAGGTGCACATTCAGCAATTTCCTGCATTAAACTGATAACCGTTGGTTGCTTTAACAAAGCTAATATTAGTTAAAGCAGTGGGCAGAACTGTTATACTAGGTAGTCCCACAGATTTTCAAGTGGATTTTAATCTGGGGATTTTGAAGGCCCGTCAGTTTCATATTTTGGCCATAGTTCTGACAAGAATTATTGGTACAATTAAATTTTTGCCACTGCGGGTAGACCTGTGTGGCAGTTTGCTTCAATATGCTTGCAAATTCAGGTACTTTATACTCTGGTTTTTGGCATGACCAAATGCAAGACATTCACTGCACTCTATTCAAGACCATTATGACCCTCCCCAGGAGTGGTCAACCACGATCTTTCCAAGAGCAAGGCAAGTAATTCACCACAACCCAATGCATCTTCTAAGCAACACAAGGTCTTTTCCATTTTATTGTTTTGTTTTTTTAATTTTTTGTTTTGTTTTTGTCATTCTTTCCTGAAGCAGGTTAGTGTTATGTAGTAATATGTAACAGTTAGTGCTTTTCATTTCATTTTCATGTGCTTCATTAAAGCAAATTAAAGGGCTGAATTTATTAAACTTAGTTTTTGTTTATCATGATTTATTTCTCCTAATTCAGTTTACATTAAATATTTTTATGCTTGCATAAATGCATCAGATCTGTTGCTTTAAGAAAGGAGATCAGTGGACAGAGGTTTTTGTTATGTTGTGGATGATTTGTTTTCCTAAAGAAGAGTTGTTTTTGATCTTGAAAGGGTAAAATGTTATATATGTCCTCTTCCAAACTTTATATATTACATGAGCTACCAGAGATGATTTATGGGGGGTAGAATGGTGACACAAATAAAAAAACAGGTTTTTGGTCCTGATAATGATTAAATAATAAATTACTATTAAGCAATACTGATCTAAAAGCCATTGAACTCAACTTGGTAGTATCATGTTTTGGGCCTGCTTTGCTCAATCTGGACCAAGTGGGTTTGCCATCATTGATGGACCAATAAACTCTACATTAAGCAAAAAATAAGAAATAAAGTAAAAAAAAAAATGCCAAGACATTTGTCAGTAAGCTGAGTCTCAAGAGAACATGGGTCATATAGCAAGACAACAACCCTAGCCTAGCTAAAGGACCAGAAGTAAGCAGTTAATGGGAGGAAACCCATCATCTTAACAGAGATGAAGCTCTTTTCTATAAAGGAATGGGCTAAAATTCCTTCAAACTGATGTACAGAAAAGCAGGGCATAGAATTATTAACATCTGGAAACAAAAAATACATAGGCAAAAGACAATATAAACAACAACATAGCAGGTCAAAGGAGCTGTCTGAGGGCATCAGAAGTACTATTATTAACAAACACAAGACTTCCAAAGGGTATAAGGCCATATCCAAAGACCTTGCTATCCCAGGTTCACAACGCTATTAAGAAGCTTGCCTAGCATGGAACTGTCAAGAACCTACCTGGATGTGGGGCAAAGAGGAAAATTGACAGGAGAAGTCTTCGAAGGTTGGTGCGAATGGTGGAAAAAAACCCCACATCAAACATCCAAAGATCCAAAGAAAGGCCAACCTGGAACAGTCTAGGTCATGGTTTCAACAAGTACCATATGCTGCACACTAAACCAAGCAGAGCTTTATGAGTGAAGGCCAAGGAAGAAACCATTGCTGAAGAAAAGACATTAAAAGGAATGACTGATCTTTACTAAAGAGTACCTTGACAAAAATTTTCTGTGGACAGATGAAACAAAAATAGAGCTTCGGCAATGCAAAGACGGCGCAATGACGCTTATAAGGAAAAGAACATCCTAGTTATCCTACACCAGTTAAGCATGGTGTTGGATCCATAATCCTGTGGGGTTGCTTTGCTGCATTTGGTACTGGAGGCCTTGACTGTATCACAGAGAACTATCAAGAGATTTTAGAGTGAAATATCCTACCCAGTATAAGAAAACTTGGCTTGAGTTGAAGATCATAGGTCCTCCAGCAAGACAATGATCCAAAATATATGTCCAAAAGTACACAGGAATGGTTTAAAGGAAAATATGGACTGCTTTAAAATGGCCAGCAATGAGTCCTGATCTCAATCCCATTGAAAAATCTTTGGGGTGAGTTGAAATCTGCCTTTGGGAAAAAGAACCCTGCAGACATTCAAGAGCTTGCGCAAACTGCAAAGGAAGAGTGGGAGAAAATACCAGCTGAGAAGTGCAAGAAGCTTATAGATGGCTACAAGAAATGTTTGGAGGCTGTCACCACTGCCAAAAGGTGTGCAACCTAATATTAACAAGGGGTGCCTTTATTGCTGCACATGCTGTTTATACTGTTTTTTTCTCAATTGCAACATGCAAGTTGAAAAACAATGTTTTTTTGTTGTCTTACATTGGACCTCCTATTAAAAAATATATGCATTATATTTATTAAGATATAAATTTTGTACAGTTACATTTATTTCTGAAGATATTGTACAGGTTATGCAAAAAAAGGAAGGGGTGCCAATAATGGTGAGCAGGACTGTATAGACCAATTTTATTCACCAACACACTAGAAAGTATTTGTAGAGACAGTCACACATGTTAAACGTTGTTATTTTCAAGAGATCCTAGGCTACTCTAATTTGTCTTCACCTGAAATGTAAAAATGAACAAAATTTAGTATTGTCTTGTATCATTGTTGATTATTGTATTAATCTCTAAATGCCATTTACTGTTTATTTATGTATGTATCATTATTATCCCTATTATTCTGAAATTTAAACAAAGAAAGAGCAAACAAGGCAACATCTCATCCCTCTTGCTGATGAGTCATTATAGTTTTTAACCCACAGGAATTAATCCTCCACATTTAACCCATCCTCACACAGTGATACACACATATACCCTAGTGACTTCATACACTAGGGGGCAGTGAGCCCAGATACCCAGAGCAGTGGGCAGCCCTAGCCACAGGGAGCTGGCGAGTTCAGTGCCTTGCTCAAGGACAAACAATGTTCAGGGATTCAAACCAGCAACCTTCCAGTCGCAAGACTGGTTCACTAACCACCAGACCACAGCTGCTTATACAGGTTGAGCATGTAAATGTAGACAGAGCAGTGAGAAAAATCTACATCTTGGATTGAGCCCCATTTGCAGACAGAGAAAATGAAGGCTGTCTACTTTCAATTATTTGCTACTTTATCTGCAAAACATATCAAACCTGAGTGATATTTGTGTTTGTGCTACCTTTTACCTGGTCCAATTTAGCTCCACTCCCAGGCATGTCCTTTCTTAATGCTGTCTTATATAATTTTCTTACATAACAATCACACACACACACACACACACACACACACACACACACCCCCACACACACACACACACACACACACACACACACACCACCCTGTCTTTCATTTTTCAGCTTCTCCACCTCAAGCCCTTGACAGTGCAGTTCTGCCCTGACAGCCTCTGATTTGGATGTAATTGTTTCAATCACAATGTATGAATAATTTATTCTGGGGAAAATTATGAATTCACCAGGGAGAGCTTTGCTACCCCCCAGACTCATCTACTTCTAATCTTTATTCTCTGTTCATTCCAAGCCGCGTCCGTTCTCAGCATTTCATTTCAGTAGACGTATCTGACAATGATATGCAAAACTCACTTCTGGCAATATTCTTCTTTGGGCACAGGCACAACGTAAGAGAATAAGGTGCATTCTTGATGCAGTAGCTTTTGTTGAAGAAGGAGCTAATGCAACAGGAGGGAAAATCTCCAGAATAGAGCTCTCAGAGGAACTGTTCTCTGAATGCTTTGCCCAGTAATACAGGGTGAAGGAAACACAGAGAGCAGGGTTTTGGAAGAAAACATGGTTTGATTTATGACCAGTCGTCATCACTGTCGAGTCAGATGTGTAGCAACATTAACATGGTACACTGACTCAACTGATTATGTTATTGCTGTCCTACAGGCCCTAGGCAAATACCAGAGATCTTTTGTGAGTGAGCTCTATGTGTGTGTGTGTGTGTGTGTGTGTGTGTGTGTGTGTGTGTGTGTGTGTGTGTGTGTGGGTGGGTGTGTGTGTGCGCACGCAAATGAGTAGGTGGACTACAAGTATTCTAAGATTAAAAACATGTTATTATTTGTTTCTGCATGTTTGGGAATAGACAATGTCAGTTGTGTAGGAGAGAGCTTTGACCAGTCTAGTGAATTTCAATATAATTTCAATTACAAAAGTAAATTAGGTCCAGCAAATGATTGCTTTGGGGTCATTTGTTTTTTAATGCAGGACCACTCAATCATTACTGGGAAAGTGGCACATTTTAACAGAGATACTAGACAACAAATATCTATGTGTTTTCTTGTATAAATGTACAAGGAGAAGTACTGATGTATAAATACAGTATATGTAGTGTTTATGCATGTGTTATGAATCACCTACATAGGTAGCAAGGCCATTGCCTAGCCTGTACTTTCAGGGCTAGAGCTCCAAATATTTTTTTTAGCCCTGGTCAAAGGAAAATGACCACAGGAAAAAATACACTAATTCCCAATTTATTTAAATCCTAGTTTAAATGCCAGAGTATCCTTCCAGCTGTACAATATGTACAGTTCTGACCATGTGTATATGTGCAACCTGTTTGCAAACTAATCAGTGAGGAGATGGTCCTTATGATGTCACTGACCAAGATGTTGGGTATTGAGAGATAAAATGAGAAGGGGTGGGCTGTTGGCCCTCATTATTATTATTATATAATAGTAAATAAAGAATATTCAGGTTATTTTTAATAGATAGATGTATTAAATTCCAGCAAACAAAAACTAAAACTAAAGGGATCCAGAACAAATAATGTCTGGGAAGGGTAGAGGTACAGGTAGAGGAACAATCTGCAGAGGCTGGTGCACACTGCCCAGCACATCATTGGGGTTCAACAACCAAACCTTCTGGATTTATACTCTAGCCGCAGTCTGAGGAAGACCAGGAGGATTATCACAGACTCCAACCGCCACTTCTTCTTCACCAGTTCTTAAAGATGCTCAGCAGTAGGAGGTACAGAAGTATGAGGACTAGGAACAGCCAAAACAACTTCTTCCCCAGGCCATCAGACTGTCAGTCAGTAGCCAATCACAATTGATCTCACCTGCCTCATCACACCACCACAACTTCACACCACATAAACTATTTCTGCACCTGCACTAGCTGCTCTGTTACACTACACTCACCTTCCAAAGACCTTCCCACTGCACCAACCAGACTGTCTCCCAATGCACCCACTAAAAACTGTTTTGAACTGCACCCACCAAAGTCTCCCACAGCTACATCTAATTCTATACCCAGTGCATTTACATATAATGCAAAAACTCCTTTTATAGTTTCTATAAACACAGAACATCTACAGTGCAAAAACATATGTAGCTTAAGTTAATTTGTAAATACTCTATTATCTTTATTTTTATTTTTCTTCTTTTGTGTTTTTATTTATCTGTTTTAGTATTGAGGGGGACTTGCACCTAGGTTGTTCACTCACCTGTGTAATATGATGTGACAATAAATCTTGATTTGATTTGATATTATGTAATTGCATAAACAATATACAGGTAACAATGCAGTAACAATACAGCACAAATGAAGGCTCAGTAAGTCTGTACTATTGTATACATTTATAGGTAAAATGTCTGTGTAAAAGTTATGAATAGAAGATATTAATACTGTATTTGCAAAAAAATATGAATAGAAGAGTAGTAATGTCCAGCCATTCAGTGAGCTTGTCTTATGTGCATGTGCAAATGATTATGATCGATATGTTCAGCAGTATTAAGTGAGCCTGTCCTGTCAGTGGGTCAGTGTGCAATTATGTACTGACACAGTGAAGAGGAGATCAGTGTGAGCTGTTGGAACAAACAACCTTCTGTCCTGCTCATTGCTTCGGCTGAGCTGAATGAGCCTCAGTGTTGGACCTCCAGTCAAATTTGCTGTCAAGCAAGTTATTTGTACATGTTAAACAGCTCAACATTTGGAACCATGAGGGTAACGGGCCCGATTGTAGTCTTCTGAAGTCCACCACCATCTCCTTGGTGTTGGTCATATTAAGGAGCAGATGAATCTTCACTCACCTCTCTACAAAGTTTTGCATGGTTGTATTTTGAACCCTATTTTTCATCCTTATCAATATAATCATTACAAATAATTAATTCGAATTATTGCATTTTCATCTCTTTATAGTCAAAAAAAATCCATCCATCCATTTTCTGAACCGCTTATTCCTGAATAGGGTCACGGGTGAGCCGGTGCCTCTGAGCGCAAGGGAAACAACCCTAGACAGGGCACTAATCCATCGCACACATACATCCACACACTAAGGGCCACTTTAGAGTCACCAATTGACCTATCTTTGGACTGTGGGGGAAACTGGAGTACCTGGAGGAAACCCACACGAACACGGGGAGAAATAGCGGGGCAGTGGGGCAATAGCGCTATCCACTGCGCCACTGTGCCACCCTTAGTCAAAAAAATAATAAACAGAAACATGGGTTCAAATATTCAACTTCTGTTCTTTTTTACATCTCAAATGGAGACAAATTTGAGTAGCAGTATCTGAAAATAAAAATTTCTTGCATGAGTGACTGTCTCCTATAAATTATTTTTTGTGTTTTGGTGAATAAATGTCAAATGTCAAAATATGAAAACATCAAGCAAATGTGGCCTAGGGGTCTAAAGGTTAAAGCAGATAATGTTGAAAAATGTGGGGACACTATTTTTAGTAACAGTTTCCAATTAGAACTTCTTACAAATAAAATGGCTGAAGCACCTAATTTAAATAAGTATTGTTTTTATTAACTTGGCTTGCTGTGTGAACCATACCAAAGGCCAAAGTGAGGATTGTTGATAAGCAAACTGCAGGGGGTCCAGAAAAGGGCCAACCTGAGGTCTTAGATGTAGCAGCACTAACCTTTCCAGGATCTTCATGATGTGGGATGTGAGGGTCACTGGTCTGAAGTCACTGACAGAAGAGACAGAGGTTTTCCACAGTGAAGAATCTCACTCAGCCAAGTGGCACAGACCCTCAGTACTCTTGGGCTGATTCCATCTGGTCCATCCGCCTTGCCCAGTTTCAGCTTCTCCAGCTGTCTCTTCACCTGGCTGGTTATCACCTCTGGAGGGGGATGAAGGTCTTCTGATAATATCTGTTTGGGAAGGGGGTGTGAGTGTGGAGACAGCAAAGGTGGTAAAGAAGTGTTGATAAGTGGTATCATGCTGAACCTGTTAAAAACATCATTCAGCTTGTTGACAGAGTCCAAACTCTCCCCCAAGGTTTCTGGTTTAGCATCGGTGCCAGTGATTTCCCTCATAGCAGCCCAAACATACTTAGCATTATTCTACTAAAGTTTCCCCTTCAGCTTCCGTCTGTAGGCCTCCTTACTCTCCCTCAATCTCACCTTCAGCTCCTTCTGCACAGTCCTTAATAGGACCTTGTCCTTAAGTCTGATGGACTGTTTCTTCTTGTTTAACAGCTTCTTCAGGTCCTTGGGGAGCCATGTTTTTTGTTGGAAAAACAATGCACCTGCTTGACTGGAACAAGAGTCATTATCTTATCCACTTTGTCCTGAATAGGGTCACGGGAGATCCAGAGCCCACATGGAGTCATCAGCCGCAGGGCAGGAATACCCCCAGGACAGGGCAACAATCTATCACAGGGTACCACACACACACACCTACAGGCAACTGGAGTACCCGGAGCAAACCTCTGCAGACACTGGGAGAACACACCAAACTCCAGACAGTGTCCTGAGCGGAAATGGAACCAACAACCCCTGGAGCTGTTTGACACATGTACTACCTGCAGCACCACCTTGACACCATTGGAACAATAGTGTCCATGCAGAAGTTGATGTGCATACTGTTAATGTCCTCACCAGCTGATTCACAGCCCTTCCAGTCTGTGGTCTCAAAGCAGACCTGTGGGAATCTTCCCAATGGTGGGAGGACAGCTGAACTGTATGCATCCTTCACATTTGCATGCAGAAGGTTGAGATCTCTGTTTCATATTGTTGCACAGTTAACTGTATTTTGAATTTTTTGAACTTTTGAACTTTCTTGTCAATCCTTGCCAATCTAAGCATTATAAATAATTCATAGGATTAATATATTTTTATCAAAACTTGGTCAAATTCATATAAAATATTTAAATTCTGTTCATTTTTACATCTCAAATGAACACAAAAATTAGTAGCGTATGGTCTCCTTAAAAAATAACAATGTCTGGCATGTGTGACTGTCTCCTATAAATACTATATGTTTTGGTGAAATGTCAAATGTCAAACTATGAGAACATTACACAAAATTGGCCTATGTTTCTAAAGGTTAAAGCAGCAGAGATTATGTTGAAAAATGTGGAAACACTATTTTCAGTAACAGTTACAAAACAACTTCTTACAAATAAAATGGCTGGAGCAGAACTGTTAAATATGCAGTGTTTTAATTAACTTATGTAAATGACAAGCAATATAGTATTAATATAGGCTTGCTGTGTGTACCATACCAAATGCCAGAGTGAGGTTCCCTGTACTTTCAGCAGCACTACTCTAATCCATTACTCGAGCCCCAGGCCCGTCTGATGATTTGAAGGTCATCTAGTATTATAAAATCTCCCATCAGCCAAATGGATGGTTCAAACATTGCCATGGCTCCACCTTAGTAAATGCACTATAGGTCTTTTCAGTGCAGCCCATTCCAGTATTTTTTGCAGTAGAGTACAGTGTGAAATACTTTCATAAAGTGTGGAATTCAGGTCAAGCCCTTAAGTACAGAGGCTTCCATGGTTTTGCTTTCATCTGAAGAAACAGGGTAAAACAAATCTGAAAATGAAAATAGGACAATGTGCAGATGTATGAGGTACATATGTTTGTGAAAAATGACTTACTTTTACTTTTAAGTCCAGATTGTACTGGGAATGTATTTGCTTGCAGTAAGACCTTTAGCCTTGGTGATGTTTTACACAGTGCAACCAAAACAGACCTAAGTCCTAAGTAGATGTTTTGTAATATGTGTTTTGTAGATGTGTTTCGAGAAATTTTTTTAAATCCCTTACCAGATTCATGCATCTACAGCCTTGAGACTGTACATAGTAATTTGTTTTTGGACAGAGTGGATAAAATGAATGAATGAATGAATGAATTAATGAATTAATGAATGAATGAACATGTAACGTTTGTGAAATAAACCAGATAATCATGAATGTGAAATGGTAATTAAAAAGCCAGGATCAATTACAGAAGAACAGACTTGCACGCAATACTGCAATACTGGTATGCTATTTTTTTTTACCAGCTCTTGACCAACATGCATTTTGGATTTGATTTTGGTCATGTTGGTTGACCATCTTGGATAAGTTGGTTTTGATGGAAAACTGGTTTGGTTATGCTGGTCACGCTGATTGACCAGTTTGGTTATGCAGGTTTGCTGGAAAACTGGGATGGTCATACTGCTTTATCATGCTTGTAGGCCAGCTAAACCATCAAACTCAGACACAAACAAAAGCTAAGCTGTGCAGTCACCTTAATTGTGTTACACAGCTGAAGCTGGCCAGGCTGAATTATGCAGCAGGCTTGTGTCTGTAATATCAGATTGAGGAGGACTACAGGGGTTGTAGTGAATGGACTTGATTGCAGCAGATGAGATAACCTGAAAGCATCACAGAAAACACTTTATAAAAGTTAGAACCTTTGCATTTTTGACCTAGCCTCATTAATACTGTCTCAGTGTCATCATTATTCATAGATTTATTACTGAGTCACTTCCACTAAGCCATAAAAACAGTGTTCCATTCTATGGGACCTTTTAGTATTTTGTAGTGGAATTTTAGAGATTCTATGAATGAGAAGGCAAACAACTTGAACTTGAATAAAGAAGAGAAGGTTTATTTAGAAAAAATGTGAAGAAGTAGAAGAATGACGAGACCTCTGTCAAGTCCACCAGAGACTCGCGAAAAGCACAAAAAAAGCATACAGCTTTTATTGAAAAGAACAAAAAGTTCACGCCCTAGGGCTTGTGTAAATGTGTGCGTTTGCATGCAACGTTCTTATCTGTTTCTTGCAAAATTATAAGCAAAAGGAGAAGTGAGAACCAGAACATCCACAGACAGCATATAAAAAATACAATCACTGCTTGCTCAGCACCTCCAAATATGGTCAAAAGTATGTGTCGTCTCAATGCAGAGACAAAACTAACCTTGTAAGTGCACTCAGTGTCCTCGGAGTAATCAGCAAGAGAGCACATGACTACACTTACTTTTATCCCTTCAATCTTCATTAAGAATCAACCATCATCATAAGATTGCCATCACAATTTGCAACATTCTTCTGGTAAATATCAAAGTCAACCCATGAATACTTTTAATTTTAATTTAAAAATGGTATGAATGCACCATTGTGTGAAAGACTTTAGATCGATCTCAAACCCTTCAGCTATACTGTCAAAACCAAAAAGAAAAGCTTGTCACAATATACTTGATTAAACTGAAAATGCTGATTGAAAAATATGTACAATGCTCTACATTCTTTTATTTCACTGTTCATTTCATCAGCTCCTCTTACCACACAGAAACACTTTATATTTCTATAATTACAGACCATCTGATGGTGGGTCATTCTCAGCACTGCAGTGACAATGACATGGTGGTGGTCTGATAGTGTTTGTTGTGCTGGTATGAGTGGATCAGGCAGTTTGAACTCCTCAGTGTCACTGCTGGACGGAGAATAGTCCACCAAACAGAAATATCAGACACATTACCTTTGTAAAGTATTTAACTTTATAATTTTGGAAATAGATAACAAAACTGAAGCTCAGTTTTTCACACAAACCAAAATGTCAACAAAGCTTTAACAAATTCAGGTTCAACAACAGCACACTCAACAGGTAAGGGGGAAGAAAAATAAATACCACAACATATGGATAAACAGGTTTCATTGTGAAATAAGCAGCCCTGGATTATTTATTTTTATATTGTCACAGAGTATAAAAATTAGAAACCAAAACAATAAAAAATTCAGAGACTGTGTGGGAGAGCCCTGTCTAGGCAGGTCCACTATTACCCACTGCATGATGCCCCTGTGAATAGTGCTATGTTATATCAAGAATTGTTTTCACAGTGTAATATTCATTTTTCAGTTGCACAATCTACATGTAATATCTAGATGTTATGTGTGAATATGCTTTGTTTTTTACTTTGTTGTTTTTCTTCTCTTCTTTTTTGGTACCTGCCCTATTACCTAGTGCACCAGAATACAGTCAAATGGTGGCTACGTGTGCACAATGTACATGTGCACACCTCCTACCTGTTCTACCCTCCAAGGGGGAAAAAAAGACAACTCACGCAAACTGACAAAACAAACATGCTTAAAGAAATCAAACAACACAACAACCCCAACTTCAGCCAGACAAGATGGACAGGCAAACAAAGGACAATGGTAGGATAACTAATCAAACAGGAAGGGGTCAAAACAAGACACAATCAAAGCAAAAACATGAAACCAGTATACAAATCCAACAACAGCGTTTCCACAAAAAATACAAAAGCAAGACCCAACCAAGGCTGCTGGAGAGGCTGCTCAGGAGTGGCTTATATGGCTTAGGCCCCTCCTCCTTAGGGTCAATACGTTGCTATGCCAATAACTGATTGGTTGAGGTGGTCTGGAAGCCAACAGGGTCATAAAGGAGGAGAAAAACACCAAAATAAGACACAGAAAGCATGTACTTGTAGCAGACAGTTCACTGCAAAGTCATATACTGGTTATATTGGAGTTGTTGGTGTCAGTCTAGCTAATATCTACATTACTGTGTAAATTAGTATTTTTAAGCCATGAAAGCAGAACAAAAAAGTTCAACTAAAAGGAGTTCAAAGGAAAAGAAACTTGAAATGATATTTGTAAGACTATTTTAGTATAAACATGGTAATCATGGGTTCGTTAATTATATTAATGTAAATGGTGATACATAGCTATTCACTTTTAGCACATTTTGTTATATTACAGCCTTATTCCAAAATTCAATTTTCCCTCAAAATGCTACACATAATACTTCACTCACAGACAAGGACATTCACAGAATTGTCCCCAAGCCACTCCTTTGTTATCTTGGCTGTGTGCTTAGGGTCATTATCCTGTTGGAAGCCTGAAGTGCTGAGTGCTCTGGAACAGGTTGTCATCAAAGATGTCTCTGGACATCACTGAAGGCATCTTTCCCTCGACCCTGACTAGTCTCCTAGTTTATGCTGGACAAAAACTGGAAGGTTATCCTCTCTCCACAGAGCAAAGTTGGAGCTCTGTCAGAGTGATATTGGGTTCTTGGTCACCTCCCTGACTAAGGCCCTCCTACCACAATCACTCAGTTTGATGAGTGATGGTGGTTCCAAACTTCTTCCATTTACTGATGATGGCAGCCCCTGTGCTCATTGGGACCTTCAATGCAGCAGAAAATGTTTTGTACTTTTCCACAGATTTGCATCTCAATACAATCCTGTCATGGAGGTCTACAAACATCTCCTTAGATTTCATGGTTTGGTTTGTGCTCTGACATGCAGGTCTACTATGGGACCTTGTATAAACAGGTGTGTGCCTTTCCAAATCATGTCCAAACAACTGAATTTACCACATGTTTACTCCAATCAAGCTGTAGAAACAGCTGATGAATAGTTAGTGTAAACAATATACACCTGAGCTCATTTTTGGTCATTTTGTGTCATGGAAGAGGCTGTGAATACTTATGTACATGCTATATTTTTGTGTTTTGTTTTTAATACATTTGCAAAGATTATTTAAAACAAACTTTTCTCACTTTGCCATCATGGGGTATTATGCATAGAATTTTGAGGGGAAAATTTAATTGATTCAATTTTGAAATAAGGCTGTACCATAACAAAATATGCAAAAATTGAAGTGCTGTGAATTCTTTCCAGATGCACTGTATTTTGAAAAATTTATGAATACATACAAATCGTTATAGTGATGAGTGTATGACCGTGAACATCAACAACACTTTTTTTTCATTCTTGCTTCAGCTGAAATTTCCTGATATATTTCTTTTTGTGAAAAAATGCTCTTTAGATCTTTCCCTCGGTGGGAGCTTGATAAGACAGTCCCATGTCTCTCTATGACAGAGGAAAGCCTAATTCAACACTTAAGGAAGCTGTCGATTTGACCACAGTCGCCTGCCAATTATTCCCACTGTTCTCTTTGATATACTCTGATATGTGGCTGGTTTTCCTCTCTGTTATCTTCACCATGTCAGCTGTGGTTTGAACGTTGCTCTAGGGAAGGCACAGCACATGGTTGTCCGAGCAAATTATTAATTGAAACTGATATGGTATACTGTCACATCTCCTTTGACTCCCACTGTGCTCATCTGAGCTCTTCTCTGGGTGTGTGATGTAAAAACACTGTGTCATTTATGACATTGCTTAAGATGAACTGAAGCTTCAGTAATGGTTTTGTTTGCCTTGTTCATGTCTACATTATAATCACTCTGCAGAATAAAATGAGCAGCGACAACTGTTTTGGGTCACTGTGAAGCAAAACAGAATACTGTTTTGTCTTTGGAAAAGACAAATACTGAGTACAGTACAATTCTTTATATAAAGGTAACTAATATTTTGTGGATAGTTCCAAGCCACCCATCTGGTTTTTCCAGGTTATAGAGTAACCCTAAATACATGATACACATATCATGTAGAGCTTAACTGGCCCACTTCTCAGAGCAGCCTGGTAATGGAATGTGATATTGTGACTGCCAGGTTGAAATCTGGCTTCTAAGCAGATGCTTCCCCCTGTACCAGCATGAGTGGCAGAGATGAATAGATTTGGGACAAGCTGTTTTTTCACCACATTCTTGTCATACTGGACATCGGCTGCTTGGAGGAGCTTGGGACAAGGACAAGGACTAAACCAAACCAACAGACAAACAACGAATCCAAATGTGAAATTGCAACACACACAACAACAGACAGAAACAAAGGGCCTACATATGTACAAAGACAGACTAGACACTCCCGGAGAAGATAATGAGAGGGCAGGGATACAAAGGAGGCACAGTTTGGAACACTGATGACAAGGCAGAGCAAAGGTGGAGACATCAAGGTGAGCCCAACAAAACACAGAACAACACAGAGACAGGAAAGTGAGGGAACCAACAAGAGCATGACATATATAGACAGTTACTTGTTTGGACTTCCCTCCAAGTCACAAGCTGAATGAGAATGAAATTTTTATCTCTCACATCACAGATTTGGGGTTAAGCCTGAACCAAATATATCTAAATGTTCTGCACCCTGTATGTTTCAAATGATGTGCATGAGGAAAAGGTCACTTTTGTCTGTGTTTGTGCCAAAGGACAGTCACACTTCCTCATTCTGCACTGATTGGAGCTGAGGGCTCCCCAATGTTGCTCAGGTGAATAGCGGCGTTTGTGTTGTCTGTATGCAGTCCATGCTTTCTGCAATTACACAGAGAGAATCAAGAGCTTTAGGAAAACTATAGCTCTTCTTTTCTTGGGCTGCCCATCACAGGGGATCATTCATTCCATCCTAGCACTTATCCTAGTGGATGGTGGAAGATATTGGTTGAGCTTATAAGGCTAAGGGGTGGCTTTTTCATGGGCTCTATTTTGGGGCATTTGTGATGCAACCAGCTGGGTTTCGCTGCTCACTTTCATTATGTTCTATTGATCAGATGTCAGTGTGCCACTGCTGGTCCATACTGTCCTTGTTGTGGGCACTGTGCAGACATAGTGCAATTATAGTTTTAACTACATTGCCTTGGCATGTGCAGCTGTTACGTAACCCAGACGCATAGCACTGCCTTGAAGCACTGGCTGTCTGCATCAGTGTGCCTGTCTGGACAATGCACAATCTGCACATTCTCTTATATGGAGGCAATGAGGTGGTCATACTGGACAGGACTGTATTCATTTCAGTGCCTTGGAGCACAATTGGCCATGCTGTCCCTGGATGAGTTGTGATGCTGACTGGCACAGGCATCTGTGGTCTGATGTATCAGAGCTGGGGACTTCGTGCTTTCATTTCCAGTACTTGTGATGTGGCATTGACAGACATCCAAGAAGAGGTGATGGCTGATGTTGCATGTATTTGAAGTGGCATATACTTTTTCTCACCCTTCTAATGTTGGGAGCATTGCAAGTGATAGGGGAAATAAAAGCAAGTGGGTGGGCTAATTGGCTTAGCTAATTTACAGAGTAAAAAAAACCAAAACATTCTGCTACTGGAACAGTGACTGACTGACAAATGTCATGTCACCTTTCTGATAAAAAACAACTGGAACACTGGCTGACTAACACGGACATTCACTCTAGCAAGCAAGATCAAACCTTTCTGGCTAACATTTCTAGAGAAGAAGAGATAGATCTAAGAACAGTACTGTGAATAAGTAAATAATATTCATTTATGACTCATTAATGGATTACTGAGCTGGAGCAGTTTTCTATCTGTTTCACGACTGTTTGGAAGCAGTCCCACTCGCCAAAAATGGAGATGTGTTTGGCTCCATCTGAAATAGAGATTCTGATTGTTTCTGCGGAGGAGATTAACTGTCCTCCAGTTCATACCTGTAGTGGTCAGTGCAGTTTAGGCAGTAGTTAACAGTAATATTCACAGCCAAATATGTATTTAAAGTAAGTAATAAAGAAAAATCTAATAATTGAGAATCATGAAAATGTTTAGGTATACTTTGTGGTCCTGTTTTTATGTCTGAATTGCTGTATATAAGTCATACCCTCCCAACACTTGTTTTCCTCACTGCTTTTAAGACTAAATGTGTACTTCGATTCAGCTGTCTGCATCTCGTGTTGCCTTGTTTGACTTCTCTGGATTAAATGCTGACACTGCGTTTTGCTGATAGGTGGGTATTCCATACTGAGACAGCTTTACATTGCAGAACAATATTTAAATATGTTTTGGTTGAATCCACCATCCACCAAATGCAAAGATTTGCATGTGACAGACAAGAACAGTCCATCAAAGGAAAAGGTTTATCAAACTGAATTTGGAAAATGAGAGAGAAAGATAAGTGCTATTTTAAACTAGTAAGAGTTTGATAAAAAGCACACATCAGAAAAATACTAATTGATCAAAAACAAAAGACAAGACAGGAAGACAAAAAAGACAACACAAAGACAAGACAATTTTACAGCAATGATACAGGTATGTAAACTCTGTTATGACTTTACATACAAATGGAGTAGATACATTTTTATTACTTAACAAATGCAAACCCTTGTGGGAGTTTCTTGCAAAAGCCAAGAAGCAGAAAATAATGTGAAAAAACTGTGGTGGATAAGAAAGGGTCAGCAGGGTTATACATACTGGAATACAAGCTTGAGGTGAGTTCAACAGCCTTCACGTGTTAGTCACATCATATAGTTGTGTATTTAAATGCCTTTTACGTAGGCAGGAAGCAATTCTTTCTTCAAAATACACAAATGTATTTTGAAATTCATTAATAATGGCAAAAAAGTTGTGCTTTTGTGTATAAGTAAATGTTATATAGTTGTTGTCCAATGAAAAACATGTATCACCAAAATGACAAATTCAAGACAAAATTGTTCAAATTTGAATAGAACTGAATGCAGAATATTCTCTGACTAAGCTTATTTTACAAATTAGAGCATTTCTATCCAACAATCCAGAATTGTTTGCAAAGTGCACAGAGTAGTTACATGGAGAAAATGTGATATGTATTTCCAATCCTCTTCTTGATACTCCATTCATAGTTTATTATTCAATCTCTGCTTTTGTTAAAATGGATAAAATATAGTGTGCCTTGATGAGTTTGTACAAATCTATGCTATGGCTGGGAGTATTGAGGATAAATCTGGTATTAAACCTTTATACTTTCAGCTAAAAATATATTAAATATTAATCTCAAAATAAGAAATACGTCATTCATTTTAGTGCAGTAAAGCTTGTTTGTATTTGTTCTCTTTGAATGTGTGTGAAATGTGTACACTATAGTTTCCATATTTACTTCAAGCTTGCATTACAGTATGCAATTCAACTTGGCTCTTATTGGTTGACAGTCCTTCAGGCATTATTTCAATGCCACATTTCACACCAGAGAATTGGCATCCACCCTATAGTACATGTTACTGAGTCATAAATGTTTCACATGTTTCAAATGTATGATTCTTGACTGCAGCAGCCCAATTGCACTGGGGAAATCACAGGAGTAAAGACTGGATTATAGACTAGCCACACTACATGACATTCTGGGAAAATAATCATTTGTGATCACCTTAAAATCAGGAGACCTTTTGTTGGACAGAGCAAATCGGCCTTTAAATTTCACAGATTATCCTGTAGTATGAGACAGGCTTTGTCAGGGAAAGCTTTAGGTCAACCTTCAGAGAAATCTATTCAGAACTGATCTTGTTCATACAAACCTACTGCAACTCCCATCTAGCTCACCTTCCTGTGTGAGCGGCTGATCCAAAAGGTATGGCATGGCTTGTCTTTAATGGCCTACAAAGCAAAAAATGTTATGGAGCCCCTCCACACTTGAAGGCAATGGTCAAAAGCTGATCTGTACCAACAGCCCTTCGAGCATCATGTACAGCTCGGCTTGACCCATCATCCCTCAAGATGCGTGGAAGACAAGCATCCAGACTCTTTACTGTCCTGATATCAAAGTAGTGGAATGAGCCTCCCCTGGGGGTCCAAACAGCTGAGTCACTTGCTGTTTTCAAATGGCAACTGAAGATCATCTCTTTCAAGAGCATTTAATGCATTAAAAGCTTATAATTATACTGAAATTTGTGTAATATGTTGAGCATTGGGTATTGAAGTCTCTATTCTGACATTTGTATGTGGTAACATTTAAACTTGATGTATTCTAGCCTCAACAAACTTCTAGTGAACAGAAAAGCAGTTTTGTATGTCGCTCTGGATAAGAGCTATAAATGCCATATATGTAAATGTAAATCTAAATGTAAATATTGCTGAGCTGCAGCTAACAATGCCTACTACCTAACTTGCTAACAATAAACTCATTACATTAAACTCATTGCAAAAACACTGGACAGTGAATACACTTGAGTGTTCTCACAGCAGCAAAAAATGCTGAAATATTATTTTGTTCACTAACTGTTAACCTCCAGAGGCTGTGTGTGAGACTGTGAATCTTGAGTAATGCTCCCTTAATACATTCTCACATTATTTAAGTACAAGTACTCAGAACTCTTGCAGAAGCTCATGTCTCTTGTTTGTTGGCACTGCTGCTGACTGAACAGAATTATGTATTCTTAACATCTATCACTCAGGCAGGAACATTGTTTTCTGTGAAAACTTGATGCCTTGGCAAATAAAGCTCAGCGGGTGGGAAGACATTGGATCTATTACATGTCAGCGAAATCATTATTTTGTAATGTTCTCACTTAGATATCAATGTATTTTGATACATTCATGGCTAGCATATGCAAAGCTGATCAAATTCCTTGTGTTTGCGAGTTATTGACTGGAGCCAATACAGGCAGTTTCTAAAAGGAGCTCGACTTTATTTGAAACCAGTAACTGGCATGAAATAATTACCGAGTTTTTGAGTGCCATCTTCTCACAGAGCGCCCTTCAGAAATGAGTTGGCTGATGGGAAGATGAGCTGCTCTTGTAGAAATGTCAAGCTACCCTACCGTGCCACAATATATATTTACATGACACATATTGCTGGGTGCTGTAGGATTGGAGTACTGGTATTTTGATATTGTGCTGTTGTAAACATATAGATCAAGTTTCTCTCTCTGAGTGGCTCAGCACTCTAATATGGTAGCACTAAGATTGCAGGTTGAAATCCCAGGTCATGCTGCTTCTCATCGGTAGTCAGAGTCTGAAAGAGCAAAGAAAGAGCTCTCTCTAGATGGTGCTCTCTTGCCACATCACAACTATAGCGATGCTGGTCGGCACAGGCATCTGTTAGCCATGGTATTGAAACTGTGGACCCTGCACTTTCCTCTGAGCACAATGGCTGCCAAGCAATGATGCAATGGAAGCACTTTGAAAAGAGGCACTTCACATGTAATGCTTGTCTTGGGTAACTGGCAGTTTCACATTGGGGGAAACATTCATAACTTTATTGCACAATATTTAACACATGTAAGTATTGTACAGTAGTACAGTAATTATTGATTTGAAACATTTTGGACCAGTTTTAAAAAAAATAAACAAATAATAAACAAGCCAGCTTTTGATATGACAGCAACATACTCTACCATTTTACCATGATTCACAACTTACAGTATGAACTGGCATATCATGACATTCCCCTACAGCAGCTGTCAGCTTGCATTTTGCCCATAAGCACAACACAAGTGGGATATTAGTGCTGCCTTTAGGATGCTCAGAGTATAAACGTAACCTCTACTGATGTCCCAGTTCAGTACTACATAACATCCAGGTCATGTCCTCACACTGCCAACTTTTTTCTTTATATAGAATTTTTTACAAGCAAATGTTGGACCAGATCCTCAGTGCACTGAACTGGTTCATCCAGCTTTTTATTTATTACCATTACTAACAGGGAATGACATGGAATTTAAAATTACTGTTTGGTGTGGTCATGGTCTGGTGCTTAGGGAACCAGCTTTGTGACTGGAAGGTTACCAGTTTGATTCCCTGAACTGGTGGGACATGACTGGAATGCCCTTTAGCAAGGCACTTAACTCCCCAGCTGCTCCCCGAGTGCCGTGAATAGGACTGCCCACCACTCCACCACTGCTCACTGCCCACTAGTGTGTGAACTACACTAAAGTGGACTGGTTATATAGAGGACAAATGTGCAAGCACTGTTGGTCTATATGGTCTACATTTACATTTACAAAAAGCTTTAAGTTATCTGAGCTCCATGTGTGCACATAGTGTATTTTCATTCAAATATTACATTTTTTATTATTATTATTTAATCCAGTGATAGAAAACATTGGGTCTCATCCATGAAACATTTGTAAAAACATGTGGAGGCTTTCTCAGTCCCTTTGAGGAACCATGCCAAAAGGCATGCAGCAGACAGCCAAGCAGGTTCCAACAAACCCTGCTATGTCCATATTATGGTTGGCTTTTCTGTCATGATGTACAGACAAACAGGCAAGGAGGTGGATGTACTCATGGGATAGAATATTTTAAACAGAATAGCAGGAGAACAGAAATGCAGAGTATGCAAGAAGGAATGTGATGGAGCAAGGACAGAGACAAGACCAAAACAAAACACACATGCTCCTTAGGAACCAAAACAAAACAGAGCAACAATGTGCAAGGGGAGCCAAAGGGGAGCCAAACGGGACAGGTACATGACATTCCAGGAATGGGAATAACCTGCATGTGTTGGACATAAATGGTCATTATTTAATTGACCACATGTATAACAATAATTAAAAATTTAAATGTATTTATCAAATAGATTTTTGCAACATATGAAAATGGCCAAAATTGTTCCATTAATCATATTATTTTCTTTACTTGTATTTATATAGAACTATTCCACTTTACTGTTTCCTTTGAATAACAGGTTCCTTAAATAAATAATTTTCTTAAGTATGTACTCTATACCCCCCTATTTTATTTTATCCCCCTAGTTTATTGCTGTTCCTAAGGCTCCAATAGAGGTCTGTATCTGAAATAAATAAATAAAATAAAATAAAAAATTAAGGACTATTGGATCATGTGATACTGGTGACCTACTATGTAGTATTCTCACAGCTCATAAATGGTTGTGTTGCATGTGACAAAATAATAATAATAATAATAATAATAATAATAATAATAATAATAAACATTTTCTTCTTCATGCAGTAATCTACCTATTAAATCTAGAAAAACTGAAAGTGTACTGCATAGTTAGAGATTGCTCTGTGTATGAGGAAAACAGCAAAAATGTAATTTATTTTATGTGTGTAAATCATATAGAATGAAACATATGCATTAGGAGATGCAGTAGGTAAGATAAGATTAAAACACTTGAAATATTGCCATGTAAAATCAGCTAAACATAATACTGTTGTTGTCATTTTTGTTTTTTGTTTTTGTGTGTGTGTGTGTGTGTGGAAAGGGGGGGCGTTGCTTTTTAGAAACCAATTAAAATACATTAACATCATTTGAAAGTCAAGTTTTTTCCTTTTACCACTTTAGGAGATTCAAGCTTTTTGCATGACAACAACAATGTTTGAAATATCCGAACAATCATAAACAGCAAAAGAATGTAAGAGCTGCAAGTGTGATGCTGCTAGAGCAGAATTGCCTGTCTATGTAGTGATTAACTTTCTTGTGCAGCGGGAATCTAGTGCCATTCCAAAAGAGCTTTCCATGCTGAGACACACTCCTGTTTTTGTCATGTTCCATATGGATAAACCAAATGGTTTGTAGTTAATTAAGTCTCTAAATTAGAAGCACATGGATAGGATTATTACAATATATATTCTGTGATTTGTTTTATTACTATACAGTTACCCACTAATCTGCAGCGTTTAAAGCTGAATTATGTAGGATTTGTATGTTTGCTGTAAATTTAATTAAAAACATGACCATCATAATTGGCGCCTGAAAATTCATTGTAGATTTTGGCGGTAGTGGTTCTCTCTCTCTCTCTCTCGCTCGCTCTCTCGCTCTCTGACAAACACTATTCTAACGTTACTTGCTGGCTCCTTGATAATGCATTGTGTTTTATTATATTTTTGTATTACATATTATGTTTTAAATATGTGCAGTACAACATGTGATTCTCAACTCATTCAACTTTGGTGTTAAGGCACCACATAGGTTGACATATGTTGACCTGTTAAGGCCACTGAATTACAGCGACTGACGAGAAGAGCTCCTGTTTACACCGATTCTACTGAATTACAGGGACTGACATTGGATCAGTGATAGCTACACTAGTTATCTAACAAAGATAATGCCACCTAGCATTTTCTTCTTTCAGCTGCTCCCTTTTGGGGTCGTCACAGTGGATGATCTGCCTCCAATCTGGGATGGCAGTCATATTTATGATGCGCATTATAATTTTGGCACAACTTTTAACGCCGGATGCCCTTCCTCACGCAACCCTCACAATTTATCCGGGCTTGGGACCGGCAACAGCAATGCACAAAGGACACCTGTAATGGCCCCTAGCATAGAAAATGCATGGACTTACAAACACCTTTTTTAGGTCTTTAGGCCACAAAACTCTTAAAAATCAAATGAAAACATTATATCAAAAAGGATATAATAGAGAGCAACATAATCGCAAATAATTAGTGTTAGCTAGGTTGTGTATCAGCAAATTGTTGCAACAAATGTTGGTATTATGTCTCACAAACATTCACAAATGAGCTACTGGAATGTGGAACAGTAAGAATAAGTCTTCCCAGAATTCACCCCTCTCTTTGATCTTGATCTAAAATCATTTTGTACTGTTTTTGATGGTCCAACCTTTCCCTCTTTGGCTGTTTCTCTGCAACTCTACTTAGTACAGTGCATTTTCTTCCTCACACTATGTCTCTCATTTTTTCCACATGTGCACGAGTAGGAACACCCCTACTGGAATACTTGGGTTGAGTCAGGTAGACCAGAGTTTTTTCCAGTGTATAAACTGACCGGAGAGCTAGCAGACATTTGGATATTTGGATATGTTTACATGTAAAGATTTTCCCCAGTCCGATTGAATTCCTTCTGATTCTACATTCAGACCTGGGTGTTTACATACACACTCTAGTGAACAATCAGATGAAAATCTGTATTTACATGCACACTGCAAGTAATTAAAAAGACTAACATGTACCACCACTATGAACAAGCTGGATCCAACTCATTGGCCAGCATACCCAGCGTATTGACCAGCATCACCAAGTATGACCTCAAATCAAAGGCAACATACATTACACTTCTCAAGAGCCAACCAGCTCATAGGGTAGATGACCAGCATAGGGTATAGCTTTTGAACCACCTTGACCATTAAACAATCTTAACCAGCTTAAACCATCTATACCAAATAAAAGTGGTCTTCAGCAGTGTATCAACTTCCTTAAAGCTTTCGAGAATGTTGTCAGCAAAGGCAACATCCACATCATCAAAACCACTTTTAGCTTTCTGGCACTTAGCTTTGTAATACAAATTCTTGTATTAAAAATTAGGACAGCTCTATGAAGAAAGTAAGTCATGCTTTCCCAGACTGACTGCACAAAATTAGATTTTCAAAGTGTAGCTCTGATTATTTTTCAGTGCACCTTAGTGCATTAAGTGCTAGTACGCCATGGCTGTTAGTGTATGTGACTTACTGGACAGCACACTATGCGGATAGAAGAGGATAGAACCACGTCTTTTCACCTACTCATTATATCACATGACCTTGTTTTTTTCCCTACAATGTCAACAAACATTCAGATGCACCTAAAGGATTTCATTAACTTGATCAGATTTGTTAGATAAGGTATGGCTCTGAAAGGTTCATAGATCACCAGGACCAGGATTGAGCACAGTTGTGTGTGTACTATAAAGACACAGTAAATTCATACAAAAAAGTTGCCAGTGTGTGACATAAATCAGATACATTACATGAAGTCTATTGACAGTCTATAGACAGTAGAGAAAAATCATATATCCAAGGCTTGCCTTTCTCACAAGACTCCCTGCTTTTCTGCTTGTTCATTCTTCACCCATTTCCTACATTTTTTTACTGTCCATTCCTGCAGCCTATCCTTCTGTGGTAATATCATAACATGAGGACAGCTGGCTGCTTCATCTCCTGTCGGCTCATGTTTTGAACTACATCAATATTGTGAGGGAGGCCTGGGTACAGGCTCAGGGGCCACTAAGCGCATCACCTCCCCACCCTCCAACAGAACTGTTTCTTTCTGCAACTCACACATTAGACACACTGCTGCTTCTCTATAGTTCATATTGCTCAGCTCATCTTCGTAGGCTGCATATTTGCTATATAGTTATTTTTATTTAGACAAGCTGCACAAAGTCAGTTCATTATAAAATACTCAATTATACACTGTGCATGTATACTAATGTCATTATGTCACCTTGTTTCTAGACATCTACTCATTTATTGAACTCCATTTACCATACAGAAATACTTTGTAGTTCTATATTTTCAGACTCCAGTCCATCTTTCTCTGCATATTTTCTTAGGCTCCTTTCACCCTGATCTTCAAGAGGGTCATATTGTGCACTGCAGTGACACTGATGTGGTGGTGGTGTGTTAGTGTGTTGTGACTGTATGTTTAGTTTGGAATTGAATGAACACCCATGACTAAGTCAGTGGTGCTGAAAGTTACATTTTAACTAGTGCTGAGACCAAATCTATGCACTCGATATGTTGTAGTGATTATTCAATAAATTAATTAGTGAACCATTCCACCCAACTTGATCTGTCTTGATCTGTCTTATGCTTGTTTATGACCATGTGATCCTTTTATCTCCAGGTCAAAATATCCTGGACTGAAGACATATTGACCTGAGCTTTTAACATGGTCACTAATGAGCTTTTAATCAGGACACATTCCACCAGTGGTGCCTGCTCAATGTACTATGTGTTTATGGTTGGAGGGAAAAGTGCATCCATTAGGGGCAGTAACTTACAGGATCATCTTATTAAATTAACAGAGCACAGTGGCTAAAGCAGACTTGTGCTGGGAGCTCCAGTGTAAAAATCCTTGGTAAATATCATGTTTTGCAAGAGGATAAATACATTAGGAAATAAGCCCCTATAAGCTTCCTTGGCGCACACAAGGCACTTCATTAAAGCAATAGCACAGGGAAGCAAAGAGGTTAGACAGTAAGAAGAGGAAGCTCAAGAGCTCCGAAGGCCCCCACCACTCTCCATGTCATTCCCCCCTCCCACCTTCTCTTGAATCCATCTTCCACCTTCCACCAATCCCACACTAATTTTTCTGAGAGCTATTGCCTTAAATTTGGATGTACAATACTCACTCATTTCCATGGAAACTGCGGCCAGCACAGGCAGTGTGACAGCATGTGAAGAGGTGCTGGTGGTGGCGGTGACATCAACATGCAAAAGCAAGAAACTGACAAACTGAATGACAGACAGACAGTGGCATAAATACTGGTGGTGCTGGTGTGGGTGGGGGATGCATGGTGGGGGTTTAATTCTTGAAGTAAACCTATACTTCAAGAATTATCACAGCCCTCACCAGTTAGCAATGCTGTACAGTCAGTCGCCATGTATTGTTCTCTCCTTCTTATTCATAATGCAGTTTGTCCAAGAACCTTACCATACCAAAATATCATCAATATAATGAATCTGTGTAATATATCTGTATGATACTAAGTAAAGTTAAGCACTAAAGGAAAAGCAAAAAGAAATTTACAGAGAGAGAGAGAGAGAGAGAAAGAGAGAGAGAGAGAGAGAGAGAGAGAGAGGGAGAGAGAGAACAACAAGAGGCCTAATAACCTTGTAACATGGCATTCTCAGCATACTCCCCATGCAATAGAAACTAGTAATAATTTTCCCACTACAAGAATAATAAAGAATCATTCTATCTTACTTTTATCTTATTTTATGTTTTTAGGCCAGATACTTTATTGCTCTATTTGCAGTTTTGAATCAGAATCCAAATTAATGCAGCCTTTATGACTGACAGAACTAGCCAAAAAATGTTGTCACAGAACAAAAAGCTATATATTTTATATATACATCAATCAGCCATAACATGATGACCACCTCCTTGTTTCTACACTCACTGTCCATTTTATAACCACTTACCACTTTGTAGTTGTATAATTACGGACTGTAGTCCATCTGTTTCTGACAGCCTAATTATCTTATATACAGTAACAAACGTAGAGTAAATTGTTGTCCGAATTTGTAAAGGCTTTGATATGTTAGAGGAATGCAGTTCCCTGTTCAATTTCACCACCAGCTCAACTGACCCTGATTTACTCTAATTAAGGAATAATTAGATCAACAGTACATTTAAATACACAATTTTATTTGGGTTTCCATGAGGAGGGTGTGTCCATTTGGTTCTTTTTGTATAACACAAATAAATGCTTACTGCTGTCTTTTCACAAGACCTTCACACATTTAAACATACATACTTTTTTTTACTTGTTCTTTAGTAACCATATGACCATATATCCAACACTGTCAATGTGTAGTGTTTGCCTGCTTAAGTTCAGAAGATTACAGGACATTTACCTTAACAGAGAAATGACAGAGAAAAATGTTGTTTCTGTTCAAACCCAATATCATCCACAGTTGTGTGCATTAACTCATTCACACCATTGCAATAACATAAGGCCCTACATGCTCGGGTTTGAAAAATGTCCAGATGGCCAGTTTAAGCCAAACTGATTCCTGTGAAATATATGTATTGAAGTATTGTCCCTTCTTGAAAGCAAGATGGTAATATCCTCTTACAGTTCTCATTTTGCAGGCCATGACTTTTGAATTAATTTTGATTAGATCTTGGCCACAGCAGGGGTCAGTCATGTATTACAATGAAATTATAAGTATGATAGGAAAGGCACAGGAACATTTTTAGAACAACCATTCAATTACACACCAATCAGGACTGGTATAATAGTTCTTTCATATTTATTAATTTATTTATTTATTGTTCTCTCGCTCACTCTCTCTCTCTCTGTCACTCTCTCAGTCTCCGTCACTAATTTTCTTACAAGAATTGAGCTATATTGAAATAAGTAAACATGTGAGAAGGAGACAGAAGAAAGAGAGAGTAATTGGGATTGTAAGGGAGAGAGAAAAGAGACCAGAGTGATTGAAAAAGACTGAGAGATATCATTATGACAAATAACTAATTGTGTTAGATTTCTGAGCTCTATTTAACCTAAACAACAATAAATAACATTTAGATAACTAATCTTACCACTTTCTCTGGAAAGGAAAGTAGTTTGGGGAAAAAAGTCTATTACCTCACAGGTAAAATCAGGTCACAGTGAAGTAATTGAATGTGGCAGGGGTTATTGGAAATGTTCAGAGTTCAATTCTGGGCTTGTGTTCTGGTTCAGAGAGTGCCATTTCAGAGCAGGGGATCATGCCATAGAGCTGGGCCTGAGAGGCCTTAGAGAGCATGAGACAGCTACAATTTCTCCTACAGCAATGGCCTGATCCTGGCCAGAGCCAGAATTCATTTCCAACAGAAGGATTGGAAGACAGCTTTCATAAAAACACTGCATTATTAGAAATGTATTGATATTGACTTGGGGGCTTAAAGCTACAGAAAAACACCAAAAATCATAAAGAATGGCGTTGTTTAGAATGACCTTTGTCTGTGAAATCATGTCTCTCCTATCTTTCAGTTATTAACAGGCTTTGCAATATAAGTATGTGTTCATAATTTCATACAAAAAGTTAGTGTCGGTTTAATTTTCAATACATGTAAAGTGATATATTTCAGACTTTTTAAAATGATTTTTTACACGTTTTGCTGTTATGTACAGCTTATAGCACAAGAAAATCTGAAATCCAGACTCTTAAGTTATAAGTGGCATGTTTCTGTTCAGTTTGGCTCCCCTGTCTTTCCTTTCCTGTTGTTCTCCTGTTTTGTTCTGGTTCCCCACATGCTTTTAATCACGCGTCTCTGATTTATTTTGGTCTCATCTCCGCCCTTGCTCTGCCCATCTTTAGTGCTTACTGTGTGTGTCTCAAATGTAGCTCTGCCCCTCTTATCTTTCCCAGGTGTTTCTCATCCTCCTTATTGTGTATTTAAGGTCCATTGTCTCGGTCTGTGTTTGTTGGTTTTTGTTTCATGTCAGTGTGTTGTGCTTTAGCTTGTCATTCCTGTATTTGTTTTGTTAATAAATATTACCCTGTGAGTATGTCCACCTCCTTGCCTTCTCTGCAGCAACCTTCAATATGGACACATTTAAGGACATGTTTATTGATTCGCCAAGAACCTTTTGGCATAAGTCTTCTGAAGTGAGAAATTCAGCTTCTGCACCTGCGGCATCCCATGCATCTGCTTGAGTGTGCATGGAACCCTCTGGGTCTATTTCAGGGTCGACTAATACAGTTGTCCCTCTGTTGCCTCCCGAACTGTGCCTAGGCTGACTCCACAAACTGTACCAGAGACGTTAGACAGACAGTCCTGGGCCTATGTCCATGCCTATGTCTCAGCCTTTGTCGACTTGTGTTTTTATTTATAGTTTCTGTTCCAGTTTCTCTTTCTGTTCATGTGTCTGGTTTTGTTGTCCCTGTCTTCATCACTGTTTGTGTCTGTCCCAGTCAGTGCGTTTGTTCCTGTTATGTTGCCTGGTCCTGTCATGTCCCATGCACAGTCCGTTGTAGTATCTAGGATTTCCCACTTCCAGTTTTATGTTCCCCTGGTCCAGTCACCTGTCCTGTCCCATGTTTCCCATATGTCTGGTCATGTCTCATGTTTCCAAGTAGTCTCCTGTTTTGTCCCCTGTATCCTATTCACAGTCTCGTGTATCTTCTCTTATTCCTTATCTTTGTTTTGGTCTCATGTTCTAACCCATGTTCATGTCTAGTTTAGTTTGTTGCCTGTTCTTTGTCTTGTTTCTTGTCATTCTGGTCCTTCTCCTTCACCAGCCCCGAGGGTGTTGGCTTACATCCCCTGGTGTTGTGCTTCGAGGAGGGTCACATCTCTGTCCTGATTGGCTCCCTTGTCTTTCCCTTCCTGTTGTTGTCCTGTTTTGTTCTGGTTCCCCACATGCTTCTTACCATCTGTCTCTGTCTTGGTCTCATCTCTGCCCTTGCTCCTTGCCCTGTCTTTAGTGCTTACTGTGTGCCTCATATTTAGCCCTGCCTGTTATACTTTCCCAGGTGTTTCTAATCCTCCTCATTGTGTATTTAAGGTTCATTGTCTCTGTGGTTGTCGGACTTTGTTTTTTAATGTCAATGTGATGTGCATTTATCTTGCCATTCTTGTATTTGGTTTATTAATAATATTACCCTGCAAATACATCTGCTTCCTTGCCTTCTCTGCAGCAACACGACAATAAGAATATTTAATTTCAAGTTTGACTAAATGATTACTTGTACAGTATCAAAATTAAAATATAAAGTTTGAAATATATCACTTATTAACATATGACAGTTTAACTTCTTGAATTAGATTAAAATTTACTTTATCAGGATTTTATGTGAAACACTACTTGAAGTAGCAAATATTTGTGAAATGAAAAGAAAATTAAACAGTTTACATTTTTTACAATTAAAAATCTGGAAAGTTTTGCAAATCTAGAGGCTGATTTTTTTTTTTTGCCCATTCTTCATATTTCAAGCTCAGTTAGACTGAAATGTGGTACTGAAATGAATACTAAAAATCAGCATTATGTAGCAATAACAATAAACTTGTTGTTAATGGAGTTAAGGCGGCATTGAAAATCAGGATATGTTTAACCACTCAAGAGTTTTTGAAACAAGATGTTGTAAAAACACAGATTTTAGGAATAAATGATAAACTACTGAAATAGCATGTGCTGTTTGTTTTTCACAGTTCTAAAGGTTAAGACAAGTCTACATGTGTTCCCTGGATTCCCTGGTCAGAATCCTCATCCACATCAAGCAAAACATGACCAATTTTTAGAACAGCTGGTTTAAGTATCAATTTCTTTAAATGATAATGAGCCACTACTCAACCCATCCCCCATCCCCCATCCCTTTTTATTACTTCATCTTATTAGTTCTGTCCTGAGTCTGAGGGTCAAAGTGGTGATTTGTGCTGGTCCGTAAAGCCAACAGCAGAGCGGTCTCTCTGCATAGCTCTCATCTTTACCATAATTGTAGTCGGTCCATCACTTGCAAAATAATGGTGTGTATATATATATATATATATATATATATAAAATCACATGCACAGTATATTTGAGAGAGTTAATGCTCAGCAAAAGCCAATGCTCAGTGATTTCTGCTTCTGCTGCTGTTCTATTTGGTATGTATGAAAACATGATTGTACCTTTTTTTAAATTAACTCTGAATCAGATCTTATGCTTGCTCAGACAATATCCCTGTGTGACCAACAATAAAGATAGTATTGTGGTTCTTTTATATAGTGATAGAGAACATTACACAGAAAGCTCTGATTCTACATGGTGATACATTTTACTTTGGCCAACATGGACTCCATAACCTCATTAAATCTGAGGTTAGGTTTTTAAATGTTAAATAATTGTGAAGAAGCAGAATGTGTAACTGCAGTGATGTTCAATGTGAATTAACAAAATGTATAAAATCTAAATATCAGTAGTTATTTGTATTAAGTATAATAAATGTAATGCATAATATAATAAAATACATTGTATAACAATATATCATAAAACTATTTTTCCATACAAACAGACAATAGTACTAATGAACTAACAAACTAACGCAAGAACAAAATGGAAGGAACCACATGGTAACAGACTAACATAGGTACTAACAAAACGACTAATACAACAAAGAAGTGACTAAAACAGAGGTTCTTAAATAACAAGAAAACATTTGACAGACTTGGAACTGGATAAAGAATGGGGAGGGTTAATAATGAGACCCAGATTGGAATGGGTGGATTAAGGGCGGAGAAAGGACCAAAACACATGTGCTCAGGACCACTTGGGTAAATTACAAAACAAAGACAAGAAGGGAAGACGGGAGAGAGACAGGACTGATACATGATGCTCTGCACTGATGGTCACTGTAAATTCCAAAACATAAAGTAAATGTAAAATTAAAATATCAGTTAGGACAGTTAGGAGAGTGGAAATATTCTTAATCCTGGATGTAGTGTGTGTGTGTGTGTGTGTGTGTGTGTGTGTGTGTGTGTGTGTGTGTGTGTGTGTGTGTGTGTGTGTGTGTGTGTGTGTGTGCGCGCGCGAGGACGAAACATTTGATGTAGTGGAACAGTGTATGAAACAGTTGTCAGTTTTTAGAAGTTTCCTGCCGGTAAATACTTCGTAGTCACCATAGTAGTTATGAAATATAAAGACATGTTTCATGACAGCTAAGACACTTGGGAATGTGGCTTGCATCTTCAAAGCTAATCGGGGAAGTCACTCATAGTGATGCCCGCCTTCTTTTTTTTTGTTTGTTTTGGTTGTTTTGTTTTTTAGAACTTAATTTTCTACCCAATGGCTTAATCTTCATGCAGGATCTGTACTCAGGAGACATCTGTGAAAACATTGTATATCTGAGATGTCATATTCCATCATTTAAACATGAGGCAAACTGTAGAGCAATGGCTATAGTGGCATGGAACAGATTTTCTGTGAAATTATTTACAATACTTGAGCTGAATAATGAATATCAGATGCATTTAACTGTGAATCATTGATTACACAGATAGCGCAAAGTTCTGCATTTGACCTTTGCTTTATGGAGTGCTCAATAAAATTCAAACATGTGCAGATTTTTGCTATTGTAAATATATTTTTGAAAGCACAACATTTATACTTTATAAAATCATTATTAGTTAATTGCATTGAAAACAATGAAAATTGATGTTGGGAAAACTGATGCAGCTATGTTGTGTTTCAACAATGGAAAACCACATATGTTAACACTGTTATTCAATCATTTAAAACATAAAATGTCTCATAGTAATGAGGGATTTGCAAAATACTGTATAGATGACTAGATAACGTTTTATGTAATCATAAAAAATGATTACATAAACTGAAGCTCTTGGCACTAAGCATCCAAAAAAAGCAATGAAGAAGTTGTGGTTCTTCTTTGGCAATTCTTTACATAAACATTATTCAAAATGCACTGTATTTATTTCAATTTAGAGTAATTTTACTAAGATGCTCAGTATCACAATGTGTACTGTGAAAATGTAATTTTTCATCCTTAACCTATAGAACTCTAGGCCAGTTTTTTTAGATTATTTCATAGTTTGATATACTTTTATTTACATGTGCCAGATATAGTTTTAGGAGATCTTAACCTACTTAAATTTGTCTCCGTTTGAGATGTAAATTAGTTTTTGTGAATTGGACTATGTCTCAATCAAAACATTACTTGTGCCAACAATTATTGGAGTATTTTTTATTTGTAAGGATGAAAAACACTTTATCTCTCAGTTGGAAGTTGTTTCTGTATCAGTATTGTCCTTTCTTAGGACTTTCATTCTGAAATTTGAACACTGTGTGAGCAAAGCAAGGTAGTAAACCGCCGGTCCTTTCTCATTTTAATTAGTGAGTCAGTGACATCATCACCCCCCCCACCCCCCTCACTGATCAGTTTACATGCAGGTTGAGTATGTTCATGTGACCAGAACAGTAAACATGCACTGGAAGGCTCCTTTGACATTTAGACTGGGATTTAATTCAGTGGGAAACTAGTGAATTATAGCTGTTTTCCTAGATGGAGACTTCAATGTGAAAGTGTAATGGTGAGTCTTGTAGTTTGTTATAATATGTGTATCATTTCTGTAGGTTACTCTGATCCCGAGTTATGAAGTCTTAAAAACATTATCTAACTGCCTAAAAAAGTGTGGATCTCAAGTTCTAAGAGTTGAGAGTAAAGCTTTTCCTCTAGAAAGAGGATACTTTTGAGTCATAATGGTTAGAACTTGTCTGAAATGTTGTTTTTGCCTGCACTGAAATACAGATTTATAAAGGGTGCTGGGCATTACACCAAGTTGCCTTTTTCCTTGCAAGCCATCATCCAAAAGTACTGCAATCACCAGTCTAAAAGAGCTGCTTAACATTATGGCATCTCCATACTTAATGCCCTCTTCCGGAAGAGTCACGTTCTTATCTTTAAAGGAAAGATCAAGCATTTAGGCAGAAAATAGAGGAAACACTTGACTCATTTTGTAAAGCATTGCCCAGCTGAACACTCTTCAGAATCTATGTGTCATATGCACAAGTACAGGCAGTTATAAATGAGGTGTGTTCACTTCATTTAATTTGGAGCAGGAGGAAAAATGCTTAATGAATCTCAAGAAGTACTGCTGGATGTTCTGTAACAACCAGTGCTGTGCTCTCTGAGTCAGATTATAACTGATTACTTTATTACTATCCCTTTCACATTACTATTACAGGACCTTATTTTGATCTTCAATTGTTTTTCCTGCTCTCTGACTGCTGTTTTGAGGATTAGCATTAATCACGGTTACTGACTTAACCCTCTTTAACTGTGATTAGGAAATGACATTTTGAGGTAATTGCATCTTTTATGTTTGTTTATTTGATATATAAACACATTATATTTAACAGTTTTGGGTTTGCTACTCCATTTTTGTTCATCAGAAAAAAAAAAAGTACTGTCATGCTTCTGTTCCATCACGCTTCCATGTCAAGCCTTTGTCTCAGTCTGTTTTTGTCGATTTTGGTTGTGCTGTGTTGATGTCTTGTTTTTGTGTATTTTCATTTGTCTCGTTAGAAATTTTTTCCCCGCATTTACATCCTGCTCCTCACCAGCTCTTCCATGGAGCCTGGCAGAAAAACGACCTTAAATATAGACGTAGTGCGCTAGGAACCCTTCAGCATGGATCCTGTCAGTAGAGATGTTCTGGTCTTCAACAAGGACTCCCCTACTGGGAGCAAAAACATCTCCAAAACCCTCGATGGGGAAATAGTTGAGGGTCAGCAGAGTTAGCTTCAATCCTCTTAGCAGGAATGGTGAGGCTAGCTTGGATGCAGTTCTTGTCCTTGAGATTCTGTATGTGGAACTCTAGAATGAATGCATCCGCCCGTACTCCAATGTCTATGGCAGTGCCAGCTACCTGTGTTCCAATGTCTACTGCTGTGCCAGGTGTCCATACTCCAGTGTCGTCAGCGGTGTCAACCACCTGTGTTCCAGTGTTGCCTGCAGAGTCAGCTTGCTCCAGCATTAGTGGTTCCCGCTACCACACATGCTTCAGTGTCCTTAGCATCCACTGTATCTATACCAGGGTCAACACATAGATAGTGTGTCCCTCTTTTGGCCTCCAGAACTGTGCTCAGGCTGTGCCCATTCTCTAGTCTATTGAGTCTCAATGTCTGTCCAGCATCTCATGTTTTGTTGGTCTGCCACATCAGTCATTTGTTCAGCCTCCTGTCCCATCTCATGTTTCCCATACGTCTCAGTCTCCCCTGTCATGTCTAGTGCTTCCCATGTTCCTGTTGTGTCCCATGTTTCCCAGGTCTGGTCTCCAGTAAAGTCCTGTGTTGCCCAGATCCAGTCTCCTGTCATTTCTTGTGCTTCTCTTATTCAGTCTCCTGTCTTCTCTTGTAATACTCATGTCCAGTCTCATGTCATGTTTCCTGTTCCCTTGTCCAGTCTCCTCTCCTGTCTTGTGTTTCCCCTGTTTCCCTAGTCCAGTCTCCTATCTTGTCTTGTGCTTCCCGAGTTCAGTCTCCTGTCTCATCCCCTGTTTCATCCTTGGTCCTGTCTTCTTCTCTAGTTTAGATTGTTTCTCATCTTGTCTCTAGCCCTGGTCTCGTTTCTTGTTGGGTCCGTCTCCTTCACCATCTCCAGGGGTTGTTGACTTACACGGCCTAGTATTGTGCATCAGGGAGGGGACTACTGTCATGCTTCTGTCCCTGGCTTTCCTTTCCTGTCCTTGTTCTGTTTTGTTTTGGTTTTCCACATGCTTTTCAGCACATGTCTCTGTTTTGTTTTTAGTGTTTCGTTTTTTGTTTTCTAGAACTTATATATTTATTATCTTTTAAGAAGTTTTAAAAGGTTATGAGAAAGTTTGTAAGTAAGCTTTATGAGGCAAACTTGTCTCTTCTGCAGCACTGCTCAAAAACAGCTTCTTTTGAACCATTTTTAAAGAAAATGAGCACAGTTGTAGAAAACAACTTTTGATCGGCTGTTGATAGATATTGACAAGAAGCTGATGTTGAAGCCAAACATCTATCTAGCTAGTTGTCCAACTGAGGAGTAGCTTAGTTTATGTACTTAGTTCACTTCTACACCAAACTGACACAAATGACCATGTCCAGTGTTATTTCTGTTTGATGGTTTTACTTCTACCTGCTATTCTCTATATAAACACCTCTGTCTTGTGATATAAAACCCAAATGCAAATAATAACCAATCAAACACAGCATCCAAAGCTGAATGAGGTAAAAACCAGGAGGAGCTTCTATTTACACTGATTCTACTGAATTACAGTGACTTTGTGAATGTGCGTGCGTGAGGTCATCATTTTTGTAGGTTCATTTATAAAGTTTTTTTTTTCACATAATGTACATGTTCTTTCTTGTTTTCAGTCTGCATACAATGTTTGCAGCCTTCAACTCAAACTACGCCCAACACTTTTAATGAAATGTTGATAATGGTCTGTGTGAGAATTGCCTGCTCCTCTGGAGTTCCACATTGAGCACAGGGAGTCTACGTACGCCCTGCTGTGCATCCTTATGTCCATGTATATTGTAATCAGCCTCCTTCAGATGTGATACTCCTTTAATGACAATCACATAAGTTTTTCTCTGTTACTTTTTTGTCCGTTTTGTAATTCAATTTTAGTACTAGGAGTTTTCATAATATGACTTTTTGCCTCTATGGAAAGAATGAAGAATGATATAGAAAAATGTGCCTGCATAATTTTTGTCATACCAGTGATTTCTCTCAAACGCTCTGTCGATGGCCATCTTCCTTCACCAGAAGGTGCTGGGGAGGGAGAGGGCACAGCATGTGTGCCGCGCTTCTCTAGAGGCTGCCAGGTGAAAAAAAATAGAGTGAAAAGAAAACAGATAATGTAGAAACATTTTGTATTCTTCATATCAACATTTTAGAATCTTTTCTACATTTTATGTCTTTTCTACAGAACGTTTATCTGAAGAAGCCTGCTGTGAAAAGTAGCACAAAAAAGGATAATGTGTGTTTATGGCATATGAGGCACACTAGAGTGCAACACTGTTATTTCTGACAAAACTCGTATCGAGATTCATTGATTGTCTCAAAGGAGCTTTTCAAAAGATAAGACGCTGCTGATGGACACAAACTATCCAGTCTGGGACTGACAAAGCAGGCTCATACTCTCCAACTGATTTAATTGCAACGCATCCTCATGTAGTATACATTAAACGTTTAAAAATGCTCATGCATTAAACAGTTAAGCCTATCTTGCCTATCTTATCAGCAATATGTTCAGACATTTTGGCTTTGTCTCCCTTTAACTGATTCGTATCTGGCCCCATGTAGGGCACAATGACATGTATCAGCATGTCTGTATGCCAGAGTCATTGTAAATTACTCAAAGTGCAATGTTGCCTTTACTCTGAGGTGCACTTTGATAGTATAGGAACATGTACAATAGATGTAGACTGGAAGACATGTAGACTGACTCGTGGCTCTACTCAGACTCATGCTTAAAGCTAAAGACCAAATTCAAACTTGATTAGAAAAGCTAAGCTTATGAAACAAAGATTAATCATTGGCAGTGTTACTTGACTGTATGGTAATTGTTTTTACAAATGTAACACATTTTAAAAAAGATGTATAACACTGATGACTGTGGTGTGGAAGCAGTTTGTTTTGTCAACCATTCGATCAGTTTCCATGTCTACTGAGTTGGAAGGGTCCCGTTTGATCGGTTTCATTTTGTTGAAGAGACCTGTTTGGTGTATGACTGCCCCCTCACCCTCTCAGCATCCAACACCCATAGCATTCTGGTTCTCCCAATGGCCAATCCATCACAGTGTGGAAGTATACATGTTTCACACAGACTTGACACCTGATTCAAAGCTAGAATATAATAAACTGCAAGTTTCGAATGTGGACTTACAAGGTACTGAGTTGTTTTATGAGTCCAGAGAGCAAATACACAGTGACCTTAATTAACATTAAATATATGCTCTTTGCCCCAAATACCTATTTGAAATACCTAGCTATTCTTTGTATGAACTCTATGTAGTATAATGATTCATTAATAAAATATAGACAAGTAGATATTATGATACATCCAGCCACATGACCCACATTTTCTTATAAGGCCTCAAATGCATTTATAGATTAGGCTCTGTTATGGGATATTCTTCTGTCAGCTGTGGTATTTGACATAATGTGATATAGCACATTTTATAAACTGGCATATGAATTTATTTGTACTGTACAAGTAGACATACCAAAAAGGGCTTAACATTATTACTTTCTAGGTAGAGCAAGCAGGAACATTTCTGTGCAAAATCAAGTCTAAAGCTTTGGAGATGAAAAGTGACCCATTTTGAGATTGATTCCCAGACCTACAGAATGGAATTCAGATTGCTAAGAGTTTGTTTTCTTCCAACAAAATATCAAAGAAATGTGACTGAGGTGTGAAGTGTTTATATATGTGTCTTTCTCATTCTTTTAAAATGATAGCTTTTATCATAAAATAAAAATCTAAAAATATTTGGCTTTCTTAGTTCATCTTTGAGAATACTGTACAAAATGTGTTTCTGCACCCTTTTAGCTCAGTATTTAATAGTTTATCAGAGCAGTGTCCCAAGCTTGCTTTAAATCTTGTTTTAGATTTAAGTAAAAGGTAAATGTTTTGCAGGAAATGGACAACTCTGTCTTACATTCTAGAATAATTGCTATTTTGTTTTTTTACAAAGGTAAAAAACTATATATATATATATATATATATATATATATATATATATATATATATATATATAAAACATGCATCTGAACGCATTTTAGATCTTATCTTTATAACAAAATGGGGGCCTCCAGCTGGATGTGGTCATGATGTCTCCCTGTGGTTTTGATTGTATTTTATTAATGGATTATTATGCTACATACAGTATTTTAAATTGGACAACTTTCCTGTGCAATTTCTTTTAAATAGTTTTCAAATTAATGTGGTCACTGTTAATAGACTCCAACACAGTACCTTGTAAGTTTTAGGTTCCCTGCCTTGCAATTTGTGTGATAAAAACTGATACATTTATATCAACACCACACATTCCAATATACTGCTGCACACTCAAAAAAGAGGATTCTTCATGGGTTTTTCAGTAAAGAAAATTGGTATATATAGAACCATTAAAACTCAAAGAAACCTTTGTATGAATAAAGAGATCTTTACATCATGAAAGGCTTCTTCTGGGCTCTTCAGATTGATGTTACCCTCTACAGTGTTAAACGTAGAGGTTTATATACTGCACAGAAAAGGTTATTCTATTAACTTTGACTTTGCAACAATAGTAGAACCATTTTGGTGCCACAGGGAACCCTTTTGGGAATTTTACAAAAACTGTAATGAAATGGAACACTGACCATTGAAACAATTTTCTTTTTAAAGAGTCAATCCTTAAATACACCATATCAGATGCATAGTTATGAAGAATACATGACTTTGAGATAAAGCATTTTTAATGAGTACAATCACAAACTTTAGTAAGTATTTAGTAAGTGCTGTTAAATGAGATTAAAGACCTTTTAAAACAGCAAGGGTCTTAGTACTTTGGACATTTAGAGGAAGTTTGTCTTTTAATTGCTTCTACTGCTTTGGCCATTTGAAAGTAAGCATTAAGTTTTTGATTTTCTTTTGATTCTCATAAGACAATTAAAGAAAAACAGTGAATGCCAGGAAGCAGGGGAGTGATATGGCTGAGTTTCAGAAGATTGAAAACTATTCATGCACGCTAAATCAGCTCCAAGGGTCTTTTGGCATGCTTAAACAGTTAAACCATGAGTTGATCTGAGATGGAACGGGCACTTAAATAGCCTTACTAGAGAGAACAGGCCAACCATTGGTCCCAGCCAATGATAGGATCAATAGAATAAGTTTTGTAGTTTGTTATGTGTATCATGGCTGGGGGCTATTCTGATCCTGCATCATGAAGTCTAGAATATGGCATGAAAGTGTCTGCAAAGTGCAGATCCCAGGTTCTAAGAGTTAATAAAAATCTATGTTTATTTTAAAAGAATGTGTGCAGCTACTCTGTAATGAACTGTTCCAATTTTGAGTGAAAATCTCACAGGGAATGAGCCTACACCTACACCTTTTAACTTTTCACTCTAAAATAAGAAATATATACTTGTTTTACTTCTACACTTCCCAACCTTTTTTCAGACCTGTTGATCTTTTCTTTGCTCACACATTTTGCTGACCATATAATCCAATTACCAATCATCATGTGCTAAACAACCTCAGTGAGAAAACCTTCATTTATTCTTTGACTCCTGAAGCCTGAGACTGAAAGACAGAGATGTCTAGATGTGGTTTCCCGCCTACAAACCCAAAAAAGTCATTAAAGTTTCAGAATGTAGGAGGCTCTGAGTAGGCTTTGCTAAGAGAGAAAGGGTATCAAAGAATCTAACAGAATATGGAGTGCTTGGGGTGATGGTGAAAGTAGGAGATGCAATATTTTATGAAGCTCATACTGTTGAATCTATTGAATACACTGTATGTATGTGAAAATGCTAACATTAGCATAAACAGTGTTGGGATAATTCATTGTTTGTATTGGCTCAAAAATCAGCCTGATTTACTTATCCCAGGGACTGGGAAACTGACAGGTGTGGCAATGTATTTTTCTCTCTTTTACTGGCTGACAGAGTGCTTATGAAGTTAGTGCAGATGCTTGCCACCCATGACATATTTGTTATAAGACTTTTGATTCCCATAGTGAAACCCTAGTAATACATATTTCATAGATTCAGGCCATTTCATGGCTTTCTGTCTGCTTGAATGAAAAAAACATAAGAGCAGGGGCATAAAAGAACATATTTATATACACTATATCAATTCTCTGACTGCATGCATCCTAGTACAGAGAAGAAGCATTTGAGTATTTCATTTTACAGAGTGAGAAAACTGTACATGCATAAGAAGTCATAGAGCAAAAGTACTTGGTGCCAAAATAATGCCACAGTACAGGTTCACAATGTGCCTGAAGTTCAAGGATTCAAGGAGATTTATTGTCATTCACATCACATGTGGTACATGGGGTGGAATGGAATTATGAACTCAAGGTCTCAGTTAAACCAAAAAAGCAATATATTTAAAACTAGAAATAAACAGAATATAAAATATAATGAAAGAAGGAAATACACTACTACTACTACTACTACTACTAATAATAATAATAATAATAATACTACTACTACTACTACTAATAATAATAATAATAATAATAATAATAATAATAATAATTGGGTTGCAGTCAACAGCAACATGAATTAAAGGTGTGAATAGCTGGGTATGAATACATCAGCTTATGAGTAAAGAGAAAGGAAACAGCATGGATAAAGTGTTGAGTATCCAGTTAAAAACTCAAGCTGTGGTTCTTTACTTTGAATTTAAGTATTTTACTGCTTCAAGGATGAAACTGTTTCTCAATTTAGTGGTTCTACACTTAATGCACCATAACCTCCTGCATGAGGGGAGCAGGGTAAAAGTGTAGGTGCTAAGTGAGTAGGGGTCCTTCATTATACTCTTCTTGCAACTGGAAGTGTAAATGTTCATGGTGGTGGGGAGGATGAGTCCAACAGTCCTCTGTGCAGCCTTCACCACCCTCTGCAGAGCTTTCCTCTTTGCAGCAGAGCAGCTTCCGTGCCACATGTTGATGTTGGAGTACAGAACACTCTCCACTGCACATCTCTGAAAGGAGGTGAGGACTGAGCTCTCAGGTTCTGCATGCCTCAACCACCGGAGGTAATGTGCTTTCCTGATCTGGAAGTTTTGTTGACCCAGATGAGGTTGTTACTCAGGTGCACAAGCAAGTACCTGTAACCGGAGACCATTTCCTCCAACCACTTCTGTGTCATATGCAAACTTTACAATACGACAACCTGGATAGGTAGGTGAGCAGTTATATGTGAGCAGTGTAAACAGGAGGGAGTTCAACACACAGCCCTGAGGGGAGCTAGTGCTAAGGATTATGGTGGAGGAGATGTTGTGGATCCTCACAAACTGCGGCCTGGATGAGGGAGGAGTTAAAGATATCTGCCAGCACCTCCATCATTGTCAGTGCAATCCATCAGCCCCCTCCAAGTAATTTTGTTTGGGCCAGTACCTTTGTAGATATTAATCCTCCTGAGGGTCCTCCTTACATCTGCTGAAATTATTATTCAGGTAACTAAGGCTTGAAATAATCACACAAACCACACATATGACTTCCTCCTAATTGTATGTGAAAACATAGGTACAGTGGAATAGTGCAGCAATCAACAAGCATGATGTTAGTGGGTCACAGGCTTGATTCAATTTTTGTAAGCAAATGATTTTCAACTAAATATTAAGTCTTATTCACTTTAGTCTATTTTAAGTTTATCTGTTCTAATACTTTTGCTCACAACATTAACTAGTGGGTTAAGATAATATGTGCTATCTTCTTAACTATGAATGAGAACCAGATGTAAAAAGCTGAAATGTTGTTCTTTTTCCACATATTCATATGTCAAATCCAAACGTTTTTGGCTAAAAAATAGATAAATCTTTTTCTAAGTCTAATAAAAATTTAAATCTATGTGTGTGTGTGTGTGTGTGTGTGTGTGTGTGTGTGTGTGTGTGTGTGTGTTGTGATGGAAGATGACTTACTCTCTTTCAAGAGTATTTAACTGAATCTTGTTAGTCCCCAATCAGACATTTGTTTCAACAGGATCTAAGTGTGATCTTGGGATTCTAGCCTCGTCTACTAGCTAAGGATATTTTCTGAGTGAACAGCAAAGCACTTTTGTAGGGCGCTCTAGATAAGGGCATCTGCCAGATGCCATAAATGTAAATGTAAATGTAGTGACTTAGAAGCAGACTTTAACAAACCTTTGTCTTCAACAATTGTCACTGTTCGCAAATGTCTTTCAGTATTTATTTGGGGGATTTTCACCCGTTCCTCCTGCAACGCAGGTCTCTTCTAATTATATTTTGAGGTCTCTCCACAGCTTTCGCTTTGTGAGGTAGGATGATTGTCCTACTGTAGAAGCCATCCTCTTTTCATCAGATGCTGTGTTGTGACAGGAAGAATCCATTCCATACAACACATCCCCAAAGTGCTTAACCTGTGCTTAACTGCTGGAGAAGTGTTCTTTTCATGAAATAAAATTCTGTACCTTTTCTCCAAACAAACCAATCCAACCAAACCAAACCAAAGCCAAAGCCAAAAGTATTTTGTTTTGTCAGTTGTTTTTTTTTCAGTTTGAAGCATAGTTACAGTATAAACAGAGAAAAAGATAATGATAATATAATAATAGAAATATGTTGAAAAATAGAGAATATATAATTTACAGTGTACATGAAATGTCCAGAAGTATTGTACATTATTACTGTGGTGGTCAGGTTACTGGTTACTGTTTAGCTTTCCATCCTCTGTCCTCCTGTTACCCCTCATCACCCCAGAGAGGAGTTGTACATTCTGACTGTGAGAGGGACAAAAGAGTCTATTGGTCCTGTACTTGGGAAGGAGCAGTCTGTCACTGAACAGGGTTCTCTGGTGGCTGATGATGGTCTGCAGAGAGTGACTGGCATTGTCCATAATGTCAAGTAGTTTGCTCATAGTCCTCTTCTCTGCTACCATCACCAGAGAGTCCAGCTTCATGCCAACTACAGAGCCAGTCTGCCTGATCAGTTTGTCCAGATTGGATGTGTTCTTCTTGGATATGCTCTATGGCCTGTGATGGTTTTAATACCTTATTAATACCCAAGCCTCCCTCATGCTGTCCCACCTTTCTCCCGTTCTTAGCTTCCCTCACACAGCGCTTCAGCTCTGGGTTCACCTCCTTCCCCATTGTGAGGAGGAGTGTGATATTGTATGCCTCCATCACAGTTGCATACAGCAAATCAATTGTCCTGTTTTTCCTTGTTGGACAGTCCACAAACAATCATACAAAGCTCAGGGTGCTGTGTCTGCAGCTTTGCTGTAACAGAATGTATCTTGTCACATGCAGCAGCAGTGTCTGCCCTCAATGTAAACACAGATGGTGATCACATGACTAAACTCACAAGGGAAGTAGTATGGCCAGAGGCTAACTGCTAGGAGCTCCAAGTCCAAACAACCTAAGATTGTTTTTACAGAGATATGTCCCGGGTTACACTAGTGATTGTCCACATAATTGACAAACCTCACCTCACCTTTGCTTTTATCAGCATGCTTCAGTGTCTCTGTCAGTTCTCACAGCAGTGAATCTCCACAGGTCCACATTAGCATCCGGTATAACCTTGGTTGGCCATGTCTCCATAAAGATAAACAAGCTGCTCTCACAGTAAATCTGCTGGTTGTTCAGTGCAGAAAACTCATAGATCTTGTTCAGCAGGGAGGGAATAATGGAAGAAATGGATGGTTTCATTAGCGTAGCCTTTAACTTAGCTCCAGGCCTTGCAGCCCCGGGGTCTCCTCCTCAGCTCCACCGAATGAGGTGTCATATCTGGGCTCGCCTCATTGTTCTCAGAGCCAGCAGCTCCTCTCTTGATTACATGAGAAAACTGGCTCCTTGTTACATCTTAAAGTTAAAAATATTCATGGTATATGTATACAGAACACACTGTATCTTCATAAGAAGAGCAAATAATGTAGAAAAGTGAAGAGAAAGAAGGTTTAAAGAGCCAAAAGTATGGAGCTACTGGAGAAGCAGCTGTCTCACAGCACCACACAGCATGTTTAGCTGTTTTGAAAATTTCTTGTGGTATTGTGAGGACAAAGGAAATGTATTGTCTGGTGATTTATGTAGGTGCTGGCACACCGCCACAGCTAAATCTTCCTTAAGGTCTTTCACAGTCAAACTGACATTTTGATTTTGCCATCTAGCAATTCTAAGAGCAGTTCTCTCCACGTTTCCACAAGAGTTTTCTACATAACACAGCACAACAATATGTCCTATTTGTACCTAACAGTAGTGCAAAAAAAAAGAACCTGTCCCAGTGCACAGTGGTGCTTTCTAAATGAGAGACAGAGCGATTGCTGTTGAAAATTATGCATTTGTTCAATTTCACATTCATTATGCCTCACCCCATAGTCAGGTCAGGTCTTGAAATGTCTGGGCCCTCTCAGATCCTGCAGAGTATGGAGGACATGGGCAGAGCAAACCCCTAAACTGGTGGCAGCGGGGAAGATGGAGGCAAAGGTAGACATCAGCATCTGTAAAGCATCATAGGGGCATTCCAATAAAAGTCATTTAAAGATGGGTGGGGGCAAGTGATTGGTTAAGGAAGGAAGGCATGGCAATTTTAGTCTCCCGGCAGAACTTCCAGCTTTCACGTCATCACATAATGTTTAAGGTATTGTATTTCTGATAAGGAATTACTTTTGAATTTTGAAATACAATTGAGTTCTATTTTCATGTTTGTACATTTAAAAATTACATTTAATCTATAAATGAACTGAACATTTTCATTTCCTACTGCACTCTAACCAAAAAACTCCCCAAAAAACAAAACCCTTAGAATTTATATCTGGTCTATAAAAATCAAGTCAATTGATAATTATTTTTTTGTTGGCCTATGCCATACATAAGCTTACATAAATGCTTCCTATTTGGAAGTGCCATGTCCCCAGTCCAATTAAGACTCTCCCCCAATCACATAGGATGCTTCTGACACTAGGAGTGTGAAGAGGAGCACGTCTCCTCCGATACATGTGAAGTCAACCACCACCTCTCCAGATCTGATACAATGGCTAATAGATGCCTGGCCAACATTGCACTGAGTGTGAGTTTGGGAGAAAACTTCATGTACTCACACAGAGAGCATGACCAATTTTGCTGTCTCAGACTCCGGCTGCCAATAGCAAGCCGTATGACTCGGGATTCAATATTCAGACGCAGATGATAGTGGTAGCACATCAGACCACTGAAGCCACTCAGAGCCCCCTAAATGCTAGCATTTAACACCTCTTAAATTAGAAAATAAATTTAATTTAAGATGTACTTCCCCGACATTGATGTTCTGTCTACATTTCTTTTCATGAGAAATGAAAAGAATAAAAATGTGGAAAACACAGGGGGAATATTTCCAGTATAGTATCTTTCTTTTCTTAAGACTGTGTCTTGCAGCATGATGTCCCCGTTTAATATCCAAGGCCAGCATCATGTCATGTTTTATCCCACACCATTGAGCCTCCTCTGCCCTGCTAACTGTGCATGTTTGTTTCCTCAGAGAAATGGTAATCTAGCGATTTGCTCTCTGTCTCTCTCACTCACTTGCTCACTCGCTTGCTCACTCACTCACTCTCCCACTCACACTCTTACTTTCTCTCCATTTCTAGTCAGAGTGAAGGAAAGATGTTTAATAAATAATTCAGAAGAGCTTTCTGAATATAAGGGTCTGTATTCTGTTCATTTGTTTTTAGGGCATCTGTAATATTTGGCCAATGGCTGTGTAGATTTTCATTATTTTTCAGAAGGCCTGGCCTATGCCCCCCCCCCCCCCTCCCCCATTCACCAGTAAATCATTGGCTCTCCCCCTCTTACAGAAAAGTTAATTCCCCCTCCAGCTCACGTACCACCCCCCAGTTTGAAATTAGTTCACAGAGAAATCCTTTGAAATACTGTTGCGCCATAACAATAACAGCCACCCGGAGTGGCTTAATGAAATATTTATCAGGGATTTGTGGATTGAGGCTATTTTAATTACCATTTGCTAAAGAAGCATCTCTGTAGATTTATGGAGTGCCTGCGTCCATTTGTCTGATATCATTTGGTGTGTGTGTGTGTGTGTGTGTGTGTGTGTGTGTGTGTGTGTGTGTGCTAGAAAGCATTGTACATTGATTGTTGTTGCAGTTAGTTTAAGTTGACTACTGCCAGACTTCCATTTGTAGCATTTGTGTGGATTTAAGAACAGAATTTTACATTTTCTTGTATTTTAGACCACAAAACATTGCAGATCACATTATGTGATTTAATGTACCATAATATGGTATGTAACTTGAATGGATAGTGCTAATTGGCTGCATGCTGAATGGATAGACAATGAGGGATATTATTTACAGTAATATGAATATGTCTAATACGTGTATAACAGGAGGGTTCGATCCCCGGGTGGAGTTTGCATGTTCTCCCCATGATCCGGGTACTCTGTAAATGTATTGGAATGGTCTAGTCAAAGTCCAGACCTTAATCCAATTTAGAATCTGTGGTCAGAGTTGAAAATTGCTGTTCAGCAGTGGAAACCATCTAACCTGAAGGAGCTGCAGCAGTTTTGCCTTGAGGAACGGACAAAAATCCCAGTGGCAAGATGAGGCAAGCTCTTAGAGACTTATCCAAAGTGACTTACATCTATAATTGCTGCAAAAATGGTCTCTACAAAGTACTGACTTTAGGGGGTTGAATAGTTTTATTATTTTGTATTACTATTTTGTCCTATTTGTTTTTTGCTTCACAATTAAAAAATGTCAAAGTTGTAGGCATGTTCTGGAGATGAAACAATGCAAACCCTAATAGTTTTTAATTTCAGGTTGAAAGGTAACAAAACATGAAGGTGAATACTTACGCAATGCACTGTAGCTGTATGCATTCCTTAAAAGGGGATGCCACAAACATGTGAACTACTTGTGTTTGAAATCCATTCCACACAATATAAAAATAGATTGGTCACAAATTCAATTTATGTGCATCTGTCACTGTGCTTGATTAGTTTACTGAAACTTGCTTTCCTGTATACTGTCTATGATTCTACCAGATCTGTACCTCATGGCCTCAGTAAATATATTAGAGCTGACTAAATTGCAACCCTCAGGGCTACCAGATCATACACAGTAAGTATTTGATCGCAGCCAACTATAAGTAATTTTCTTCAGTCTTCTGACCTTCTTCATGGTATCCAAAAAAAAACATATTTCTACATAAGATTTCCTTTGTGCAAAAAATATACTTAGATAGATACTTTATTGATCCCTTACTTGTATTTAATGTTATCAGAAAGATATAGGCTATACAGCAAACTAACCCTATCTACAATTCTGACAATGTCATGTCCACACAATTGCAAATTACAAGCTACAAATATATCCTTTGTGTACGTAGATATTAAGGCAATTTGATAATCAGTGGGCTTTGACGTATTCTTTAGTTTACAAAAATGACATCAAATAAATATTCCAGGTAATATACAATTTATTTTCCTGTGTTCAAAAAGTGTTCAAAACTTGTTTATATTGTATATAAAAGGCCTAATATGTTGAAAGCTGTGTTGTCAAATCTCCTTTATAGTATTTCTGATTGTATCAGTTAAATGCCTCTATTGAGAGGTAACACTGAGAGGTAAATGCCCTAAAACATTGTAAAGAGTCTGGGAAGTTGCAGAACAATGGTCCAAAATGACATTTAATTAATCTTATCCAAAATTAATTTCCATTCAAAGTTAAGAACGTTTATGGCTTCTCTCGTAAAGTCCCCATTGTGGAAATTCATGCTTTTTGTGACAATATACTTCCTCTTTCTTCCCTTATTCTTTTGGAACCAGCAGCTACTGGCAGGTCTTTTAAGTCTTTCGGAGGACAGTACTAACTTAACAAAATGGTCTCATTGAGTAGTCTCATTATTTTCATATGGTGTTGGTTTCTCAAAAACTGCATGGGAAAACTAGGTGACTAGCTTCTAAGGCAGCATTCAACAGCTTCTGTCCAATCCTTTCTTTATTGCATGCCAACATGGAGAGTACCGTGACTAAGAGGCATGTCTTCAATTCCTTCACGTAAACACAGCTGTAGAGTGGAAAATGCTGTTACAGATGTTCAGTAGCTAATTTAGCATTCTTGACAGTTTGCCTGCACAACATTATCTAGCTAGCCAGTTAATAAGCAAACAACCAAAGCAAATGCTCTATTAAAAGCTACTAAAAGCTACTACATTTAAAACTAACAAGTAAATCACACACCTTTCATCCACATATAAAGCAGAATATAAGGGAAGGGAAGCAGATATATGTTTCTAAAGCTCCACCTACTGGTTATTTTAACTGGATATTCTCTGAAACAATATTTTTATTTCCTGCCTCAGTGGTAGAACTGCCTCCAGAACCATTTTGAGTAATAATTTTGCCCAAAAGCCCCTCTGATCCAAGAATCACCCCAGCACATACATAAACAGAGATGGAAGAGGATACAGCCAAAAACGGAAAAGATCAGACCAAACTTAAGCAATATACGATCTTAGATCAGGTGAAACATATCAACAGTGGCTATGTTTACATGCACTCTAATAATCTCTTAATCAGACTAATTGCTCAGTCAAAATAAAAAAAACACCCATGTATACACTTTCTATTCGATATTGATTGAAGGTAGTCCTTTAAATAATCCATGAAGGAGAAGAATAATAGCCATGTAGGCACCTGTATATAATTACATTCCCAATCAGAAAGTTTGTGCATGTGCATTTGTGGGTGCAAACTGTTTGGGAATTTTAAAAGACCTAAAAATTGTTGAATGAAAAGTGCACAACAAGTTTAGACAAATATTTGAGGACAGTGGGTTTTTATATCAAGTGTAGAGAAAATTAAGAATAGATGGAAGTTTCTAAAGTCAGTGTATTACAAAGCTAAGAGCCAGAAGAGGTTCTGATCCATTTCTACGAAATAATGGATGACTCCATTCACCCTTTGATAACTTGCATGAAAACAAAGTGAATGTTGGGTTTGCTGATGACATGCTGGAAAAAATTAACAAAGGTATGGAAGGCATTTTTGGGTAAATTAAGGTAGTAGATACTGTGCTGAAAAATCCAGCTGTGGACGAGCTTTAGCTGGTAGCTGTTTCTGAATGGTTTAAGCTGGTTACGATGCTTTAATGGTCAAGGTGGTTGAAAAGCTGTCAATCACTGAAATGGTGTAGAACAATATAACAGTATGAACAAATAACTCACTAGTTTTTACAATGTTTCGATGTTGTGTTTTGGATACTGTATTCATGCTCACAGTCCTCAAGCACAGTGTCATTATCATGGCAATATACATGCATGAATTTAGAGGGTGGCGTTTCTGAAAAATCACCAAACAGAGGAGTGTGTTTGAGGTTGAACAGTTGTTTTTCAGATTTGTGCACATATCTCTTAATTGGCTGGAGATTATTTTCTTTTCATAGAGAATTACAGGGGTAGGTGAATGTAGCGTTAGGTGTCTTGCTCAAGGATTCTTATTGTAGTGTGGAATACTTGCTTGGCTGGGCAACCCTAGACTTCCACAGGGAGGACAGTGTTGTTATTCACTATGCTATACTAATTATTGCAATACAACCACTGCCATATCTAATATCTGTGAGACTTATTTTACTATTTTACCTTTGTACATCATTTTACATATCTATATTATATCTTACGTATTGCACATGACACAGTCAAGCATGAACATATTCCCTCATTGGTGTCTTTTTTGTGTTTCTGTGTGAAAATTCTCTGTGAACATCTTATATTCCCCATGCACAATTTATTATTGCATTCCCTACAGATACAGTGGTGTAGGACTAAATCAACTTTTATGAGAGCTCAATGTTCCACAGTATTATACACATTCACCTGGAAAAGAAGCAAAGTCAATTTCTCTGCAAGTACCAGTAATTACTGGAATGGCCAAAAGTTTTCTGCTTTAGCTGAGCAATACCAATTGGAAGTGCTGAAAAAAGACTCTTCATTGATATAATAAAGTTATATGGGGTCATCCAGTTGGTTCCATTATGTAACTTTAGCTACAGCAAAGCCACTCTCATCTCAGATCACTCGATCAGGTCAGATGCCCAGCTGAATCAGCTTATTCAGTAACTTTTAAAAACTTCTAATTTTCCTCTGTTTTAAGCTATAGTGTACACTGTGGTGTCCTCTGTCCTCTACCATTGCATAGTGATATGTAACTGACGTATTGTCCTGTCCACTTTCATCCTTTACATGTTCCTATTTGCTTAATAAAATAAAATAGAAAAAGTAAACTGATCCTGATCCCTGATCATGACTATGTGTTGGTAGCCAACTATGGCCATTTTCAGACTGTTAGCCCAAATCTGATTTTTGGCATTTCCAGATTGTATCCAGATTGATTTTTCTTTAGTCTGGATAGCAAAAAAACATGAAATCCAATAATTGGATTCAAAACCACATTCAGTGTTGGTTTCAAATGTGATTACAATTGGATCCAAAACTAGCTTCAAAGGCTGTGTAGCTAACGTGGCTACAGTTATTGATACCTACATCACCACCACATCCATCTATGCAGATTAGACTTGTGATGTCCAGACAGGCAAATCCAATCTGATGACTTGCATATAACAATGTGAACATTAATGTCTGCCCTTTGTCAGTCCAGTTTACCTCCGTCTTCTTGTCTTGGTGTTGTTGTTTCCTCTATGTGCTCCTAGCACATGGGTTGTTTTTGTCCTTGTCTCCTCCCTTGCTCCACCCATTCCCACCTGTGTCTGCTTTGTAACCCTGCCCCCTCGTTATCATGTCCCAGGTGTGATCAATGTCATGTTGTATTTAAGACCCTTTGTTTCAGTCTGTCTTTGTCAACCCTTTTGTTACCTACCCTGGTTTCTTACCCACCCTGGTTTGTTAGCATAGTTAATGTTTTGTTTCTGTAAGTAAGTGTAGCTTGTTTTTGGTTTGTAGTCTTTGTTTCTGTAAATCATTTTTGTTTGTATTTTGGTTCCTTTCTTTGTCAAGGTTTTGTTTTAGTGTATTTAGTGTTGTTTGTATTCTGCAGTTTTTGTTTGTTAGCATCCCAGCTTTGTTTTTTCTTTATTTTCATTAAATCATCAAACCCTGCTTTTGCCTCCACACCCTAGTCATCTCTGCCATCCGTCCGCCCTTGACAATTAATCTCAACAAATCTGATTTACTAGAGTCTGAACCAAGCCTACATGATGTGGAGCAATTGTAGTCAGATGGGAGTCTCAAAACAAACAATCCAGTGATTCATAATGTCAAATCAAAATTAGAGGGTGGTCTTGGAACTAGCGAAGCAAATAAAGCCAGTTACAGCAACACCCAAGGTAGACAGAAACATACTCAAAGTAAGAATGCAAATGCAAATGGTCTGCAAATGCACAGTCCTTCAGTACAAACTTAGCATGTGTTCTTATGTTACTGTGGTGGTTCAGTACTCAGGGGGGAAATAGAAGACTGGTCCATTACAGTTGACTGGGAAAAAAGCTCGGCTGAGGTAAAAGACAACTGTTGCTGTACCACCTCTTTTGGCAATGCTAAGAATGCACATGCTTGAAAGGCATTGTGATACATTGCTGAATACAACTACATGCAAAACTTCTCTGCAAAGCTCAAAGAATCTGTGTTCTATTCACAGTCAGGGAGAGGTCTGAGAACAAACAAGTTTGTGATAAAAATGTTTTGGAGCTGGCGCACGCCTTTGCTTCTGAATATATATATATATATATATATATATATATATATATATATATGGCCGCTGTTAGTCATTACATAATCAGTACAGTACACAATTAAGCATAACATTTCAAGGCAGGGCACTACCCAAATAGCAAGACTAGCTAGCTAAGTTAGTTATCATGATCATGACCAAACAAAACATTGAAAGAGCAGGATCAGCTTGCTGCATATGACATCCAGAATTGCTACAGGCCTCCTCAAACATACTAACTTACTACCACACTGGTATGGCACCTGAACCCCTTGTATAGAATAGCTATATTGCGGATAATTAACTCTAAAATTATCCTGAAACTTTCTCTGAGATTTTCTGTAAGCAGATAATATTTGTATGTAAATTAAACCCTATCAAAATACACAACCAGGTATCAGGATTTTGACTGGAGTTGCTCATTCAGCCAATGTTCACATCAAGAATGTCAATATATAATCACATGAGTAAATAAAGAAAATGGGGAATGGGTAATTAAATAAAAACAAAGTTGTATACCCTAGAAAATAGGCAAAATGCTAGCAATGTCACAAACTCATAGATAGTCACTCAGGTACAACTAAGACACTTTTTGTGAGGAGTCTCAAACAGAGTGAAAAAACATTTGTCTTTATGAACATACTTAAATTCCACACAGGACAAAAATGAACAAGAATACTGTGAAACTGACCAACAGTGACCAACAACAGTGTACTAAATTCACGTGGGATGGCTTTAAAAAATGATCAATGGCCACATCAGATTCAGAAACTTAATGTTTGCCTACAAAGCCAATAATGGACCTGTCCTTCCGTACTTGATGGCAGTGGACAAACCTTGATCTGTAGAGCCCCAAAACCCAGAAGCCCTTCAAGCATGTGGTACAACTTGACTTGACCATCTCTCAAAAGTACATTTAACTAATTAAAGGCTTATAATTTTACTGTCTTATGTGATAAAGTTTAATATGTTGAGCACTGGGTATCAAGGTCTCCATTCTGACATTTGTATTTGGCAGCATCTCAGCTTGAGGTATCTGTGTATTCTATAAACTAGCTGAGGATATTTTCTAAGTGAACAGCAAAGCACTTTTGGAAGTCATTCTATGTAAGAGCGTCTGCCAAATGCCATAAATGTAAATGTAAGTAATTGTCATCCTTTTTAACACTCGGCCATGTAGGAATCCACTGTCCTCACGTATCATCATCTGTAAAATATTAATTCCAGCCATGACAGTCTTTCTTCAATCACATTGATCATCTTCCAGGCTCCACAGCAGCAGTATGCTTAGTATGACTTATTAGCATTCTATAGTGTGTGCTTGGCTACGTGATGGCCAATAATGCTAATATTGGACTGTCCGAACTGCCGCTCTGCCGCAGTGGACAAGCCCAGCACAGTGAGGGCTCACACTGAATTATCCTCCTGACAAAGCAGCAGAGCAGGGCCCATGACACAGCAGTGCTAATACACCAGCTCCAGACCTTCAGCTGACCACTAAACCAGCAGAGCTGAAGAAGGATACAACTGTCTGATCCCATCCCATCTTTCTTGTCTTTACTTCAAGCTTTTCATCTTCTAAGTTGTACGCATGTATGCCTCTGACTTTCTTTCTCTCAATCCTTTAACCCTTACCTTCTCCTCTCACTCTATTAATCCCCTTTTTTGTATCTTTTTTTCTACTCATTCACTCTCTTCTTTACCCCTTTTTAATTTTCTCCCCTCCATTATTCACTCTGTCCTTTTCTCTGTTCTTTAACCTTCTTTCTCTTTCTTCTTTCATCTATCTTCCCTATCATGCCCTCCTTCCTCCTCCCTCTGTCAAATGCCCCTCCATCTTTCATTCTCCTTTTATCCCTCTTTTTCTCTGCCCTTTATACCTCCCAATTCTCTCTCTCTCTCTCTCTCTCCCTCTCCCTCTCCCTCTCTCTCTTTAACCTTACCCATTGTCTCTCAATCATGCTTTTGTTTTCTTTCTTTCATTCTCTCTCTGTCACTCACTTCATCTTTTTCTCCCTGTCACTCACACCACTCTCTCAGTTTCTGAAAAACTGTCCATCTATCACCCCACGCTTCTTTTTCTGTTTCTTGGTCTCTGTTTCTCTTCCTCCCTCTGTCTTAATAGGAACCCATTTCTCTGTAGCTGACCCTTGCTGTAGTGTTTTTGTGTGCATAGTGCGGAATGGTCTGAGTGAATGCTTTGATAAGCAATTCAAACCTAATAGCTCAGAAAATAGAATTAATTGCAGCACAAAATGACATTAATGTGTAGATCTGGCCGCTGTCTTCATGTGCAGTGATGCATGTGAAATAACACATGCAATAGTAACAATGATCATCTTTGAGAATTTTATCCAATTTTGTGGCATATTTTTCACACACTTCACAGCATATCTGGATGATATTGTGGTCATTTCTACCCTATGGTGTTTATAATTGATTATGCTGGCCCTGCCTTAACTCTGCAATCTACATTTCGCAGGCAGTTACTGCTGTTTTCTAGGCTTCATAAATCAGGATCAGAAAAACATACACATATAACAAACTTCAAGACCTATCTAACCATCATTTGGATTAATTATCTATGAGTAATCCAGCTAACAGTTACATCCAATGCATGTTTACTGCTATGTCCACATGTACATGTTCAATCTGCATGCAGACTCTGGCTGATCAGTGAGAAGGGGTAGGGTTAATGATATCGCTGAACCAGAAATTGGGCTACAGAGGGAAATGAAAACGAAGGGGCTGTCGCTCTCTTTATTTGCTCACACGGTGTTCAAGTTTCAGAATGAAATTCCTTTGAACATAGCTTTACAGATGGAATGAAATTTTAGAGTTGGTAATTTTTAATAATAATAACAACATATCATTATGCATTTCTGCAAAAACTGTTGAAAGATGTTAATTTTCCTGGAAGCATTATGGAATATCCTGGTGGTCTTGGGCAAATTTGAAATGGGTTGCATTATTTATTCTGGACAACAGTAACTTCCTGAGGTGTCTTTTCATGAACACCATTGTTGTTCAGTGTTTTTCTAATAGAGGACACAAGCACAGGATTGTTGCTTGTGCTCTTGGAGTGATCATAAAAGGAGGTCTGCTCCTAGGGACAGTAGCTATAGTCCATAAAAGAAATGTTTACAAATGAACTGTGAAATCCACCCTTCCAATCTCATCTTCATCGTAGCTTTAGAGCATATAGATGTATTAGTCTTCTGTCCATTTTCAGTGTATACTCAATGATAGCTATACAAGCTGCCAAGGTGTAGGTTGTTTTTGTGTGTGTGCTTTTTTTTTTTTTTTTTAAACTAGACCACAGCCACATAACCCCCGTACTCTGTTTAAAAATTCAGGCAGTGAATGAGTGAGTGTGTTTCAAAGTCGAAACAACACAATGCCCACGTTTGCCTATCCTCCAGGGAGAATGTGTCATGTATATGCACTGCATGCAGCCAGAATAAAAACAGAGCCTGGGGAAAGTAACTTAGATTTTTTTGCCAGCTGTTTCTTCTTTTCTCTCTCTTTATCAAGCAACAATCTCAATATTGTGGCATGTGAGTACTCTTATAATGCTTTTATAATACAAAATCCTTTTGTGTTTGCATTTATTTTTTTGTTAAAATATGAAAGATGTTTAGAAGTAGGTTTGTTAGCATTGTCATTTCCTGTTATTTGGTGTTCTAAGAGAGATTTTGGTGTGGTAGTTTGGGTGTTTTTGGAGAATTTTGACTAATCACTGTCACAGTGCCAAACCACCAAGAGTTGGGTTTGAGGTGTTACTGATGAAAACCGAGTTATTTTCTGGAAAGCAATCCTGTCTCTTGTATTGGCAATTGTTTGTGATTTCAAAAAGGGTATTATGAGCAGCGCTGGCAAAGCTTTGGGTGTTTGTTGGGTACTTTCCTTTCCCTGACAGACTCGAATATGTTCAAATGGGTTTCATCACTGCATAAACTTGGCACATGCAGATGTAAAAACACAGAAAACTGAGAGCATTAAAGTTGCAGAGGGTTTGAAACATTTTTGTGCTTTAGTATATATTCTCAGAGAGAATCATGGGAATATATACTAATTGCTAATGCAGTCTTTCTGCTAGCCAGGATAAAATATTTACTGTGTTTTCCCTCTATGTGGGTCTGTGTCATGCATTGCTTCAGTAATGATGAAGGAACATTTATCTCTGCCATGCTCCAGTGAATTGATTTGGAAGTCATATTGGTGCTGTCGAGGCTTATGCCCATATTCATATCTCTAACGACATTTGGTTTTTAGAGTAGAAAAGGTGCAGAGAGGAGAAGTGGCTTCTTTTATGGTGTCATTCCAGGAACATCATTCTTGTTCAGTATTTTACTAATAGTAGACACATAAACAAAAATTTTAACAGGATGCCAATTCCTAAATAGAGTAGCAACACTCCTGCGTTTTCTCCATTTGTAGACAATTTGCAGCCAGGGCTTTACCAATGTGCTTGGAGGCTTTACAGTTTTTTCTAGCTTGCACAGTGGATGGATACTCATTGTGTTCAGTGTGTGTGTGTTATTAGTTTAACAAGATTGTGTTTGTCTGTAATTATGACACCAATCTTTGACCAGTGGCAGTAGGGTTGTGACTCCCCACCACTCACATAATACCTGCACTGTGGTGGTCCTCTGAGAAATATGGACCACAGTCTGTAATTATAGAACATCAAAGTGCTCCTGTATGGTAAGTGTAGCTGATACAATAGGTAGTGTAGAGACAAGGAGGTGGTTATAATGTTGTAGTAGACTGGTGTATACTAATTCCTAAAGGAACATTTCTTGAATTGTTTAATAATAAAGATTGTGTTTAGGGTTTCTTCTAATTGACCATTCTCTAAAGCAATAGATCTGCTACTGAAACCATTAAGAAAAAGTGAAAGGACCAGGTTGACATTATGTCATGTCTGTCACTTGTCAGTCCTTTCTCCCCTGTCAGTTCCTCCCATGTGCTCCTTAGCACATGGTTTGTGTTTGTTTTGTCCTTGTTTCTGTCATGCTTAGTCTTCATCAGTCACTCATTTAGTATTTATCACTATGTTCTATTTGTTTTGTACTTATTTTTTTTCATGGGCCCATATCATTTTCAATGTTTCAGTCGCAGCCTGTATCCATGTCTGTACCCTTGTCTTTTTCCTTGCTTCAATCTGGCCATATATTAGTACCTGTATTTGTTCCCATTTTAGTTCCTGTACCAGTTCCCCATTTTCGTGTCCCTGTCAGTGTATTTATCCCTGTTCCTGTGCCCACTCCTCTCTCATCCAGAATCCTGTCCCCAGTTATCAGTCTCTCCTTTCCTGTCTCCGTTGTATTCTGCACACCCTAATGTTTTCCCAGTACAGTCATCTTCCCTGTCTCCAGTTCCCTTGGTCCCATTATTCATCCCATCTCCAGTCCCATCTCCTTTGTCTTCTGCACTGCCCAAAGTTTTCCCAGTCCAGTCACCTACCCCGTCTCCCGTTTCTTTGGTTAAATCATCAGTCTGGTCTTCAGTCCTGTCTCCTGTGTCCTCTGTGCAGCACCAAGTTTCCCTGATCCAGTCATCTTTCCTGTCTCCAGTCTCATCTTCTGTCTCTCCTGTTGTGTCTTGAGTCCCCCACGTACCTCGTGTTCAGTCTCGTGTTCAGTCTTCAGTCTCATCTTCTGTGTCTGATGTTCCCCACGTCCGGTCTCATACCCAGCCACCTGTCATATCTAATAACCCTTATGCCCAGTCTTCCATGCCTCATGTCACATCTCCTGTCCTATTTAATGTTTCTCCAGTCTGTTTCCCAGTCCAGTCTTGTCTATCGAGTGTCTTCCAGTCCCAACATTTGCCACATTGTTCATCTCCCATTTTGTCACCAGTCTTGTCTCCTCAGTCCCAGTCCTGAATGTTTCCTGTCAGTAGCTAGTCCTGTCTGTCTTGTCTGTTTTGTTTTCAGGTCCCTCTCCTTCATCGGCTCTGGGGAGTCTTGATTTTATGCGCCCCAGAGTTGCGCGTTGGGAGGGGGGCCTACTGTCATGTCTTTCACTTGTCAGTCCTGTCTCCCCTGTCAGTTCTTCCTTAGTTGTGCTCCTTAGTTCCTTAGCACATGGTTTGTGTTTGTTTTGTCCTTGTCTCCTACCTTGCTCCGCCCCTTACCAGTTGTCTCATTTGTAACCCTGCCTCCTCATTATCATGTCCCAGGTGTGGTCTATGTTGTGTTCTATATTGCCCTTCCTCTCAACCTGTCTGTCACTCCTTTTGCTCATGTCAGTTTGTTTGTTTGTTTATAGGTTCCTTTCTACCCTGTGTGTTAGTATAGATTGTGTTGGTTTGTTTGTTTACAGGTTTGTGTCCGTCATTGTGTGTTTCTGTCTTGCTTAGTTTCCAGTTTGAAGCATGTTGAAGCGTGTGCTTGTCTTTACACTCCTAGTGTCAGTAACATTGAATGTGATAGGAGGAGAATCCTAACTGGGTTGGTTAATTCACACTTCCAAGGTTGAGCAGAATGAGCAGGTAAACATTAATGGTCTTTTCTGCAGATCTGGTCATTTGCTGCCGTATGTAAATGTTGTGTGCATGGCAGAGCTGCAGGCAAAGAAGAGATTTGTAGAACAGAAACAGAAGCACTTGAGGGAAGTAGTGCTTTTCCAGTTAGCTCTGGAAGTACATTCTCCTCTGAGGTTCTTTGCTATGGATTTGATGTTGGTGTCCTACTACAAGTTCATGGTGACTGTGGATTCCAGGATCTTGAAGGACTCCACAGCATATACATCTTGTCAAGAATGAGGTGGGCTGGCACTGGTGGTGGGCTTCTCCTGAACTAGACTATTTTAATTCTGTTGTACATCTGTACTATCCTGTTACAATGTGATCTTTCACACACATAGAACATGGAAGTTATGGTGTTTGGAAATCATTAAAAATATATATACATTTAAAAGTTATTAAAATGTACATATTATAACTGAAGTTGAGTAGTGAGCAACAGGAAGCCTTTGCTGAGGGCAACTATTATGAAAAGTTTTTAATGTTTATATTTCTTTAGCTGTACCATCCTAAATAAAAGGCTTGACCACATATTTGGAATACTCAAGAGCATGTTATATGGTGTGATATTTGTGTACCTAAAAATGCAGCTTAAACTTCCAAAATTTCATTGAAAATGATAAAGGTATGAAATGTTATAGCTGTTTTTAGGTATGGTGCTAATAGGTTTTAGTAGGTGCCCTTTAGTAGGTTAATAGTTATTCACTGAGAAGCCCCAAAAGGCAGTCAAAGCCTCTAAAATTCTATTCAGGTCAGACTTAGTATCAGGCCATATTATTATTTCGAACAATCTAGAGGCGTATGTCACATAGCATAGTGTTTCTCTGTCCATTGTAGAAAGAAACCCATTGGCAGACACAATTAAACATGACAGACATTCAGGACACTTACTGCCTTCAGACCTTTTGAAATAATCTAATTTTAAAAACAGATTAATTCTTGAGAAAGCTTTTGGAAGGCAATGGCAATATATTTATCACTAATGGCTCTCTGAAAGTCACTAAAATCTCACTGAGGCTTTTTTTTCATGTGGATTGCAAATGACTTATTAGACTTATTTAAAAAATTTATTTCTATGTTTCACAGTAGACCTTGTGGCTATACAGTGCAGAGTATTAAAAGATAAGAAAGGGCTAGTGATATCTCTGACATCCATATGCACTTAGAACGCCCTTTTTCCATACTAATGTCTTTTTAATGCCATTTCATTTCCACAGTGCAGAGCTTAAAATTCCTACCTGGAAAACACAAGACTGGGAAAGAGCTAATTATTGCATCAGACTGTTGCAATGGCTCCTTAATGATGATTGTGATTCATAATTTTAAGCTGATTGAGAAATGAAAACAATATGGTTGAATAAGTACTTAAATGGTATTATTCGTCTCAAATAAATCACCTAAAATGTAATGTAAAAATAAAATGTTACATCAGTGCTTTTTGAAAGTATCAATACATATATGGTTACACAGAAATGTAAACAAAATGGTAGAACTTCAGTTAAAGTAAAATCAAATACATGACTATACACCTGTGGATTTCAATATTTATCAGTTTTATCTCATATTCATTCAGTGGTTGTATTAAAGTGCAAAATTGTTGTGTTTGAAAATTTACATACTCATTATGGAGATTAATGCCATGGCAATTACTTTTAATGTTTTATTTTAACTGATCCTTCAGGGTTACTGCACAATATCCATTGCTGCACATGTGTTCTTTTCCTAAAAATGACAGATTCAAATTTATACATAGATATAGATATAGAACTAAACTAGATCTAATAGTTCATACAATGTCCCTTAAAGTAACACTATGTAGTACATTGATCTCAGCATCAGCATCACATAAAAAAATACATGTGTAAATGTATGGAAAGGCCAAATAATCGTCCATATGATACTGCAGTTGTTTTGACATATAATTTGAAATAATTTCATCATCATTTTGTCAGTTGCTATGTGATTATCAAATCTCAAAGCATGGTTTCACAAAAAATATGTAAAATTGAAATACACTCAAGGGGGAGCCCAGGAGGAAAATAACCAATTCTTATATTGTGTTGCTTCAATCTGTATTAGGACAGGATTAGTTTCTTGGTGCAACATCCTTTTTTGCATTTCTTCAATGATAAGCCTCTCATACTTTGATGGCAATAACATCACCGGGGGTTGAGCAACTTTAGAAAGTTTAATTCACATTGTCTCTTGATCACAATCACAACAGCTGTGTTCAAATGGTCAAGGATACTGGTTCCAACAACAATTTGATTAAGTTTTTGCTTACTTCTGTATAATTATGATCTTGGCTGTGACTGAAATTGATCCCTATTCCCTCATTAGTATTGTGCTACATCCATCCATCTATTTTCTGAACTGCTTATTCCTGAATACGGTCACGAACCCAGGTCCTTCTTGCTGTGAGGCAACAGCGCTATACACTGCACCACCGTGCCACCCTCTATTGTGCTACAGTATATAGAAATAGATTATTTAGTTTATTAAGTATAGGTAGAAACACAGATTTGGACACTTCCTCATCAACAATGCATGACGGCACCAGTTTCATTAGCAAGCACAAGTGTCTGTGCTGTGTTTAATCTCCATGCACACACAAACTGAATTCTAAATTAAAGTAAGTAAAACTCTGCCCTGTTCATGGAATAATTCTTGATTGTTACTTATAAACATAAGCGTCCCATTAATCGACTAACATTGTATGAGAAAACATCTGAACTTCACAGCATCCAGTGACTCGTAAGTATCGCTGACATAGCTAGCAGCTATATGAGAAAAAGTCTTCCGCTCCATTCATTCCAATGTGCTGCTAAGTAATGGGAATTCAGCTCATGCAGTGAGTTATGATGTTTACTATAATTTATTAGTGAATTGTGGGAGGATAAACAGCCCTCAAAATCATGTTTGAATTCCACTTTACGAATCGGACAATTAGAGAAAAATGTCTGACACTCTTTAGTCCCCTAAAATGTTAAGGTATCCATTTCAGTCACAATCTCTGTGTGTATTTTCGAGCACTCTCTCAAAAAGAAAAGATGATTTAATAAATAAATAAAAATTCAAAAGTCCAGTATTCACACCTTTCATATTCAGGCTGACAGTATAAATGTCTCACCATAATTGTATATTCTGAAATGCATTTCTTTGAAATAATTTTATACTGAACAAACCCATCTTTAACAGTTGGTTCTATTCTGTAAACATTCTGGGACTTGGCCCTATGCATTTATACATTTTCTGTACTCAGCTCTTAACACAAAATACTGGCGGAGGCCCAGTCTGACCAGCCTATGAGTCACATCTTTTAAAAGCTTCGACCACAGCATCCAGCCTGCCAGCGCCCAATATTCCTGATTAAACCAGGATGGACACCAGAGATATGGAGCCAAAAAGCCTTTTATTTTTTAAATATTCATCACTCTGACGTGTATTTAATCCTATTTTCAAAAAGAGGGAGGGGGTACTGTAGTGGAAGCATTTCAATGGAAAATGCAATCATAAATGCAGTTACTATAAACCACCCCCCACCCCCCAAAACACACATCCTCACTCTCCATGTCTGGTTATGATGCTATTTTTTTCCTCCATGTCTCTGTTTACTCTTCCTCTTACTCTTGCTTGGTAGTTAACCAGAATGTTTTGAGCTTTAGACCAACGTAAGTAAGTAGGTGGTGCTTAAACTTTAATCCCATTTACATTTATGGAAAATTGATTGCTCAATTGTATTGCAAATGGTCACTCAGACAGTCCATTATAAAGGAAAATAGGATTGACAAGGCAGTGCAAACTCAGAGCTGCTATTTCCAGCTTCTCATAGACCATGTAAGATGGTGTACACTTGCTTCTCCATTAAAGCCTTAAAAGTCAAGACGTATTGTTCTCATTTTGCCATACTAATTGAAAGTACACTCCTCATCAAAATATAACATTTTAACAACGATTCAGGATAACTTTGCAAACACCTATCAACCTGGGATAACATTCCCCTTCAAGAAATGCACTTTACCTTTATTATTTGTTCTCTTGGTATATTTTTAACTAGCACTTAATTTGACCTTATTCTACTTTCTCTTGTATTGCTGTTAGTGGTTGTGTTTCTTGTTCAGAAATTTCTTTGAACTGCAACTGTATGAAAATGCATGATGATGTTAATTATCAGTAAGGTTTATTATCACTATTGGGGTTCCTGAGTGGGGCAGCTGTTGAATCATTGGCCTAATCACAAAGAGATTGAGAGTTTGATTCCTGTTGATGCCATAGCCACTTCAGTGCAGTGCTAGGCAATATGGGCATCTATTAGCTCAGTGATCTCCAACCCTGGTCCTGGAGTCCTACTGTCCTATGTATTTTGTGTTTTTCTTGCTCCTAGAACACCTGACTCATTAGGCAACTTATTACCAAGCATTTGTATGTTCAGGGTAATGGCCAACCAGCACCAGGGTTGGGCCAGCGTTAACCACTGTGTTAACTGACAGAACTGGACCTTGGCTTAGTGAGTATAGCTATCTAATGATGTTATGCTGGCAAGTTCAAAAAGTTTAAAAATAAGATTGACTGGCTTTATATGACTCTTCAGAAGCACGTCCTAGTGGCTTGAAATGGGAAAATACCCATTTACCCCTTCAAATCAGGCATCCTCTTTCCTGGTACTGGACTTGGATTACCCACCCCTGCCTTGAATAGCTGCCTACCTACCTTCCTTTACTTGTATTATTACATGTACAAAATTTACACAGACCTTAATGATCTGATACTATTATCTGATACCATAATCACCACTATCAAACCATGGTCATTACTTATGGATACTTAATTGTTACAGCAGTCTCTGAAATTGCCTTTTTTTGCAATGTATGAGAAGTGATGTATATTGTGAGCCTGGTTCCTTCAGTTCTGAGGGAGTTTTTTTTTTTACTGATGTTCTTTTTCTTATTTAGGAGTTCTCTAAATCTACTTTGTGACAAAGAATACAAATAAAAAAACAAACAAATATATTGGTTTTGATTTGATTACAATGGCAATTTCCATCAAATTGTCTACATGATATTGTATTGATTGAAGGCATAATTCTTATCAAATTGCTCCATGATTTTATGAAGGTCAATAACTGCACTTTAAAGGTTAAACTCAGCAAATGGGTTTTTGTAACCTCTTAGGTGTTGCATGTGCATAATGTAAAATTCCCTGGATTAATGTGGATCCAGGCATTACAGTGTCAATTCAGGTTTGTGTTGAATTGTCAAAACAATTATACTGGCAGTGTATAATAGCATGTGCAAAAAACAGAACAGCTTTCGAAAGCACTTAAGGTACAAGCCCCTCCTTTTCTGTAACAGCAGTAAACATGCAAAGCGTGCAATTTGTCCAACACAATAGAACCATAAGCTTATTTAAATGCTACAACAGCACTGTTGTCCCCTATTTTCCCCCTTCCATATCTTGCTAATTAGACAAATGTAGCCTGAAACCAGATGTTCCAGTGGCAATTCGTTTATTGTCAGTTCTTAATGTGGACCCCCTGCAGAACACATTTGCATTGTATGTCACCGTTTAGGGCACTCACTCATGAATGCATAAAGATATGAACCAAGGGCCAGGGCTAGTTTAGAGAACTGCAGAGAACACACAGCTTTTGAGGAAGTGACTGAAAAATCTAAATTGCCTGCAAACTTTCTTTCTCAAATGTATTTCATAAGCATATCTTGGATGCAATCATTGCTCATAGGGAGATGGAGGCGGGATTTAATCTGACAAGCCTTCACCATAAATACATCTAGCTTCTATTCAACTAATGCAGCACTCCAAAAGAATTCCAACAGGGGTCTGATAGAAAATGCTCCATGTCCTTGGGTGGTGTTCCCATGTCCCTGGCAGAGTAATTTAAGAGAATTAGAGACTATTATTTGTGTGAGAATGGTTTAGGTAGTTTGTAAATGGCAAGAGATTTGTCAATCGATCCCATTGGATTTTCTACTCAGTTCTTTGTGTTCCCCATGGCTATTGAAAGGTGCCTCTTGATCTTGAAGGAAACTATTCATTTGCTTTAATTACTGGCATTAAAAGGTGTAATGGAATCTAGGCCTTAGATAACTCCATCTCCTCTCTACTGTTTAAAATATTGTAATCCAGTCAGACACATCACAGTTCATCTTCTTATTTTAATGATTACTTTGAATTATGTTTGAATTACAACACAAAATTAAATTCATCTAGACCAAATCCTAAATTGAATTAAAACTGTAAATGCAAAGTTTATAGTTGTCTATTATATAACTGCCCTATATACATCATATATAAAAATATTTGATCACCTGTGTTAACGATATTAACAATTCCACAATAATAACTCACCATTAAATCTCAAATATTAGTTTTGCACAATACATTCAATTTGTGTCCCAACAATGACAAATAACATTATTGCTGCTTATTTCTAAGCTAAGGTTTAATTTTGAGAAATTATCACTTAATTGTATGTAATGCAAAGTAGCAAAGAAGCAGGGAGGGGGATAGGACATAGTATCAGCAAAGTGGCTGTAATGTAATAAGCAGTCTCTGCTTAATGGAGTCAGGCCCTCCATTTAAGAGAATAAAGGCAATGGTATGTATGCTCTCTCCTGCAGGGGCTGGCCATGCATATAAATCAGCATCACATCAGCTGAGTGGGTGGCCAGCCTTCACTGGGTGTAGAGATTGCTGAAGAGAAGCTTTAGCAGATATGTTGCTGTGTGTGTGTGTGTGTGTGTGTGTGTGTGTGTGTGTGTGTGTGTGTGTGTGTGTGTGCTGTTTTGTGCCATTGTTGTGTTCCGTCACAATTGCTGTGTTTCATGTCATCACCAGCCTCAATATATCTGAAGTTCTCTCTCACACATGCACAGACCTTACACACTTTTCTAAGGTCTACCACATAAGAAATATAATAATATATGCAGAAATAATATAGATAGATGTTATATATAGAAATATACAGTGGCACTGAAAATTAGGACACCCCTAATGAACAGTTAATTACAGTGAATATGAAATAATCTCCAAAAGGCATAATTTTAAAGATGAAATACATTCTTCAACATTATAAGCAATGTATTATTTTGGTTTAGTACAATTTTAGAGTGAAAACTGGAAAGGAGTACCCTACAAAAGTGTGAGAATCAGATAACGTTGACCAAGGTCTCAGACCTTAACTATCCTGTTATGATTATGGCTTGTTCACAGTAATCATTATGAAGTCAGGTGATAATAATTGAAAGCTTTATAAATACTCAGACTCCTCTAACCTAGTTCCAAAAAACAGCAGTTTGAGTTCTTCTAAGCAGCTGCCTAGCATCCTGAAAATGAAAATGGTTGAGGCCCACAAAGTAGGAGAAAGCTATAAGAAGATAGCAAAGCATTTTCATTTTGCCATTTCCTCAGTTCAAAATGTAGATCAGAAATGGCAATTAACAGGAACTGTGGAGGTCAAGGCCTTAGGTAGATGAGAACCCCTGTTTAACTGCAAAAGATCTTCAGGAAAATTGAGCAGACTCATTATTCATTGTTCAGTAACAGAAGACATCTCCTGTATCCTCACCACATAATTCAGTGTGAAAAATTTATAATAGAACATCTTTCAAACAAGAAATGAAAGAGTCTTGTCTGGCTACAAAAAGTGTTTACTTGCAAAACAGGGTGCTACGAGGTACTTAGCAAGCAAGGTGCCCAAAGTTTTGCCTCAGGCCCTTTTCATTTTTGTTATTTTGAAAATGTAAAAGATGAAAATATTTTTTATATATTATATATTATATATATATATATATATATATATATATATATATATATATATATATATATATAAAGACAGAGAGAGACAGAGAGAGAGAGAGGTGGGAATAACAATGCACAGTCATGGCCAAATATATTTGCTTCCCTGCACAAAATGAACCACATCTCACAGAAATGTGTTGCAGTTGCTTTGGTTTGTACATGTGATTTTGTTTGCATTGGAACAAAAAATGTCAAATAACATAATTCCTCACAGGAGTCCAGGAATAGACTGGTGAAAATTATTGACACAAGGCAAAAATGGAATTTCAACCATGTTTATGTTCAACCAGTTTACATAGTTGACTGAATGTATGTGTTTCTATACCACACTGAGAATAGAGCAAATAATTCTCTTGTTTTACCAAAATTATTATTATTATTATTATTATTATTATTATTATTATTATTATTATTATTATTATTATTATTATTATTATATTGCATTTCTTTACATCAAAACTTACAGAACATGCAAAGCTAAAAAATGAATTGTCTGTGTTGGGTTGACTGAAAATGTGTTCCACCTGGCATGACTTGCAATGCAATTAAAATCTAGGCCATTTAAACACATGGATAACACAAATAATTACATGTGAATAATAAAGCTGTTCAAAAGTGAAAACTTTACATTTTAAAGGTTAAAATAGATATCAAACTAGGTTTGCTAAACACAATAAAGTAATGTCCTTAATCTCAGTCCTGAAAACTACAATATTGTTCCTCACAATACACACAGTCGTATCAGTGATGATGATGATGATGATGATCATAGTGCTGTAACTGCATGCACAGTTTTTAAAAAATGAAGCAAAACACAGATATGTTGGGTTTTTTTATGTGCTTTGATATTGTATGTATACTGCATAGAAATACCCTTTGAATATTACAGCAAAATGGCAATTGTTTCACAAATCTCTCTCTCTCTTTCTCTCAGGCACCTCAGCAGATGGGCCGTTTGCCATTCTACAGGTATGAGCAACCCCTCGTGGACTACTGCCAGGCCCACCAGCCTCTGCACATCAGCATGGGCTACAATCCCTCAGTCCAGGCTGTGGAGGGGCGGGGGACACGAGAGCACACCATTGTCCCCAGCTCCAGCCTCCTCCCCTCCATGCCTGCAGCCTCCTCTATCAGCCTGCCACAGTGAGCGCCACCTGGGAAAAGACTGACTCACCCACGTCTTTTCCCCGTTTCTCTACCCCTGTCCTCAGTGGATGTCACCAGAGGACTAAATTCTTCATCCCTGGAGTGAACAGGACTTGACTGACTCTTTGGGGAAATGGATGTAGGGCAGGGTGTTACAGAGCAGAGAAATTGAAATTTTTATTCATAATCCTTCAGAGGATACGCAGAGGCTTTTCTGGTTTGTGTGAGGAGCGGAGATTTGTCAATTCATGCAATGAGATTTGATAATGTGATAAAGTGTTTTCTCCTAACCCTTTACCCACTATTTAGCTTTTCGGTTATCCCTTAGAAGCCTAGAGCTATTACTGTCTTTCTATTAAATCTTGCTTAGAAATACACTCTACACTTCACAATTTCTCGACATTAAAATTAGAATTAAGGATGTACTTACAAAAAGACATTGTGTCAAATAAAAGTTTAAAATGTGAACAACTTACTGAATTCATTGGTTTTAATGAGCTGGGTATAACAAATAACGAAATCTCCGATAGCTACAGCTTCTAAGGGTTAAATTTATTGCCTGATTGTTTGTGACATGGTTGCATATAATGCAAAAGCTGAAAGGCTTTGCCATGATTAATAACCATTATTGCTCGCATTGACTCAACTATATCGAGTGTACACATTTTGATAAATGAATGTTGGCGTTTTCCCAGAGTAAGTAATTAAATAAGAAGTGTTCATTAAGTTGAATTGAGGGGGAAACAGAGCAATGAGAGACGGAATCGCTGAACAAATTAAAGTTTAGCCGAGCTCAAAAGAGTTCCTTTCAGCTTTCTCTAATGAGACTGCCAGCCAGGGAGGCTCATGGCCCATCAAGCCTGTCATGAGTGCATTACGCAGAATGAGCTACCCAAATTCAATTATTCAAGGTGAGATGAGAAAAAGTTACTTGGTAAATGGGTCATACCATGTGTATTGCTCCAGAAATTGTCCATACTTTTGATTTGTTATTTCATTGTTGGTTGTTTATTTTATGTTCTTGTTCTTTGGAGGAAAAAAATATGCCATGTAAATATCAAAAAAGTCATCTAGTCATGTGCCTTTTCTTGTTAAATGAGTTATTGCTAATCATGTTATAAAGACTTCCCTTTTCCAACATTAAAGGAATATTCCATTGATTCTCAAACTAATCTTTATCTGCAGCATCTATAGCATGTGGTTATTACCACAGAGAATAATGTCCCTATACTTAGTAAAAGAACCAGATACATTGAGGTGATACCCCATGTACCATCATCTACCATAAAAGAGAGACTGCACTAGTTTGACTTTCATTGGAGGTGTGCAAGGAGGAAACCCTTGCTGTCCAAAAAAAAAAAAAAACATCAGGGCAAGACTTAAGTTTGCCAGAGAACACCTAGACGAAGACCAGGTCTTCTGGAATAATGTGCTTTGGACAGATAACTCCAATGTTGAATGGGCACAGTAACAGAAGACATGTTTGGTGTAAACCAAACATAGCATTTGCGCACAAGAACCTCATACCAACTGTGAAGCATGGTGGTTGAAGTATCATGGTTTAGGGACACTTTGCTGCAGCAGGGCCTGAACATCACATAGCTGAAAGAATTTCTCATGGAGTGGGAAAATCTTTCTTACAGTCATTGTCAGACAATGGTAGATGGTTATAGGAAACATCTAACTGACATTTCAGCCAAAGAAGGAAATACCAGCTATTAGGTGTCTAATATGGTGTCTTAGCTTTTTCCTCACAAGAAAAGTGATTCTATTAATAACATTTTGATACATTTTAATTTGTAGAAGACAATTCTTCAGTTTTATGTGTTGTTATATCACCTCCATCTCTTAATATTGTTACAATGAAGATCAAATGTCTATATGTTTAAATATATCAAATGTCTAACTTTTCACATGACTGTATTAGGAGGAAAACTGTGGAGTAAAACTTTAGTGACCGAGAGTAAATTTGCACATATGTGGGTTATTTTTTTCCCTGTTGTTAAGTACCTTTGTCCAGTATTTAATCTCAAATGAGTGCTTTACATATGGATGTATTTGGTGTACAACCAGATTGAACTGAAACTCATCCTGAAGTCACCTCGTCTGCCCACTGCGGCCTGTTTTACAGTGACGGTGAATCTATCAACTGCTTCTTTTCCACTTCTACACACTCTTCTTCAGAGGAGCCCCAAAATGATATCAAAATGGGATTTCTTTTCTTTTTTTTTTATTTGACAACTCACATTCCACACACAGAGACAGTGTAAATGTGGGGGGCAAGGGAAGCACCCCTACATTGTACCTTGGACCTGTTTGTCTTGTAAATAACCTGTAATTTAAAAAAAAGGATGTCTGCTTCTTCAAAAATGCTATCTTGTGACCTAGAAGAGAAGCCTTATCTTTATTCAAGGTGAGCAAGGTGTGTGTGTGTGTGTGTGTGTGTGTGTGTGTGTGTGTGTGTGTGTGTGTGTGTGTGTGTGTGAGATTACATGCATGTTTGTCTGAAAGATATAGAGATGGACTGCATATTTTGGAATATTAGGCTTGCTATTTTAAATGTTGAGATGTTTAGTTTTTATTTTATTTTATATTATTATTATAACTATTGTTATTATTAATAATAAGAACTTTTTTCCCATTTCAAATAATTACTACATTATGTTGTTTGCACATGTCAGCTAAGACTATGCGCTGGAAATCACTTCATTATCAACTGGACATGTTTTTTTCCTCCCACCAAATGTTTTATACAAAGTATTTATGTGATGACAAAAAGAGAAAGAGCTCATGTATGTCTTTGTTCTTACACTCATCTTTGTAAGCACTGATCAGTTTCTGTTGTGAATGGACAGGGGTGAGTTTCCCAAAAACAGTCTTATTGAAAAATAAACGAATGAAGGAAGAGCTCTGTAAAGGAAAACTTAACATGTGCCCTTGACGAACCTCTTCGTTACATCTCTCATTATTATTATTGTTATTATTATTATTATTATTATTATTATTATTATTATTATTATTATTAATAATAATAATAATAATAATAATAACAATAACAATAATAATAACAATAACAATAACAATAGTCATTTCTATATTTATGTTTATTTTTTATTCTCCTTTATTATTTATCCTCCTTTACTTACTTACTTTACTTATCAGGCCACTGCTTTAATAGTCATCTCAGATCACTTTAATCCATATCAATATACTTATTATATGTAATATTTATAGTAGTATTATAGCGTGTGTTTTTTTTGTTTGTTTTTTTTGAATGTCAATAGACAAATTCTAATTCTAACCTGTGGTCAAATTACATGCATTGGTTCAAAGAGAAAATCTGAATAAATCCTACACATTAAACAGACTTAAATTTTTCTGCATATTTTAGACTCTATATATATTGCAAAAAAAACCCTTCTTGATTCGATTATTTTGGTGAATGTGTATACATAGTGCCTTGAAAAAGTATTCATACCCCTTTCATACATATTTTTTCATGTTACACCCATAAACAAATGTATTTTATTTGAGTTTTATGTGACAGACCAACACACAGTAGCAAGTATTTGTGAAGTGAAAAGAAAATGAATGTGGTTTTCAAAATAAATAAAACATTTATTTTGACAAGTGTGGTGAGCCTTGTATTCAGGCCCCTGTACTCTGATACCCCTAAATAAAATCGAGTGTGACCAACTGCGTTCAGAAGTCATCTAATTAGTAAACAGAGTCCACCCGTGTGTAATTTATTCTCTGTTCGGCCAAGGAGAGCACTAATTAGAGAGGCAGCAAAGAGGCCCATGGTCACTCTGGAGGAGCTGCAGAGATCCTCAGCTCAGGTGGGAGAATCTGTCCACAGGAAAACTTTTTATGTAATCATGTTCACAAATGTGGCCTTTATAGAAGAGTGGCAAAAAGAAGGCCATTTTTGAAAACTTTTTGCAGTTTGCCAAAAGCCACAGCACACATGGAAGAATGTCAAATTAGACCAAATTTGAACTTTTTGGCCTAAATCCAAAATACTGTGTGGCAGAATACTAACACCACACATCACCCTGAACACACAACATCATGCTGTAGGAATGGTTTTCTTTAGAAGGGGCATGGAAAGGGAAGCTGGTCAGAATTGATGGGGAGATGGATGGGGCTAAATACAGGGAAGTCCTGGAGGAAACATGTATAATTTCTTGCTACTTTGTGTTGGCCTATAACATAAAATCCTAATAAAATACATTTAAGATTGTGGGTGTAACATTAAAAAATATGGAAGTTCAAGGGGTGTGAATACTTTTTAAGCCACTGTATATAAGTTGCTCTTGTAGCTTTGGCTGCTCACAATTTTTTTGGGATGTTTTACAAATTTACAAAGCTTTTGGGAAACTCACTTCAGGTTATTTGAATTCTGTGACTGTGTCCTCTGTATACTAGCAATCAGGTCAAAGTATTTCATTTTGTCTATACCCAAGTTATAAACCATAAACTTTGACAGTCAAACAGTGTTTCTTTATTATTCCTGAGCATACATAAGCTTGATGATTTTGTTCAAAATGGTGGCAACTCACAGTGCTCTCACTAATTTTTCACACATTTTTACAACCCCTTGTGAATTCTCTAAATTGTACACACTCTGGGCCTCCCATGGCGTCTTCACACTACACCATAAAACTGTAGCAGTTGAGCTTGACCAGTCAACTGCATGATAAACAGACACTACAACCAGGGGTGCTGTAATGGGAGAGCAGGATGAGAGTCCTAACCAAGTGATATTGCACCAGCCCTTAAATATGGAGGAGGGGTGGCTCCTCTCAAACACACACATCCATATTACCATCCACTAGGGGCTGCCATATTGATATAGGTGCTTCTGAGAACTATCCAGTGAGGCATACCTATAGTGATAAAACCAAAACACAAGAAATACAAGATTGAAGATTGAAATACAAGATTGAAAAATAAAAAATAAGAGTCCATGCAAAACTTCCAACAATTGAAACCTAAGTCACTCTGAATATAATTGTCAGCCAAATGATGTAAATGTACTTTTCAGAGCGATGGCTGGGTAATGGCTACACAGTACTTGCTCATCCTCCATAACAGACTGATGCCTCTGTGTTGTGGTTGTGTTTAGAAGAAGAGACTATGTAAGACCCGTATGTTTTAGCTTTTAGCAAGTTTTGCACTTGTCCCATTGGAATTTTGTAAAATTAAGAGTCAGGATAGGCCTGTAAGTTTCCAGGAGGTAATTTACAAAAGCCTTGCAGTGGTATATTTCAAACTACGTCTTTTTATGCCCCTCCGCCTCTCACCTACAATGGCACATACAATTTAAGTCTTTTATCAGATGCAGTCGCAGCACACATTACTCTGAAACATCAGATGTTCTAATCCTTCTGTTCTCTGGTATTTTTTTACAAGGATTAAACTGACGTCATTGTATCGCACACCTGTAAATAATTGATATGATGTGAAGCAACTTCAATTCCATAATGTGATTTATACCCACAGTAGCCTACCTGGTAAAGATCCGGAGCACGCCCGATAATCATTCACAATGTCATCTTTCATCTCTTTCCAGCACACTTTCTAATGCACCTATCTATTGGTATGGATGATCATAGGGGGCAAAAGAGCAGATACAAGAGCAGAGGCTTTTAACAGTGCTTTGATTCTACCCCCAAGGGCTCCCTCATTTGCCTCTTTCTCTGTACAAAATGAGTGCTTTCTTTCACTGATGCCTTGTGTCTCTGCATGGAACTAAGCTGACTATTAAATTGGCCTGCACGTTGAAGGAATGTTGCATATCAGATTTATACTGAACTCAGCAGAGGTCATCTACATTTACATTTCCTAAAATGTTTCTGATGTGTTATTTTAATAATTCAAGAATGTCAACAAATGTATGAGTTCTATAGGTGCTTGTTTTAATATCTTCATTATAAGAAATCTCTCAGCATCTAGTCTAAAGAAGCTCTGCCACTACATGTATGCATGCTCATTGCCAAGGTAATGACACTGGAAACATGAGGAACCAACAGAGGGATGGTTTTAGTAGTAGTGTAGATATTAATAAGAAGCTTAGTGTTGAAGTCAAACATGTAGCTAGCTAGTTGTCCAAGCTGAAGAGTAGCTTACTCTAGCAGACAGTGAGAAAGTGATGGAGTGTTCTTTAAAAGAAATTGGTAATGGTACTTATAGCGATAACTAAGCTAGCCTGGAACATAGACTAAGCCATCCTCTGCTTGACAACTACCTAGATCAGTGTTTGGCTTCAGCACTGAGCTTACTTTTACTTTTCTGACATTTAGCAGATGCTCTTATCCAGAGTGACTTACAAAGTTACTGCTTCTACAGAGCTTCTTCTCAAAACCTACAGTACTACTAAAAATATACCATTTTATTTTAGTAAGAGTGTCTGTAAAGTCTATATATTTACCCTTACTGAGGTTAACTAACCCTCAACCAGTAAACGCTGTGGGTACCTTATAGAAAAGCACAGTAAACTGTCTTCATAGGACTGGAAACCTCACCAAACTGCCCCACTCAAAAGCAGTTAAGATGTTAAAGCAGGTGTCATACAGTGTCATTTTAATGAGCTCTATCTTTTATAGGCATTCGTAGTATTTTGAATCCTTAAGGCCCATGTAATTTAAATGATTCTGTGACATTCAGAGGTGCAAATGTATGCAAAGCAAAATATACAATTTTGAAAAATTCTATTTTTCTGTGGAAAATGGAATTTCCTAATAAGGGCATGGTTCCACCTGCTGCAATATGATAAAATAATTAAGAACATCTCCAAATTGAATCTTAATTAAATAATTTTAATCAGTGTATCTTTAGAACTGGCACACAGTGATTGACTGGCCATCAGGAGAACAAGGAAAAATCTTGATGGGCTACACACACGCACGCACGCACGCACACGCACACACAACCCTGATCAAAAGGGACCAACACCCCACCCCTTTGGCTGCCATGTTAATTAATTGTTTTAATTATCAGTTATCTTTTTAAGTCCAGAAAAAAGACATTAGTACATTCCTAATTTTCAGTTTTATTTTGACTGCTGCTGTCAAATTAAAAAGGCAAGGAGTTAAAACTTATGTATGGAACATCACAATCAGCAGCCCAACCTAGAAATGAGTCCTGCAATTTGATTCAGTTTGCTTAAAGAAGTACATGGTGTATACACATACATACTATCATCTGTATGCTCCAGTTGTTCTTCTCATTCACAAACTGAACTGGAAGTAATATCATACTTATGTCTACATGTGACAGATCAGATTCTGTGTCAGTGTCAGTTCTGGTTGTTATACTAACTGGCTGTGAATCCATACTTCATAAAACAAAGCACCACAAGGACATGCTTTTCAAAGTCATGAGGACATCCTTTCTGAATAATTCAATGAAGACAACAACTTTGAATAATTCAAGGACAATACATAACCTGAAGCAAATTATCAGCTGAAAGAAAGCCTCTGGATGACTTTTAAACCAGTTACATGCACCACAGAGATGCATTCAAAGTTTGGCAGGCAATTGGAGTACAGGCAACTGAACATTTAGCAAAATTCAAAAACTTGTACTCACAAATGGATCCTGCTTATTCAACTGAAAAAGAATTTTGCGGCAAATGTGTATCAGCTCCCTAAAACAGAAACCTTTATTTACAACTCTGTGCCATGAGGTTTGATTCTATGCAAGCAAGTGTCTATAACACTGGTTTTCAATTCGAGCCAATACAATATTATTCTCATTCTTTAGGAATCTGTAGCAAAACACTGCCAAAAATACTCAGAAACTGGCCTTGTTAAATGGTTTGAATGAGTAAAAAAAAAAAAGTTCTGCATCTGGAAAGTATTCACAGGGCTTCACTTTTTGCAAATTTTATGTTATGTTGCAGCCTTATTCCCAAATGGATTCAATTCATTTTCCTCCACAAAATTCTACACACAATACCCCACAATAACAAAGTGAGAAACGTGTGTTTTGCAAATTTATTAAAAGTAAAAACACAAAAAAATAATGTACGTAAGTATTCACAGCCTTTGCCGTGACACTCAACATTGAGCTCAGTCGCATCTTGTTTCCGCTTGTCATCCTTCAGATGTTTCTACAGCTTGATAGAACACCTGTAGTATACAGTGGGGAAAATAAGTATTTAGTCAGTCACCAATTGTGCAAGTTCTCCCACTTAAAAAGATGAGAGAGGCCGTTAATTGACATCATAGGTAGACCTCAACTATGAGAGACAAAATGTGAAAAAAAAAATGAGAAAATCATTTGGTCTGACTTTTAATGAATTTATTTGCAAATAATGGTGGAAAATAAGTATTTGGTCAATAACAAAAGTTCATCTCAATACTTTGTTGTATATCCTCTGTTGGCAATGACAGAGGTCAAACGTTTTCTGTAAGTCTTCACAAGGTTGGCACACACTGTTGCTGGTATGTTGGCCCATTCCTCCATGCAGATCTCCTCTAGAGCAGTGATGTTTTGGGGCTGTCGGCGGGCAACACGGACTTTTAACTCCCTCCAAAGGTTTTTGATGGGGTTGAGATCGGGAGACTGGCTAGGCCACTCCAGGTCTTTGAAATGTTTCTTATGAAGCCACTCCTTTGTTGCCCTGGCAGTGTGCTTGGGATCATTGTCATGTTGAAAGACCCAGCCACGTTTCATCTTCATTGCCCTTGCTGATGGAAGGAGGTTTGCACCCAAAATCTCACAATACATGGCCCCATTCATTCTTTCATGTACACGGACCAGTCGTCCCGGTCCCTTTGCAGAGAAACAGCCCCAAAGCATGATGTTGCCACCCCCATGCTTCACAGTTAGTATGGTGTTCTTTGGATGCAACTCCGCATTCACTGTCCTCCAAACACGACGAGTTGTGTTTTTACCAAATAGTTCTACTTTACAGGTCTGTGACAGCCAGAAATCTTGCTTGTTTGTAGGTGACCAAATACTTATTTTCCACCATTATTTGCAAATAAATTCTTTAAAAGTCAGACAAAATTATTTTCTCAATTTTTTTTTCACATTTTGTCTCTCATAGTTGAGGTCTATCTATGATGTCAATTACAGGCCTCTCATCTTTTTAAGTGGGAGAACTTGCACAATTGGTGACTGACTAAATACTTATTTTCCTCACTGTATTCAGTTGATTGGACATGATTTGGAAAGGCACACACTTTTTTATATAAGGTCCCGTAGTATACATTGCATGTCAGAGCACAAACCAAGCAATGAAGTCTAAGGAATTGTCTGTAGACCTTGAATCAAGACAAGAGGAAGGGTACAGATTTTTTCTTTGCTCTGTAGAGAGAGGAGAACCTTATAGAAGTATGTTAGAGTGGCCAGACAGAAGCCACTCCTCAGTAAAAGGCATATGACAGCCCATCTGGAGTTTGCCAAAAGGTACCTAAAGGACTCTCAGACCATGAGAAACAAAAAGATTGAACTTGTTGGATTGAATGCCAAGCATGTCTGGAGGAGACCAGGCACTGCTCATCACCGAGCCAATACCATTCCTAAAGTGAAGCATGGTGGTGGCAGAGTCATGCTGTGGAGATGCGTTTCTGCAGCAGGAACTGGGAGTCTGCTCAGGGTTGAGGAAAAGATGATTGCAATGATGAACAGAGACAAAGAAGTGGCTTTGGGGCAGCTTCAGGTTAGCTTCAGACAAAACTGAAGAACAATACTGAAAAAATAATTACAGTTAAAAGACATGTCTAGGCTTCATAACTCAGGATCTGAATAACCTACACACTTGATGCACATATCATAAATTACAAGACTTATCCTATATAATTCAATGTTATGTCATGAAATATCAGTAATTTAGCTTAGAAAACAGCAATTTTTCATCACTGCCAACTTAATTAAATCACAGTTTAAATGCCAAAGGAGCCTTGCACGTTTACTGCTCTGTCCATGTATGCATGCTCAGCCTGCATGCAGACTCTGACTGATCACCAAGAGGGGGTAGGGCTAATGACATCACTGACCCAGATATTGGGTTATAGAGGAAAATGAGAAGGAACTGTTTACTCTCTTTTTTTGCTTACACACTGTTCAAAATTCAGAATAAAAGTCCTAAGAACGCATACATAACAAAAATAATAAAGGACATTCATGTTTTGTTTTGTTTTATTTGGATAAGTATATTTTACAGAATGTATTATAAATATCTTGGGGAATCTAATCATTGCAAATAACTGTTCCAACAACATTAAAGAGGAGGATTTACTCCATATTAGTGGAAAAATATACAAATTATGGTAAAAATATGGTAAAATTCATATGAATTTGAATTCTAAAGGTTAAACACAAGAAACATACCAGAAAAGATAGAAGATAAAGGGAAATGATAAAAGCCATGGCTGAAATCTGCCCATCCTGATCCTGGCAATCAAAAAATACCTATTCACTAACTGTTAGCTAGTTAATTAAATATCAAGCTGTTAGCTATGAAACACTAAAGATAGTATTTTTTCTATTCTTTTATCTTTAAACACAGTTAATAATATACAACAAATTGCTTTATCTAAAGTCTTCCACTGAGTTGTTGTAGGAATGTAAGGACTTTTGTAGTAAAAAAAATGTTCAATTCCCCAACCATCCACTTCCACACAAGCACTCATGGATATTGGTGGTGGTTGCTGATCAGCAGTGTGGAAGGAAATACATATGAATTTTACTGCAAATGTCCGTCATCTATCCATGCAAGGTTTACAGAGATCTTTTGGTTTCTTCCCAGATTGCACATCGTCATGTCTGAATAGCTGACACAGCCAACAGCTCAGCAGAGATTTTCACAGAATAACAACTCCTCTCGGTTGTGTTCCTTCCAAGCTCACACCCCTGTGTCCCAGCAGAACTCTGACTGATGCTTGGGCTCAACAGAGAATAAATGGTGTCGAAGTTTACAGGAGAGTCCTAAAGCTGAACACTGCCATTTCTTTCCCTAGTATACTCCATCTTCTTTGCAGTTCTATACAAGGTCCCGTCATAGGAGGGACTGGAAGTAGGGAAGGCAGGGCAGCTGTGAAAGGCCCTGATTTCCCCAGGGAGACTGTAGAGAAAGACAGAGCTAGTGAGCTATGCCAACACTCAGATTACTTTGCTCCTGCTGCAGATAGACAGGCCTTGACTCTACAGTAGAAAGGCAGCACTCCTGCCGCCACCTGGGCTATTTTTAAAACCTCAGCGGTGGACCCTGTCCTCTTTCAAGGGTTTTCTGTCCTTCAGGTTGGTCTGAGGATTTGTTTTCAGGGTCAAGGTGTTTTGTACCAACTTCTCTCTCTGCCCCATTCACTTTAGCGGCCATAAATTGTACTCTGATGTTTCATAATGTGAAAGAATCAGACAGTAATTCACTGTAGTAAATGGGGGAGGCTATGCCATTGTCACAGCAAATGTTTACAAAGGTAAATAATAGCACATCCGCTGCAACAAACTGAGGGGAAAGCATGACAAATAGTAGCAACAAGAATGAAAAAAATTACAGTAATTGATTATTTTTTTTCCCTTTTTCCATTACAAGTTTTGTTTTCCTGAATGAAAAAAATGACCCATTCATCAAAGAATAAAAAACATAAAAGTTCACTTTAACTCTTAGAACCCATGATCCACACTTTGTGGGCAGTTACATGAAGTTTTCATTTCTCATGATAAGAGTAACTTTCAGTCATGATACACATACAACTACAAGACTTACCACCATCTAACCATTTCATCATTGTACTAATTATCAATATTAAAATTTTGTTTTTATTTTTACTTAAATGAAGATAACTATATCACTAAACTATATAACTATATAACTAAAAGATATTCTTTATCTAATAATATATATTATTTATTATAAATCAAATAAATTGTCCTTTAAAATAATTATGTTCCAGTAAGTCATGAATTTACAGTATGTTAGATATTGAGCATAGATACCAGATCAGAAATAACATTCAAATTTCATGGTGAAGCCTCATCATCCTCACCTTTTTTTGTGTTGAAGAATGCATAGCCACAGGATATAATTTCTGATATGTGACAGGGAATCGGTTCCTCAATCTTGGCCCACAATCGCCTTCATTTGAAAATTCTGCATGGCATTAATCTTAATGAAGGGCTACACAGATAGAGTTTGAATGCAAGCGATATGAAGTGTCCTTGGCAAGATGAGTGGCAGTCACCCACTTTATTATGCTCACTTTCCTTCCATTGTGGCCCTTATCTCTAGATGGACAATGACGCTGAGTGACCTTCATTGGGCTTGATTCAGATCGCACCATAGTGCCAAGAGAAAAAAGAAACACTTAGACACAAGATTCTACAGAGGCATTTATGTCTCAGCAGTTATGCATGCCAATGGGGTCAAAATGACAAAAGGTGTGAAAATTTAATTTCATGTGGAACGAAAATGTTGTTGTCATATGAGACTGCAAAAAATCATGCTTTTTTTTATAATAGGGACTTCTTCTGTCTTACTGGAAAAGAGATGGTATGATATCCAGACAAAAATGATGGTGAGAGATTAATAAACAGTTTTGTAACTGAAAATGTATCCTTGAAAGGTTGAGTTATTACTTTACTTTTACCAAATGTCCACATTTATAATCTAGATTTTATTTTAATATAAACATGCAAATAATAATAACATAATACTTTAAAAAAAATTGTAAACTGGAGAAGTATACTACTTCAAGGTGAACATATATTAGAAATCACAACATTAACCATGTCAAGGTCAAACAAAGTCAATCAATCAAATCATTCTGATGTTCTTGTTCTATAGAAGCTCTAATATAGCTTATTTTGAAAAGGTTTTTGCAAATCATCCAAATGAGGTGGTTTTTTTAAAACCTCAGACATTAACTTGGTTTGTTCTTGATTGCTGAAGTGAGTAGTGTCACCATGGTGTGATCAAAAGAGCTCTCTGAGAGCTACAGAAAGAAGACTGTTGATGTATATTAGAAATAAGGCACATTTTTTACAAGTGAACATTTACAACTGCCATCAAGTTCAGGCACACACACACAACCTCAACCAAGGGGAAGACTCACATCTGTAAATATGGGTAATACTGGTCAATGAACACAAACTAATGATGCTTTTTTATGTTTCCCAGAGTATTTGCAGCAGTAATGAGTTCACACAGTAAATCATATAATTGGAATAAGCAGCATTGATCATGAATTAGTAAGAGGATGTAAGAATTAAAGTCCTTATTGAACTAGAAAGCATTTTCCCGCTGAAGGACTGAGCAGTCAAAAAATGCCCAGTAGGTTTGTGAGCATTCTTTGTAACCAATTTGGTGTAACCAAGTTCCTATGACTTATTAACTTGCATGACCCAATATTACAACTATAATTTGAAACTGGTAGAGGATCTTTACAAGGTATCAAACATTCATGATAAATAATCCAATAGTGAAGTTGACACTAGAAACAGGAGGCAACAATATTAGTTTTACATACATTCTGAGGCTACACTTCTGACATTTTAGTGTTTGAGTCAACAAAATTATAAAATGTAGGAAAAAATCTCATCATAATAGTCTTCTACACATGTACACACACTTAAAATCTGCATTTCTGATTTTGTTTCAGTCAGATACAACTGAGGAGTAATTAACAGACACTTTTTGGAACACGCACTAAGGAATGCTCTTAAGAGATAATCAACCATATTGGGCATTTTTTTGTTTGTTTGTTGTTGTTTTTTGCCTCAAATGTACTTACTTTAAATATGAAAATTGTTACATTGGTAGTATTTATTTGGATAATATGAATCTTGAAACACAGGAACCATTTTCACTATAACTACTTTGCATGTAATTCAGTCCTCGTAACTGAAGTGGTTGAACTTATAGGGAAAAAATTACTATAGCCTACTGCCCATACAGTATAATTCTATGTATAGTAACAAAACCTTTGATTACATTTAACTAAATTAATAACAACCATAAACTTAAATTAACTTACCCTTTTGAAGGATTTGGCATTATATTTCACATATATTTAATGTTCTGACAAGATCACTGCTGAGACATCACTGACTTCCTGATTTCTGTTTTCTTTTGAACCTCTAATAAGAAACTAGGATGATACGATGCTCCTGTGTTCATTTCTTTTAGGTCCATATACTAATATGAAGTCTTTAGACCTACAACAAATGATCTACACTTGCTTGTTTGATTGAGTGATGCTTGTGGCCATATCTCCACCAAACCACACAGAGTTACCAACAAATCAGGGTAACATTTACAGTTTAATATTGGTACCTGCAATCAATACATTAGATTAAGGTCTAACTTAAATGAATGAATAGCCAAAGTCAAATTCTTCATGGCATAAGGTATAGTTCTTTAAGTAGTATATTTGTGAGAAATGAATTTTAGTGATTCATGTTTAAAGGTGCCTTAGAATGGAAAACTGTTTTTACTTATGTTGCATACTGTAAATTCCAATGGTTTGAAGTCATTATCCTGTTGGATACTCAATTGTTCCCAAGTTTTAAGCATCTGATGGTTTCTGAATTCATGAAAGACCTATGTTTACAAGAAATGCAACAAATATAGCCAACAATTGGGTATTAATACAAAAACAAAGAAACAGGTGAAAAAAATAAAAGATTTTGGGAATTGTCCATGGTTGATAGAGTGCATGTAAGGGTATCATGAAGATTGAGGGAAGATTGTGTGGAGTCCATAGAGGCTGTCAGGACGGATTGTAAACCTGGAAGAAATGTTCTCCCATAGAGTTTGGCAGAGGGATGAGAACAGCCATGAATATAGTCGCATACACTGTGGGAAGCATCTTGATGTAAGCTGCCAGAGCCTCTGTGGTGACAGTCCATTGCTGTGGACAACCTCTGGGGCAACCTCTAGCTTGGGAGCAGGTTTCTCTGAATGCTACAGTTGTAAGTCCTCTATTTAATCTGGATGCAGGACATCCTTTGTTGGTACCCAGCATTGTTCATCTTGACCTTTGCTCTCAACAAGATACTGCAGTGTGCTTCCTCCGCTTCTGGAGTCCAGCAACCAATGAAAAGCATATTCCAGAGTGTCCTTGGCACTAATAGATTTCAGAAAGGAGATGTGAAATCAATTGGAGACACAGTACTGAACAGGTAAATTAACCCTCTGGAGTCTGAGGACTTTCTGCCACACCTGAATTCATCTGACATGCCCTGACATTCCCATAAATTTCACCTAAGAGCAGAACTGGATTTTGCCGTTGCCTATTACAACCATTATTGATTTTATTTTATTTTTTTTAATGCTGTCTACAAGGTTGGATTGGATTTTGAAGATATGCATACAAATATTATATGAATGTCAAATGTATCTCCATTTTTGTCTATTTTTTTTTTTTTTTCATGGTTTGAACCCTGTAGCTGCTCTGTACACTGTATAAATAGTTCAGGATGAGTAGACCAATAGAAATGCTTTTTTATACTGCCTTCTGTAAAGTTGACAAGCTGCCCTGCCTTCCCTACTTACAGTTTGTTTTCATAAAACGGTGATAACTCAGACAGTCCCCTCAATTTAATCATTTGGCTCTATCTTTCGTTATTTAACAACAACAAATGCTGCTTTACAGCATCAAAAGGACAATTATCAGTTTGGCAGCATATCACAATCAAGCTCTGTTTCTGCAAACAGACAAGTGTCATTACAAAAAATTGTCAAATGGATTTTACTTACTCAACATAAGTTTCCTCTTTAGGATAATGTCAGCTCAAAATAAAGCTGTTCTTCCTCAACAATGTCATTGGGAAAGGAGAGTTCAGTCCTCTTTTCTCTCTAAAAAGCTGCTGCAGTTGTGTGTGTGTGTGTGTGTGTGTGTGTGTGTGTGTGTGTGTGTGTGTGTGTGTGTGTGTGTGTGTGTGTGTGTGTGTGTGTGTGTGTGTGTGGCAGTAGCTGAGGTGAATGAAGCTCCAGCTCAATATCTTTATCATGTGTCTGAAAGCTCTGAGCTCAGTGTGAAAACAATGACTTTGTTTAATGTCATTGTTTTTATGCATGTTTTATGTGTATAGGATAAAATGGGCCTTTTCACATTTTCTTGCCTTGTAAACCCCCAGTAAGAGCTGCTGGATTACCATGCTGTTATTATATGAATGACTAAACTAAATGGGTGGGTCATCAAAGCATACTCTCTGACTGGCAGGATTTTGCTTTTCTCACAAAAATACAAAAATATATTTGAAGGTAGACTCTTTAAGATTTCTGTGTTTATTATATGTCTAGAACAAAAAATCTTGGACATATATAAGTCTTTAGTCAAAATTTCTGTTCTGTCTCCTTCTCTCAGAGAACTTGTCCCTGGTCGACAGCCAAACCTTCTGCCCAGGGAAGTAGGTTGGTGTGTCAACTCTGTGGCAGTCAGCCAGCCTGTTGTTCTGGTGCAGGACATTTTCAATCCTTTGATTTGTCTGCCTCAGACCTGTTCATCCCAGTTGTCACACTGGAATCATCACAGTCGCAGAGCCAATTAATCTTGGCCTAAGTATCGGAACCAGAAATACTCTAAATTGTTCCCAGTCCCAGTTAAGGTGTTTTACGCAGGGAGCATGTCATAAAATATGAAACAAAACAATGGATATCAATCAGCATGTTCTCATACCAACACATGTTGCACTGGCCTTTGTTCTGGGACACACTCTGTAGATTGATCAATGTCTCTTGATCAATGTCCTAATCCATACCTCACCCAATGGGAGCCACAATGGAAACAGCCTTTCAGGTTTTTGAATATCGAGAGAGTTCAGGTATAGGGTACATATGAGAGCATCCACTTTAGTACAAAAAAATTAGGGCAATGTGATAGTGCACTCAAATTGAGAAAAGAATAAAGATGAACAAGCCTGACATGAATCGAGGTGCTTAGCTGAACAGAAGTAGTCTTAAGGATGTACACTCCCTCAATCCTGCATTCTTTGAATGTGAATTTAATGGCTAGTTTTTGTTCCCTCACCAATCCCTTAGTTTTGCTCAACTGGGGTGAGTTCATTGCAATAAATCGTTGTAGTATGTAACTTATGGGGTGCATCAACATACTGAGACAATACTGCTTTAATGCCCATTTCAGAGGCATCCACTTTTATTTTTAATTATTTGGACTGATACCTAAGAATGGGTAGTGCACTCTACTTTGAAGATTTCAAAGGGCATAAACCAACCAGTGTAACAGTATTCTTAGTGTCCCCTAGTGGTGGTGGTGTAAACACATTGCAAATATCACGGCAAGACTCAACATTCACCTGTCAAAAACATTCACACTGATCCAAAAGTTCCAGTCTCTTTTTTTGACAGCAGATTTCTCTTTCTGATGGTAGATACATGAACTTTGACATCAACTGTGCCAAGATCTACTCATTAAGCCTAATCTGGCCATGCTCAAACTTGTTTCATTTGTATCATATGCATCTGCAACATTAACATTAACATTTTTGAAGGCCAAAGAGGGCTTGTTGTGGTGATACCCACTCACTTCAACAATCATAATCAGAATAACACAATCTCTGAAGATTATATGACAGGCTCCTTCAAAATCCTCTCTAATCAACTACAACTGATGTGGATCACCTGATACTATATGAGTAGAAACAAATATTGGTGTGTCTTACCTTTTTTGTCCTAACTAAACATAAACGTCTTAACCGGGTTTCCTACTTTTTTGCATGATCATATAGTATTTGGTATTACACTAGTTTATTATTTATAATTAGTGTTTAGCTCAAGGGTAAAGTGAGTGTTAGGTGTAGGGAAAAAAAGTTCAATGTAGTGTAACTCAAGGCTAGAATATACAGGTGTCACATTTGTGGAAAAGGAGTCAGACAAACACAGGGTAAGGGTTTTAATAGTGAGGCATACTGTGAGCAGGCTTTGTGTCGAGAGATCCAGCAAGTCTACTATGAAGTGCATATTGGGGTTTGCTTCAATAAGGGTGATGTCACTGATTACGTCAGAAACCTCACTTGAGTGGCTTGAGTGTTGGCATATTTTATGAACATCTATGGTTATTGATGGAAATCATTTGACATTAATACATTTACATTATCGATACACCAAAAAGAGACGAATGAATGGATGAACCACACAAAATCAAATCATTTCTTCTTGGTGATTATTCTCCTTATTCTCCAAGAATCAAAACTTTTTTTCTTTTCAAACCAAATGGATGGATAGCTTCAAAATACAAAGCAAAATGACAGAACAATCATTAACCCAAACACAAGCATAAACAAACCAAGACACTAGGAATCTAAAAATGAAGATTTTGAACATGATGGTGCAACACACACTGACTACATTTAGGACCTACACTTACCCAGGGACAGATTAGACACACCTGGAGAAGATAACCAGAGGGCAGGGCAACAAAGGAGGCACAGGTGGGAACATTGATGAAAAGGCTGGGCAAAGGCAGAGACAAGGTAAACAAAACAAAGCCATGTGCTGAGAAGCACATTGGAAAACCAAAGAAATTGCACAAGAGCATAACAGGTGTGCACATAGAGCCTTCTTTTAAACTCTAGCTTTCGATTAGAATCTAAAATGATGTAGTGGAGGATTTCACACCCATGTAAGTGCCTTGAATAGATAGCGGTTTGGTTCCTCTTATCATTCATAACCAGCCTTGTTAATCACTGTATCTTATCCTTATCTGCCAGTTTCTTCCAGCAATGCATAGGTATTAATTAAATGTATTTTAATGAATGCTCTTCCCTCCAGTATCTGAGCTTTGATGAGGGATCCAATAAGTGTTTTAAGACTAATGATCTGCCTTGTAATTAAATAAGAACAATAAATTCCATCAAGTGTTTTCCTCAGTGGAAGCTTTACAGCATGTCCTCATTTGAGAATCTGTGGTTTATACTTGTATAATCTACAATCTAAGACAGAATTTGCATAATCTTGTTTAAAAAGTCCTGCTTGTGCATGGTGTCACTACTTGAACAAATTTGTAACATCCTCTAAAGAAAAACCCTTACTTTTCTGAACAGCAAAACAGCAGTCTTCCAACAGAGCTCTGGTTTTAATATTAATGCCAAACTGCCCTTAGAGGGAAGACCATAAATCTGAAAATGAATACATGGTGTGTGAGATTTATACCCCTTCCATAATTGCAGTATCAGTGTCTAATTATGAACTGTAATCATGCAGCTAAAATGACTTCTAGTGCTCAGCACCTGAAAATGTTGCTATCACAATGCCTCTTCTTTCCAGCTCAGTCTGTTGGATATTCAATTAGAGCAAAGTTAATTTGACTCACTGAAATTAACATGCAAAAGGACTTCAATCAACCTCAGGGCATGAAACTTACAGGAGCAAGTATAAAACTGTAGCAAAAGATAGCTTCATATGGAATTTTGGATTTCCTCCCATGCAGTCACTTATTCAACTGAAATCTTTGCAAAAACTAAAATTTCACAAAATGAACAACAAATTGTTAATTCGAAGTTTGTCTCTTGGTTGGTCATAGTAGTACACCTTGCAGTCAAACAATACTTTACACACTGCATATTATGATTACAGTGGTGCTTCAAAGTTTGCAAACCCTTTAGAATTTTATATGTTTATGAATAAATTAGACTTAGAACATCAGATCAGAAAAGTCCTAAAGGTAGATAAGGGCAGCCAAATAAAACAAATGAGACCAAAATATTACACTTAGTAACTTATTTATTGAGGAGAATGATTAATATTATTTATCTGTGAGTGGCAAAAGTATCTGAACCTTTAAGATGTAGGCATAACAGGCATAATTTGATCTTTTGAAGATGAAAGCTGTAGAGTCAAGTGTTTTCAATCAAGTGTGAATGGGCACACTTTTAAGAGCAGAAGAAGGAATATATTAAAGTCCTCACAATACAGGTTTATGGACATGGCACAAACAAAGGATATGTCTGAGGAGTTTAGAAGAAGACTTTTTGAACATTTTCATGAGGCTGGAACACGTTAAAAAACTACCCCTAAAACAAGTCAGACAGCATACAAATGGAGGAAATTCAACACCATTATTACCCTCCCGAGGAGTGTTTGACCAACAAAGATCATCCTAAGAGTAAAACATGTAGTCCTTGAAGTGACATAGAAACCCATGGTAGCTTCTAAGCAAGTGAAGTTCTCTCTCATATTGGCTAATAATAATATTCACAAATTCACAATCAAAACAACACTGAACAAATTGTGTGCATGGCAGACTTGCAAGAAGAAAACAACTGCTCTCCAAACAGAATATTGCTGCTGATCTGCAATTTGCTTAACACCACATGGACCAGCCAGAAGTCTATAGGAACGTTCTGTGAACAGATGACACTAGAGGATTTTTTTTGGTTTATGTAAAGTTAGGTTAAGTGTTGTGTGTTGAGAAATAAAAACATTGCATTCCTGCATAAAAACCTTATCCCAATTCTGAAACATGGTGATGGTAGTATTATGATTTGGGCATGTTTTTCTACATTTAGATAAGGTATTTCTTGTACTTTTTCATGATACATGTATCATGTACGTATCTCTGATCCTGAGATATGAATCCTAGAATATGGCACGTAAGATCTCAGGTTCTAAAAGTTGAACACATAAGAGAATATTTTTTTATCAGGGTTACCAGGGATGTTGCAGGGATATTGTTGCATTCTGAGAAACAAATCAATGCTTTTGGCACGGAGCAATACATGTAGATGCTGGCATCTTTATTATTGCATTATTTAAGAAAAAAATCTTTCTGATTTTAAACATGAAATGACTTAAATTTATTAAAACATAATAGATGAAGTGACCCAAAGCAATTGCAAATAAATTTGACATTAATGGTTATTCAGCATACAGCATACTTGAGGCAAGTGCACAGCAATCTATGTGAATCAGAGCAGTGAGCTCCACAAGGATTTAAGAAAATGTCTAATCCCATACTTGTATTTTTGGCTATCAGAGGACTGAAGGAGGGAACAGTCTCTCGTTGGAAATCAAACATTATGATTTTATTTGATGCAGCAATGAAAAATTGCCCTGTGCACCTCTGTGTTTAGATTTTAATCCTCCAATCCAATAAGAGGCCTGTGTGCTGTAATTTTGAGGATTAACATATTTTCCATGAGGGGCATGTGGCTACATGGAATGAAAGATCAAAAATAGAATTGATTCTCAAAAAGATAAACAAGAGCCCAGTGAATGCAACTGGAATGAAAGTAATGGCTTGTGGTGCGTGATTGAACCATAGCCGTGATTGTGGTCACAACAATATTTTCATAAAATTCTGTTTGATTTCTGAAACCTCTGGTTTGCAGTTTACTGTGTAATTGTGGGTTCTGAATGCAGCTGCAGTATACACGATTCACACAGTACTGTTTGTGCTCCAGTGAAGCCATTGAAATGTTTTCAACAAGCCATCTGAAGTGTTTGAAAAGCCTTGAATTGATGAAGCGGTTTCTTTTTTGTTAGAGTGGAGCTATTTTCTGTTGCTATTTTCCACCGCAAACATACTGCATCAGCTTATATGCTACATCTTACTAGTCAAAAAATGGGCTACGGTGCATTAAGTGTCTGAAAAAATCACATCAGTTCCAGATTAATGCTGTTCTATACATGCACACATTCAAAAAAGGCACAACTATTCCTTTAAAGCTACAAGACTTGTCACAGGAGCACTATCCCTGTGGTACAGCCATTGTGTCACTCGGCAAGGGTACATATCAAATGTCCCTTAGGGCAGGGGTATTTAACTGGGGACACAGTGTCCAGAATTAAGTATTACCCATCCTAAACAGCTGATCCACTGCATTGACTATTTATAAATATAAATAAATAAATGAAACAACTAAATGAAAAATAGTTCCGGCAAAGGGAACGTTTCAAGTGAAGTGAAGTGCCCGTAGTCCCTTATGTAATCCTATTCATTCTCCTGTCTTGTCTCCTGCTCAATCAAAACTTAAAACCTTTAAACCATAACTTCCATGTGACCTGAGATCCACTGTACCATAGACCACACTGTGAACTCCTACAGATCCTAAAAGAACTTCTTATGTATGAATATGTACAAACCAATTCTGCATTAAAATACAGTAAATTTCTAATGCATAGCAAGCATTTCCCACAGATTTTTTTTTTGCCTTTGCAGCTTGTTGAATTTATCTAGGGCCATGCAGTTCAAATGATGATTCTGGCTTTTCAAAAGTAGTTAAAAGAGGCTTCACATGACTTGTTTGGCCAGTGCTTATTTTGCATCACTAATAAGGTGCTAAGCATTTCTGCTGTGTGGAAGACATCAGGCAATTAGTGAGAGGCAGGTGTTAATTGGCCTCTGCTAACAAGGGGGGCTGGAGACTGGGCTGCTTGGCCCTTTGTGGGTCTGCAGTTAAGGCTTTGATCTGAAGCCTGATTTGCCACATCAAAGCCTATCACAGCACCTTTTAGACCTCCTGACCTGTTTCTGATAAAGGAATAAGAACGTGTCTTGGGGCGTGAAATAACCCTAAGTTTGGATCTCATGCCTTGGTAGGTTATTAGATCTACCATATACCTTCAGTCATTGGCCATTTTTGTTGGGATTGACCTGGATTTGTGAGATTCAATTACTGACCCTTCCTCATCTATAGGACACACCATGAAAGCTTTTAACTTTATTAATAATATTTAAACATGTATATTTGATGTTCGTTTTTATAATATTGATCAGGTAACATAACTATATATATTAGTCTCAACTTTGGAGTTGAGGAGGAGAAAATGGACAAGGCTCTGTGGCTATGATACAACGAAACTGTGATGAAGATACACTCACATTTGTTCTGAGTAAACATTATGTATTATGTAGTTATTACATATTTGGAAAATACAGAAATGCACGTTTTTCATTAATGCAAGTGCCAAATAACCTGATTAATGTTGGCCTAACAAGCACACTGTACTCAAGGTTAACTAAATCTTTGGCTGGATTTAGAGTGTGAAATTGGGTTGTTTAAATGTAACACAAGCAGGCAGTTTATTTTCTGTGGACAGCACTCAATTTTAAAAGGCAATTGGTTTGACTACTGACTCAGTAAGATGGTCTTTCAGTATTTTAGAGCTTGTTTTTAAGGATAGTTTGCACGTCAGGGAAAAGGTGTGGTCTGTAATGACCAGGTTGAAACAAAGTGTCACACTTCTCATTTTTCATCCTGGCTCCTGAAACCCATAGTACTCCATCTCTCCGAATTCCTCCAGAACCCAGGTGATTACAGCTTGTGATCAACCAAGCAATCACAATTTGTTTCATCAGTCTGTGTCACTCAAGTTCTAAGTCCTTATAGGTAAATGTTCACCCTGTGACTGTCTTTGCAAAGCTGTCGAGCAATTACTTTCAGTCAAATAAGACCAGACACCCTATGAATGAAGTCCCTGTGAGCAAAATACTTGAACTGAAGGTCAACTTTCAAAACATTTTAAATCGCTGGTAAACAGTGACAAAAAAACGTCATAAATAAATTGTAGTGTTTGGTTATATAAACTTAATGATGGGCAGAATCCTAACCTTAACCTCAAATCAAAACTTATCAGTAATCCTCGCCCTAATGCTAACCATGACCTCAGCCCAAATCCTAACCATACTTTGGCCCTAATCCTGTTCATATCCTCAGACGAAATCCTAATCTTAACCCTCACCCAGGTCATAATCCTAACTGTAATCTCAACCAAAAACATAACCATAACCTCAACCCTAATCTTAACCATTATCCTGGTTCTAATTCCAACCATAGCCTTAGATCAAAACCTAAACCTAAATTTCCACCTGTTTATCTGAATGTAGTGCAGTTCACTACAGTTCCAGACTGGGTCCAGCAGCACATCTAAACATAGACATGCATGTATATCCACTGTGGCTTGCACGCAGGGAAGTTTGTCCCATCCACACAATGAAACACACATATACACAATAGGGAATTCACACTCTAGGGGGCAGTGAGCGCATGTGCCTGGAGCAGTGGGCAGCCCTATCCATGATGCCTGGGGAGCAGTTAGGGAGTTAGTTGCCTTGCTCACGGGCACTTCCTGTCCTGTCATGTCCCGCCAGTTGAGGAAATCAAACCGACAAGCACTTACAAGGCAGTTCCCTAACCACCAGGCCACAGCCTCTACAGACAAACCTGGATTCTCCAGAAAAATGAAAAAGATTATAAAAAATGTTAAGTTTGGTGGTACCTAAGAACTTGAATGAATCCACAGTGGAAACCAAAGAACCAATAATATTAAAGTGGGGAGAGAAAGGGGGTTGCGTCAGATGTCCACAACCATCTCTTCTGTCTTTTGTGTGTTGAGCAGCAGGTGATTGCTGCTGCACCAGGAGACCATCTGCTCGACTTCCTTTCTGTAACAGTGATCTAGAATGTTCTCTTCTCTTGTAGCACACGTAACATACTGTCTGTATTTAGGAATTTCTTTGGTGAGGTTTGAAGTATTAAAGTCCCCCTGAATGAGTGTGTGAGCAGTGAGTCCGGGTTCTCTCTCTCTACTTTCATTATCTGGTCAGCCAGCTCTTTCTGCTCGTCATTTGCTCAAACCTTTAGAATGGTCTACAGTTAATGAAGACTGACGCCAGATGAGGAGAGCAGGATGTTAACAGTTGTGGTGTCTTTACACCAGCATTGATTGATATAGAAACAGATTCCTCCTCCTCTGCTTTTGTCACTAAGCGCCGCGTCTCTGCTCTGTGCAGCTGGAAGCTGGGACTGTGCAGTACACTCTATAGGGTCAGGTTAGAAACCCAGGTCTCCGTAAAGTAGAGGGCAGAAGCGATTGAAAAGTCCTTGTTGGTCTGGTTGAGCTGAAGTAGTTCTTCAGTTTTGTTGTGTAGAGAGTGCAGACTGGAGTGAAATAATAATAATGGTAAGGGAGTGTGAAAACCCCACCATCTCAGCCGTACCAGCGTGCCCATACATCAGCCTCTATGGTCCTCTACCATTTCCTTGCCAGGCCAAGCAAAACCAGTGCTCCCGTTTGGAGGATTTCCAGAATATCTGAAGGATCTTCAATAATCTCTGGAGCAATAACTGGTGAAACCAGTTGAATGTCCTTGAATGTTAGTACCTCTTCCTTGCTCCAACTTACTGACTTTGAGACACAGTACACAACATTAAACAAAAATGCACACAGAGGAGCTCTCGTCACCATTTCACTGAAATAAATACCAAAATGTTTTGTTATCTAATTAGCTATTATTATATATTAGCATGAATATATCACTGTCATGCAAAAATCAAAGTCATTATAAAAAAACTTAAGTGATTAGATTATAAATGGCCACAACAACATTAGATGAAGGCAGGTACCTACCTACCTGATAGAGTTTGATAAAGGGGTGAGCCCTATGTTTAACCCTAGTTGATGGGTGCAGGATTTTGCCATCTTCATGTATTGTTAAAATTTTCAATACTTTAGTAAAGTATAGAGTAATGGATTTACTTGGCCTGGTGTTGGGCAGGCTCTGGTATCCATGGCACTGTTAGGTTCGGTCAAGTGTAGCAGTCATCCACATGAATTCTGCTGATGATGCTCTTCAGCATCACTTGCCAAATTACATTTTTATACTACAGATAGATGCTGGAAGACAGCTGTGATAATAGGATAGCCCATGTAACATCTGCTAATATGTTGTAGAATGCAGTCGACTAAGTCCACAAAGAGCAGTAAACCTGAGAGCAGAAGCAGAACAGCCCACAGCAGCAGCAGCAGCACAATCCAGAGCCAGAGCAGCAGCAGCACAGACCAGACCCAGAGCAGCAGTAGCTGCCACAGCCCAAAGCTACAGCAGCTCACAGCGCAAATCGATATAGGAGTTATTTTGAAGTGAGTAATTTTTCCCTGCTGCACCACTACGCAAGATTTTAGGGTTCCCCCACTTTTCCAAATCTCTCTGCATCCCCTAGTTATTTCTGTACACTGTGGAACATAAACTGTGAACAAGTGTGTTAAATTTAATTTATGATCCTAATAAAAAAAAGTTAATGAGGTTGAGCAGTTCTCTCAGTAGGTCAAAACTCATGCTTGTTTAATTGTTTGGGAGAAGTCCTGCCCTTCCCTAACATTCTGATTGGTTCTGCCTCTGAGATTGATTTTAACAAGCCGCTGAGTTAAAACATGGATTCTTCATTTATTTGGTGGGCTGGATTTAGAGCAGTTTTGTGAATAAATGAGAAATGTTACATTTGAAAAAATGTAAAACACTGCATTCCTTCATAATAGCACAGTGCATTATCCTGAAGTAATCCATCATTGTGGGAGCACATGAAGTTCATGAAGGACTACACATAGTCACTAAGCAGTGAAAAGTAGTGGGCACCAGTCAATGATGTTTTAAAGTGGATCATTTGACCCCACCCATACCACAAATATAAACTCCTCACCACTATGGATTACATGGACTAAACCTGTATCTGGTGTTGTCATGTGAATAGAGGCACTATGGCAGGGTCTACTGCTCCAATATTCAGTGGAAGCTAAAGAACACTGTACTGACCTGTAGGATATCTATATTTAATATGGATGCAAATTCTACTAGAGTTGCTTGTTCGTTTGCGCTTCCAACTACGATCACGTGTGTTGGCCACTGTGCTGTCCACTATGGGTGGTAATGCCTTCTATGACATATTTCTGGTACACACATGGCATATTGGATTGAGGGATGTTAAATGTCTGCACAAATTCAGAAATGGCATTTCCCTTCCAGTGCACTTAATATTTAAAAATTAAAAAAATTACAGTTAATAACAGTTATTACTGTTATTTGATAGCCCACCTGCTGTCACCAACTATGTAGAAATTTACACAGACCCTAATTAGCTACTACTTTCTACTATTATGTCCATCGTCAAACTAACATTACTTCAATACACCTAGGTATTACAACAGACATGTGGAGGTCCGGTGGAGGTCCGGTGCCTTATGCTTGATGATCCCAGGTAGGCTCTTGGTATTTATTATAAAGAAATCATTCCTTGTTCACCCCAGCAGCCAAACTCATACTTGTCCAAATGACAGTACTTCCTCTGCTTGATTATGGTGATACAATTTACAGATCCACATGTAAAAGCTGCAAAACCTTGATTGTTTATATCATTCAATTTGCTACAATTGCCACTTTGAAAGCACATCACTGTACTCTTTATTTGCTGGTTAAATGTCCTTCTCAGCATCAAATTTAGCATAAAATTGCCTGGTTTACCTTTATCTATAAAACTCTACCTGGACTTTCACACTCTTATTTATGTGAGCTGTTTCAAACTGAATATGCTGTATACAAAACCAGTCATCTATTTATATCAGGTTAAAAACTGCCCTTGGCTGTTCATCATTTCAGTCTGCTGCTGCTGAGGGCCGGAACAAAAAAACAATATACACTAAAATGTGACACTTTTACATGTTTGTTATTTAATAACCATTTGTTACATTTTTTGTTTGTTTAATTTCCTCTCCTCCCCTTTCTCAGCCTTTTTTTTCAAGTGTTGTATGGCACTTGCCAGGCAACCTTAAACAAACAAATAAAAAGAATGTTTTTAATGACCTAGCTGGTTAAATGAAAGGTTTAAAGATAAAATAAAAATAAGCAAGGTTCTGTATCCACTGTGACTCTGTTCAGTATATTGCCATGACATCCATTTCAATGATGTGTGTAAAAATGGGAAAAAAACCTTGCAATTATAGAGAGAAACAATTTACCCAAACCTATAACCAAAAAAAGAGATGTACTGTTCATTGAGCACATCAAGGAAACCCTCACAGTGCAGCCTTAAAAAGTACCATACTTAATAACCATATTTAATGACTGTACCCCTTTTGCAACACAACCTCCATTAAACATTTGCTGTGGCTCTGAGAAAGTTTAGCATGTTATGTAGGAAATATGACTGTTCCTGCCTAAAATTGTATTTCTGTTCACCAGATTTTTTCTGTAATGCCTTGTTCCATTTTGTCTCATCTATCCATAAAAGATTTCTATGTCCCAGAAGCATTGTGGATCATCAAGATCTCGGTCAAACCTGGCCACAGTGCTTTTTAATCTTTTTTTTTTTTTTTTTTAACAGCAGTGGTTTCCTTTGTGTTGCTCTTTTCTTAAACACCATTCTTTTTCAGTGTATTTTTAAAAATGGACACATGAATAAAAGTGTTTTTTTTTTTTTTGCAGTTTATAGTCTTCTGTTTATTTCTGTGTGTTGCTTGGATTCTTATCTCTTTTTTTATTAGATGCTGGGCTCTTGGAGTCATTTTACCCACTTTAAATTAGTAAAGTAAGGAAATATTTTAAACCTTACATGAACAGGGTTCATGGTAACATGTATAGATAAGGCAGGTATACTTTCAGACTCAGGGATGCAGCCAAGCTTAGCAGTCACTGAAGGTTGTCTCAATTTTTTGGACCCTTTGAGTATTTCAGCTGCAACCTTCAATTTGAGAGATTTACAGAACTGATTACACGTGCTAGAATTGGCAGCACAAGCATCTACAAAAAAAGAAAGGTTTTTCATTTCCATCACATAATTTACATGCATACACATACAACATATGCGTTGTTGTGGCTATATTTACATTTATGGTATTTAGCTGATGGTATTATCCAAAGCGAATTACTAGGTTATTCCTTTTACAGAGGTGGGCCAGAGGAATGTAAGGAGTCTTGTGCAAGGACTCTTATTGGTTTAGCAGAGCATAGTTGAGTAGTCGAATCCCAGTCTCCTACATGGTGCGGTGGCACGCTGGTGGTGATATCTGTTGCGCCACTTATATGGTGAGCTCTGTTGCGTACATTTTAAAAAGTACATCAACTCACATTGTTACAACCCCATGGTGAAAAACACCCTACTGTAATCTAGGGGATCAAGAGGTAGTAGCATAAATACGACCAGCACTACAGAATCAGATTAACTCGTATTTCTATTTTCAACCTATTTTTTCCTCTTGACACATTGCCTATTAAGAATACTAGTTGTAGGGTTAGGTTGGACATCAAATCATACTCACACTGCAAACATCTGCAAAATTGTAGATGCTCTTTAGAGTGTAGATGGCACACTCACCATTTCACACCTAGTGATGGCCACAGGCATCTGTTAGCCATTGTATCAGACCTGGGGACCCAGCGCTGTCCACAAAGAATGTTGAGCAGTGATGCAATGACATCAGTTCAAATAGAGTTGCTGGCTGACTTTGCATGTAGTGGAGGAAGCATATGCTTGCCTTCACCTTCCTAGTGTCACAAGGTTCATATGTTATAGGGGAAGAGTTCTGAAAGGTGGGTAACTGGCACTACCAAATTAGGGGATTTCCTCTGTTCAAAACAAAATTAAATGAAATAGAAGTATATTTCCTGACTCCCTACTCAACGAAACAGCTCCCAAAAATAATCAACAGTCCACCCCTATAACTACATTAGTACTTGAGTTTAGATGATATATATCAAGTAATCAAACCACCTCTAACAAGAAGTGACTAAAACAGAACTTTCTAACCGCTAGGATAAAAATTGGACAAACAAAAAACAACACAGATAAAACAATCTGGGCACAAGTTAAAAGCCATGACCTGCCCTAACTTTGTGGTGTATCACTTTTCTGGGCACCAAGGGATTTTGCTGATGGATAGACGAGCCTTTCCAGTATCATGTGAACCAATCAGAAGATAGCGATTACGTATAGTTCCAATATAGACATTAACCAATCAGGAGGCACAGACACAGCTGTCTTGCACAAACCTTATAGATAAACATGAACATCACAGAAAAATCGTACCAGTACAAATGTCCAGAACATAAGCATTTTCCACCCAGTGCAAAGCAAAATGTGTTATCATACATTACAAAGTGTGTAGAATGTTTTTAAACCAACCAACTGGAAGCTTTCTGATTAATGTAAAAAAACAACAAACTTTTGTAATGTGCAATTTGTAGGATAAGGAAGTGTTTCAGTAACTGTAGTAGTTGCTTGCAGTAGTTGTGCACTTCATCATAATATATCACATTTGACAGAAATGCGGGATATGTGCATGTAAATCTTCCATAATACAAGAAACACAGTAGGAAATTGCAGATTAAAGAAACTGCATGTCAGCCACAGTTATGAGTGCCAGTGTTGCAAGTAATCCCACCGTGCCTGGCATGCTAATGTGCTTGTGTGTCAAATCATGTTTTTGCCTCGTCTCTTGTTTCTCAGAGATTGGCATGAACAGGATTAGTAGAGATTAAACAATAAGGCTTTTGCTTATGGTTCATGATGGTGTGAGGCATTTGCCTGTCCCAGGGAACCTTCTTTGGACCTTTGACATATGTTCTTTGGTCATGCATGGATTCAGCTGATTTTAGTTTGTGTGATCAATGTAATCTTCAGTGTTTTGCAAAGTAAGCTGCACTATATTGAACTGTATGTATACTTGCATGCATCCCTTCCTGCTCATGTGCATGGATGACTATTTATATTATATAAACAGAACATTAATTAAATAAATATGAATAGTACAATGTTACCTTGGGGTTAACAAAGACTGACTATTTGAGATACTGTATCAGCTGTGGTCTTCTACAACCCAAAGAAAGGAATCGCTGAAAGTTCCGTTGGGAATTGTGATGTTCTGGACCTCTTCCTAGACACCTGGCACACCTTCAGATAAAAGTTCCAACATCTTTCTGCTGCTTCTGCTGAAAATGTAATGCTTTCTGTTCATAACTGCTGTGAATCACTTTTCTTCAATAACTTTATGTCCATGTTTACTTAATTCCCACCACTGATAGCTCAACCTGGGTTTTCTACTGTCACTTAAGTGACAAAACTTACAGTTTTGTCTGTTTGCTGTTTGTTGTTGTCTTTTCTTTGGTCAGAACTCCTCCTTATCAACCTCTCCTCAGCAATATAACACTGTGTCAAAAAAAATGAAAGTAGCTAAAAATAAATAAATAACTAACTAAATAAATAAATAAATAAATAAAAAAAAAAAAAAAAAAAAAAAAAACAACCCACAATGGGCAAAAAATTTGGCATGAAACACGCAAACCTGGCATCCCTGACTGCAGCGATAGGGTTGCCAGGTCTAGCATGTCTCTAACTATAGCAACAACCAGCTAAAAAAAAAAACCCTCCCACTACTGTTTCATCGTTCATTATTATTTAGGATTCTTTAAGAATGTTGTTGTTTCCAGTCGAATTAAAGATTTTTTTATGTTTATTTGTTTATTTTAACTTTAGTACCTGAAAAATCTTTGAGGGAGCTTTTACGTTTACATTTAAGGCATTTGGAAGAGCAACATACAAAGTGGTTTGAATGAATAGCTCATTCTGTTACCCCAATATCCAAACTTCCCATGTAGACGAACAACACATTGTTGCCAAATAACTTGTAATCTTGATGGCATAATCTAGTAATCTTGGTGCCATATAACTCTTGTCAATCAATCAATCAATTTGGTTCAGACAATTAATTAAAATAACCATTAGACTGAGCTTTAGAATCATGTGCTCCTCAGAACTTTATATGTGGATGAAAGGAATGCAGTTGAAATTTGTTGCTGTTTTTTATGGAGACATTATTTTTATATGGGTTGATCTCAGAAATCTGCCTAGAAAACTAGTTGCCTGCTAGCTTCTAAGGCAGCATTTAACAACTTCTATTCACTCTTTAATCTGTTTCTTTCCACTGTGATGTTTCCAAACTCTCTGATGGATTAAGGTACAGTGTCATTGGGTGTTTGCCCACTGAGTAATCTACCAAATTTTATATATCTTAATGAAAAATGAAAAAAGTGTACAATGCATACTGACAATAAGTGGAGCTCAATAAAAAAATTATAGGTTTGCCCTGCAGCATGTGCCCTAGCACAATGCCCTCCTGTAGTCTTGTTTCCATATTAAATAATTGTTTCAGTATGGAGAGAAGAAGGCAGCAGCAGAACACACACTTATTGCTATTAATTCTTGTTTGTCATGCACCCTTAATCCCCGTAGTTTGAGTGGTGACTCCATCTGCCAACTCTTTGAGCTGTGTGCTCTTGGTTTCTGACAGCATGATAACCCAGATTCGAGTGAAAATGCAATTACACGGAAATGCAATTAATGGTTCTCCTGGGTCACAATTAACAGAAGCTTTAGAAGAGCAGAAACAGGGTACTTAAGCTCAGCAAGAGGACTTGCGCAATATTCAGGCATTTGAAATACATTACTCATAGAGGTCTACTGGATTGTAAGGTATAAATAGCAATGCTGTCAGACTCTTGGCATGTAGTGCTTGTTCTCCTGTGAGAGGGGAAGAAGAATGCAATAGAGCTTTCAGGATTTACTCGTGTTGGCCAAATGTGCAAAAGACATCAACAGGTTCAAAATAACATGTCCTAGATAATTCAGATATTATTTTTTAATTGGAATCCCCCAGGGGAATTTGTTGCTATTCACTTGCAGTCAACCTTACACATGCAAATTATAAAATAAAACATGAGCCTGAATATATTCATAGCAATATTCATTTCATGAATATGTTAGATATTGACATGTCAATCCATTGATTTATTCCTCCCATAATTCTTTCAAAACAATAAGGTGGACAAGCTTTTCAGACGACCTGAGGAGGAACTGTAGTGCCCAACTTCGTTTAGAATATTTTTTCTTTCAAATAAATTTTTGGATTTGCAAATGAACAATCTATATATATTTCATCTGTAGAGTATAACTGTTTCTTCAGTGTTGGAGTTAAATTTATTGTGTTTATAACAATAATACAGTCAGTGATAACACTCATAGCACAGCATTTCACAGTAGCAATGAAATGAATTTCTGCCTGGTTTGGAGGTCACTTAGGTGAAGTTAACAAGGTGTGTTAAAGCTAAAACATGTAGGACAGGGGTGCCTCCAAAACCAGACTTGAGAAACACTTATCTAGAAAAACTAGGTGTACCTTGTTTTTATGGTGGGATATACATGGATATTCAAAAAATGTTCACATTAGTAGTTTCTGATTTAATCAGATCTTGTAAATTTCTACTTTTATTTGCTTTGCCTTGCTCTGTGATGCTTCATAAAATCACAACAGAAACTACTTGGGGGGGGACAAATACACCATATGCCATGTTACACTTACCCTCAAAGACTTGGACTCCAATACTTCAATTCTTTCTTTCTTTTGCTCTTTCTTTCTTTCATTGTTTTTGTAGTCTCTCTTCCTTTCTGATTCTCCCTCTGTCTGTCTCTGTCAGGTGTGTGAGTGAGGAGTGTGTGTGTGTGTGTGTGTGTGTGTGTGTGTGTGTGTGTGTGTGTGTGTGTGTGTGTGTGTGTGTGTGTGTGCGCCTGTGCTGGCTGCTGGAGCGGTGAGGATTTATGGCTACTGAAAGTGAAGCTGTCATGTCGTGCTGGTGTTTGCCATCGTCCCTCCACTCTCTTTCTGCTGAGACTGAGTTTGTTTTGGAGCCGAGCACTACTGCATCCTAATGAAGGGCAAACAGCAGATGGGAGAGACCACACCACACCCTCGGAGACGTGGAGAAGATAGAACTAACACACCACCAGCCATGTATACGAGGAATAAGGAGAGAAACAAAATGGCGACAGCAAGCAACGGGGTCAGTGCAATGTCATGCGTGGCAGTACTGCAAGATATGGTATTAAAAAACACTCAGTGGGATGATTAACTAACCTTTACATGGCACAGCAACAATTCATTTTTTATAGCTTGAACCATATGAGTCCTGTTTTTTTTCTCTCCAGATCTCTGTCAGGCCATTGAATGGTAGGATATTTTGCCTCTGCCTGAAATAAAATTGCAGCCAGCCAAAAACGGCTCTATCAATCTGGGGCTGTCACACTGATTTACATTTTCCTGACAGAGCGGCAATTTATGACTTGCGGAAATCCACGATTTTTCCACCCTCCCCCTTTCTCCCTCCCCACCAACCGCAAGCCTTCTTTTACACTTTTGAATCCGTTACAAATGATTTAAAGAATTACAGCAAGGGGAGACGATCTGAAGGGTGTCTATTGATCATCTCTCATCGGCTGCTTGACATGTTCTTTATCTTAATTAGCATGCAGTTAAAGGATACTCACGTTCACTATCTCTGCACCAGCTACCTCCATTCCATACCCCCGACAGAGTGCATCACTCTTCATTGAGTCTGAGTCATTGATCTTTGATAGCCCAAAGAAGCTTCTAATTAAATATTGCACTGCTTTAAAAAGCAAGCTTATAGTAATCAATACAAAAGTTTTCTGTAGTGCTTAGCACCAAGAAAAAACACATGGAAGATGACAATATTGTAAAATGAAAAAAAAATTCTAGACAAATGGTGAAGAATCAAAATAAGCACATCATGCAGCAGCTTTCACCAAACAAAATCAGTTCAAAAGAAAATCAAATGTGAGAAATGCAAAGGTGATGTAAAGCTTTAAATATAAAAAAAGAAAATGGCAATTCTTAGAGATAAGCAAGAAATGCACTATATGCATCTCAAGAAATGTTTACATAAAAACCTAAGTTAACCTTTATGTCACAGATATGGCCAGAGCCTGTCCAGATAGCAAACGAGTCATGCCCCAGTTCCGGTGCAATCTGGCCCACATTCAAGGGAACAAGAGTGGTGAGTTCTTTGGGTCCCAGAACAGTCACAGACAGCTACTCCTAAAATGTGACCTAGAGTTCAAAAGTCACAGTAGTTGCCTTCCAGTTTCTATATTCTCTATATTTCTGCAAAAAGGTGACCTAAAACATCAGGGCTTTACTCATTAAATACAGGTACACTAACACTAACAAATCTGTTCAAAGGAAGATCAATTAGTGTAAATACTTTTTCATTGCAAACAACTTTCAGATGACCTCAGAATGAGGGTTATAGAGGTGCATAACACACGAAAAAAAAAATACAGCTTCAAACCTGAGGGTACATCAAACAAGTATTGTAGCACAAAACCACCTTTAACACAGTGCACGATGCTTTTTGGAGTAAAACAGACACTGCACCCAGAACACCCCAACTGTGAAGTATGGTGGAGGGAGTATTATCGTTTGAGGCTACTTTGCTGGATGCCTTGTGATTCACTGAGAGATCAATGAGTTCACAGGAATAGCAAACATATTTTATAGCAGGTCAAGGCAGAGTCTTTCACCTCAAGCTGAAGAAATGTTTGGTGATCCAATAAGATCATTACTCAAAGCAATTTTCACAAAGTAAATCAACCAAAGAATGGTTGGAAAAAATATGTTTAGTAAAGCAGTTAAACCCTACTGAGATGCATTGCCTGAACTGGACTGCAAGGAATGTAATTGAACCGAAACACATTTGTGTGAAGGAAAGGTCCAAAATTCATTCTCCATGTTATGCAAAGCTGCAAACAATTTCCATCCACAGGATACCTGAACTGTGGGTGTTTACTCAACGTTCTCAATAAATATGAACAGTATAGCTATGTGTCATTAGCTTAGTTTTTGTTTGTTTTTGTCTTTAATTGTGAATTAGACAACAATATGATCACATTTTTAATAATCAATGGAGAAGTCCAGGTAATTCCAAAAGGTCCATTTACTTTTCCTTGCAACTGTATGTGTAATTCTGCTCTGCTGGTCTTGTGCAATTTCACGTCAAACAATTTGTAGTAAACTGCACAAAGAAACAACAATCACACATACATAACCCCACAGATGGGTCCAGAACGATAAATTCTACAACCCCAATTCCAATGAAGTAAGGACGTTGCGTGAAACCTAAATAAAAAACAGAATATGATGATTTGCAAATCCTTTTCAACTGAATACACTACAAAGACAATATATTTAATGTTAAAATAGATAAACCTTTTTGCAAATATTCACTTATTTTGAATTTGACGCCTGCAATACGTTCCAAAATGTTGGGACAGGGGCATGTTTACCACTGTGTTACATGACCTTTCCTTTTAACACTCAATAAGCATTTGGGAACTGAGGACACTTATTGTTGAAGCTTTGTAGGTGGAATTCTTTTTCATTCTTGCTTGATTTACAACTTCAGTTGCTCAACACTCCGGGGTCTTGAGGTCTAAAGTGTAGACTTTTTTTTACTACAAAGCCACACTATTGTAACCCGTGCAGAATGTGGCTTGGCATTGCCTTGCTGAAATAAGCAGGGACATTTCTTAAAAGCTATCCTTTAAGTACATTTGATAGTAGTGCATGGAAATGCACTGAAAGGTAACACATATTTATTACACATGAGTATATTAGTTAGTAAAACACTAATACATTTCAGTATATTGATGGGTTAGTATACCTGAATGCACTAAATATCAAATATTTACTATATTATATAGTATAATATTATATAATAAAAGTATACTTGTAATTACTACATTTGTGATGTATTTTTGTCATTTTATTTAGCAAACAATAATGTGCTTGAAATGTACTTGTTGATGTTATATTTCTAGTTGTGACATTCCCCATTGGCACAGCAGACTACATTACCTAGCATGCCTCTGATTCTACTGATCTTCAGATATCAGATCCCATGATCCAACATAGTCCATGGGATCACATGACGCACTGGTCCCAATCACTGGAATATTGATTCCAAACACCTGTGTTTCACCATATATAAAGCATGTTCAGCCATATGGATATTGCCTAGTTTTCTGCTTTACTTAGTATTGTCCTTGTTTGATTTTGTCTTTTTTGACCATGATTTCTGTCTTGCCTTGGATTGTGTACATTTGTACATCTGTTTGTTAGTACATCTCATGATATGCACTTTTTGCACTTTTCTGCTTTTCTGGTTGGTGACATGGACTGTAAACTACTCCGTCTTCTGCAAAAGCCCTTAATTAAAGATACCTGTCTGACACACAATTGGACTGGCTTTATTTGTGACAAGTACATTAAAATATTCTTATTTTTTGCCTGGGAATGTATGTCTCCATATCATGGAAACATACACAGTTTGTATCATATGAAAACATGCACTTCTAGGCAAAAAATAAGTATATTTTAATGTACTAGTGTCACAACAGGACAGATGAGGAGACTATTGAATTGGCTCCAATTCAATGATTATCAGAATTGTTCAGCCACCTGCCATCACCACACCAATATGAACCCAAAGCAACCATTTCAAGCTAAAAGAGATATATTCCAGACATATTATTGAGCATCGCTTTGAGAATATCTCTCTGTTTTGTGTTGTTTGAAATATTTGAGCAATTGCAATTGTGCAGCTCCCAACACACCTGAGGCACATAAATATTATTCTGAATCTAGCCTTTGATTATCTGCATAACAAACACAGATGAGAGCAAAACTGCTGATTAACCATCTCTGAGGTATAGAAACCAATGTTGTACTAAAGGAAAAACTGTGTACTCAAGTACTAGAGTGTTTTGTAGCTGTAACATAAGAAATTCTAAATTATACTTAAAACACCTAATATTTGACACTTGGTAAATAGCTTCTAAAGGAACTTTGGTTGGATATTTAATAGTTATCCTTTGTAGAATTGATTCAACTGGAGTTTAACTGAATGCAATGATTTCCTGGTCTGACTTCTAAGCACAGGCCACATATTTTTGAAAGGCTTGAAATCCTGATAAGTTCCAAAAGCCTAATAGCCTACTTCATTTTACAACCACATTTAATGTATGATTGGGGTCATTGTCCTGATGCTGTAGAAAGCATTATGGTAAAAATTCATTGGCGGGTCAATTCTACAGTAAATATTCAGTGGTATTTGAAAGTCTGTCAGCACTTTAAAATATTCTGTATTTGTGCATAAAACTGAAAATCCTAAAAGTAGATGAGAAGAGGATAAGGTCAGGACTTTGACTGGGCTATTCTAAAACATACATTTTATTTATTCTTAAATATTCTATGGTAGAACAATTTGTTTTCTGCACATTGTCATGGTCAGATGTTCTGACATTTTGCTTTAGAAAGTTTGCTGGTAAAATTCAGAATTCATTGTTCCATCAATGATGACAAGTCTTCCTTGTTCAGATACTACCACCATGTTTCACAGATGAGATTTTTTTAATATAATAAAAACATTGTGAGAAAGGCCTTTAGTTGCTTAAACATTACCCCTTGTGATCTCACTGACTATTACGTGTTGCTCTTGGCATGATCTTTGTTGGTTGAGCACTCCTGGGGAGGATGTTTATGGTCTTGAATTTTCTCTTGTACATAATCTGTCTGACTGTCTATTTGTGGATTCCAAGCTCTTTAAAGATGATTTTGTAATATTTACAGCTGATGAACATCGAATACTGAAGGATCCACAAATGTTCAATTACCACTGTATACCAGTAAGCCATAATATTAAAATCATAAAGCCAACATTTTTTAACCAAAACAGTTCTGATCCATTAAGACATGGAATCTACAAGACCTCTGAAGATGTCCTGTGGTGTCTGGCATCAAAACATTAGCAGCAGATCCTTAATGAGCTGTAGGCTCAGAGGTGACACCTTCATGGATTGTATCAATGAGCCTTGGGTGCCTATGATCCTGTTGCTTGACTCAGCTTCTTATGCTTGACTATTTGTCTTACTTCTAAAACATCATCTTCAATGAAACTCTTGCTGCTGCCAGATAATCAATGTTATTCACTTCACCTGTCAGTGGTTTAAATGGCTGATTAGTTTATATTTCATATGATTCACGTTACAGTAATTCAGAGTTTACTGAAAACACAAGAGACCAGATAGATTGTATAAATATGTGCATTTTAATTGTCAGGTTTGGGAATAAGGGTGGTATGATGGTTTAACGTGTTGTGTGCAGGCCTGGGGTTGTGGGTTTGATTTTTAGCTTGGGTCATAGTTAGGAGTCTTCACCCTGTGTCTGAGTGCTCTGGAAATTGGCTATGCTGAATTTCCCCTAGGTGTGAGAGGGTGTGTGATATTCTGTGAAGGAGATATTACTGCCATGATTCTCAGCAGACTCTGACCACCACTGTGAACTTGACAAGGAAGAAGTGACATGGATAGAGGTTGAGGAATGCATTTTTCAGACAAGTCTCTGTAAGCATTTATATATATCAAAATTATTTAAAAAAAGAGTGTATCCTGCTTTTGTGGAGCAACTGTACCTGTACTTGAATTAGAGTAACTGACAAACGGAGAGAGACAACAGCCACAATTACAGACATTCAGTAAGTAGTGATGTCCTCTAGTCATCATCCTGTGGGTGCCAAAACCATTGGTAGATGGATGCACAATGTAGGACTACAAGCATACAGATTGTTACGATGACTTCCCATAACACCACATCAATATCACTAAAGACTCCAGTGATGTCATGCCAGACTGTCATGGAGTCAATCAGAATGGCAGTGGGTCATCTTCAGTCACAAGTCCAACTTTTGCCTTGGTGGAGACAACCAATGAATCTATGTTCAGATTAGATTAAAGTCGAAAGCTGTGATTTAGCAGTCATGCCAGCCACAAGGTATGTCTTCATGGTGCACTTTAAATAAGATTAAACATCTTGCAGGTTCTGATATTCCAGCACTTACAGTCTGTAGGATTACATACTTCAAACACATATCCCCAAGTTAAAGCAATAATATTATATAACACCACTTTTGGGGGTTTAGAGGCTTTGGGGGTTGAACACATCAATGAGAAATGACAAGGGCATCTATAGGGGCTCATATTATTGTGTAGTTGCTGATTCCTGTGTGGCTTTATGGCCTGTGCGTTCAGACATTAATGAGATTTTTCCTCCAAAACCAATGCCAAACCATTGCCAGGGTTGGGCCGAATTCATCTTAGCATATCCAGACCTTTACAGCAGTCTGCAGGGGCAAGCTACAGGAACCTAAATGGTTGTATTTGGATATTTGTCTTTTTAAGAGTGTGACTCAGAGCTTTGATGACAAAATAGCAATATGGTTTTGAAAAGAGACCTGACTAGGGATGTTATGGTTTGCTCCATGGTTTGCTTTTACACTCCTTTAAAGCCAGTGTGGTGTAGGAGCAAAATGCAGACATAGCCTACAGAATTTTAAATGGATTTTAATTAGTATTAACCACATTAAACATTCTTAGTTTTAACAATTCCTATAGAAACTGTCAGTTTCTATAAGCTGTTTAGCAGTATTGCTGTAATATGTTGGTTGCCAAGATGTTGCTATGGTATATGGTTGTTCCAAATGCTCATTCCAGTACATTTGGTTATAAAACTATGTCCAAAAAGGGACCAATTATTTTTTGCTGTATCCACAGACTGTAGTTGCAAATGAGGGGGCCAAAATGTATGCTATGTCAACTAACTTTTGACTTGAGGTGCCAAGACTTTTTATGAAAAGCTGTACCCACAAACTAAAAGGTGGTGTCCCAAAATCTTTACCCCAAAAGTTGTGTCCAGTCTTTGGGCTAAAATAAAGGGTGCTTTTGTTCAAAAGCTATGTATACAAACTATTGGCTAAAATGTCGGGTGCCAAAACTGTTGCTTGAAAGTGGATTGATCTGCAAAGTATTGGCTAAAATGAAGTATGCAATGCCCATTTGCTCTTCCAAAACCAGACAGTGCTTGTTATTTAACTATTAGCAGAAAATTACACCAAAAATTCAACAATTTTGCCAAAATTGTTTGTTTGTTTGTTCGACTTTCATTATGTTTGGATGCTTATTGTATATACAGTGCATCTTGAAAATATTCACAGCACTTCATTTCTTTGCACATTTTGTTATGTTACAGCCTTATTCCAAAATTGATTCTATAGATTTTGTCCCTTAAAATTCTATACACAATTATGATGACAAAGTGGGTAAAGTTTGTTTGTTTGCAAATTCATTAAAAATATAACATGTACTATTGTAGTATATGTAGTATTCAGAACCTTTGGCAGCAATTATAGCCTCAAGTCTTTTTGAGTATGATCCTACAAGCATGTCACACCTGTTTTTGGGAAGCTTCTCCCATTCTTCTTTGCAGACCCTCTCAAGCTCAATCAGATTGGATTTAGATATCTCCAGAGATGTTCAATCGGATTCAAGGTTATCCACTCCCTTTTTTTTAATTTTGGCTGTGTGCATAGGGTCATTGTCCTGTTGAAAGATAAATCTTTGTCCCAGTCTGAGGTCCAGACTTCTCTGGAGTAGGTTATTAACAAAGATGTCTCTATATATTGCTGTAGTCATCTTTCCCTCAACCCTGTCTAGTGACCTAGTTCTTGCTACAGAAAACATGATGCTGCCACCACTAGGTTTCATTGTAGAAATGGTGTTGTCTAGGTGATGAGCAGTGCCTGGTTTTCCCCACACATGATGGGGAATTAAGGCCAAAGATTTTAATCTTTGTTTCATCAGACTAGATTATTTTTTTCTCAGGAGTGGCTTCCATCTGTCTATAATACAGGTCTGATTGTCAGAGTGACCATTGGGTTCTCGGTCACCTCCCTGATTAAGGTCCTTCTACACAGATCACACAGATTGGCTGAGTGACCAGCTCTTTGAAGAGTCCTGGTGGTTCCAAACTTCCATTTACAGACAATGGAGGCCACTGTGCTCATTGGGACCTTCAATGGAGCAGAATTTCTTCTGTACCCTTCCCCAGATCTGTGTTTTGATACAAGGTCTACAGACAATTCCTTAGACGTCATGGCTTGGTTTGTGCTCTGACATGCTCTGCACTGTGCACTATGGGATGTTATATAAACCGGTGTGTGTCTTTCCAAATCATGTCCAATCAAGTGAATTTACCATAGGTGTATAATCAAGCTGTAGAAACATCTGAAGGATGATCAGTGGAAACAAGATACACCTGAGGTAAATTTTGATGTGAATATTTAGGTATGTTATATTTTTGGGGTTTTATTTTTAATAATTTTGCTAAATTTATTTCAAACAAACTTCTCACTTTGTCACTGTGTGGTATTGTGTGTAGAAATTAGAGGAAAAAAATAATTAAATCCATGTTGGAATAAGGCTGTAGCATAACAAAATGTGCAATAAGTGAAGCACTGAATACTTTCCAGATGCACCATAAACAACCACGTCACCATGTTATGATGCATGTATTTGAGTCACTAAAATATTTATTCATGAATTGGAAGGATCTTTAAGCCAAATGAGGTTCATAGATAGCACTGCTTGAACCCGAGTGACTCAGTGTCCCAAAATAAAATACAAACACTGACATTTAGACTCAATTGTCATTCTAAAGTAAGTGCATTAAGGACACTGTCATAATACACTTAACTTCTTTTCTCACATTTAATTCATTTTATTTTTAAAAATCTGTAAAACAGCATGAAACATCACTTCAACATAAAACTATCATATTTAGAATATTCCTGATGCTAGAATTTGTTAGAGATGTTGTTGTATAATACTAATAATACATAATAAGCAAACAGTCATTCTGTGAGAACATGTTAGAAATGACCTAAAGACACTGCAGCAATTCACCATTATTCATTCTGCTCTGACATAGAATAACTCAACACTTATTAATCAGACACCCACATGACCCATGGGCTCCTAACAGCCATTGACTTTAAAGCAGTTTCTTTCCAAAAAATTGATTTGATTTATGCTCCTTACGCCACACGGGGCTATATAATAAGAAGAGCAGTCAAACTAAATATCGTGGTGACGTAAAAAATAGGGTTTTGTGTGCTGAACACGATAAATGCCAAAATTTGTACTGAAAATAGCTGGGTATGTGGTCAACCATGGAGGAAAGAATTTATGAGGGAGCAATCATGTCCATTGTTCCATGAAAATACAAAGAAAAAAACCCCAAAATATTATTTCTGAAAAGTCCATGAGTTAGTGTATGAAGTTTACTTTGCTGCAAAAGGTTACAGTCATGCCTCCCTCACAATGGTAGTCAATGTAATCACAGGCCTTGTTAAATGAGAAACATTTGCTCACATCTCAACCTGCTTCATTACCTTTGACCCTTTTTAAAGAAGTGGAGCATCATAACATATGACTTCCTTCAACCAACACAAAAGTATACATAGGTAAATGTTTTGTGATGTGTATTGTGTGCTCTCTATGTGTGCACGCACTGTGGGGCATGTGTGTGTGCTTTACAAAGTGCTCTTTATGCGTGGTGTGGCATGTGTATGTACTTTGTGGTAAATCTTGTATTGTTTTTATACTTCTGTTATCTTTATAGAGCAAGAACTAAAGGCCAATGTGCTGAATACGTTGCCTTTCTAATATGAGGGATCTACACTAATGGTAAAGCTTTCTGGTGGTGTCTTAGACGCATTGCTACATCTAGCATGCAAAACCCAAGCTCCTTCAGGCATTGTGTGCCAGACTGTTGCCATATGTATTGCCTTCTCTCTCTGGGGTGTTTCCACAGCTTGCAAGCGTAGGGGTCAAACAGGACATGCTGGCTTCCACAATAATGCTGACATTTGTGTGGTCTACTGGCCATAAGGCATATGCACACAAGCCCCATGGCACAGCTTTGGTACATGCTTGCAGTGGAAATTCATAAACTCCAGCTTTTTGTGCATATAGGATAGATGGAGAAGTGTAAATGCGACACCTGAGAATTAGCTCAAGGTTTCTCATTCCAGGTTAACGCACAGAATATATATTATACTATGAATGAATACAAGAGGATACTTGGAGATACTGAGAACGAAGGCATGTTGTTAATATTCCCACTTACAGACTTTATATACTGTATGTACAGTATGTATAGAACATGCTCAAAGAAAGATGACAGCATGTGCACTTCAGTTAAACTGAGTAATTCAGACAGTGGACAATGGAAGGCCAAAGACCATTGCTTTACCTCCATAAGAAATGAAAAATATACTTTTGGATGCGTCAGAGAATGTAAAAAACATGCCAACATAGTACTTCATAAGCCTGCTGCTCTGGAACTCTTCTCCTGAATCAGGCTGCATGGCGGCTAAACAATAGAAACTGCCATCAGCTTTTGTCTGCTCAATGTCACAAGCACTTGTCCACGCTGCAAAGTTTCTGCAGATGTAAATTGATTTCATGTGTGCCATGCTGTTGCCATGGTGATTGGTAAAAGAAAGGCTTCTTTTTTTCCATCTCCCAGCAGTTTAACAGAGGGTGAAGGTCTAATCCTGGCACATGAGTGAAAATGACATCGCAAATGCAGCACAAATGTTTCTACCTTTTTCACATAAATATGTCAGGTCCATGAACCCAGAACAGTCACCTCAATGCTGCTCTGTTATTCATAAAAATGTATTTTATCTTCTAAGAAGATCATTGAATGTACTCCGCAGTGCGCTTCACTTTGTTTTAATGATCATCATTTATATGCATGGCTCTGGCATGAGGCAGCTTTCTTTACCTTCAGCATGGAGCTGCTTTCTTTTTGTTCCCTTCATACACACAAAGCAGTCTTAAAGGAAGACTTCAGCATTTTTTAACCTAATCTTACATATGAAACCTCAAGTGTAGTAACATGATCAGAGCCAAGCTATATTGCTTCTTGCAGATATTTTAACATACAATGTATTCTGCTGCACTATAAGATATGGGGATAATTTTGCGGAATTATTTATTGAGTCATTTTTCTACCTCTGTGTATATAAGGCTGTAATTTTCTGGTTGTAACAAGCACAAAGTAGAACTGTGGTGCATGAGCACGTTGATGTTTTTTGTTTTTCTGTGCACCAGTGAGGAAGTACTTGGACTGGGGGTCAAAGTGTACTTCCTGGGTAGTGTAGGGTGAGTAGGGACAGAGGGCCTCCAGATAGGCCACCAGTTTATTAAACAAACAAATATTGACAAATATTTACACTGCGCTAATAAAGATAAAGAGAAGAAAATAATAGTAATACTTAACTTTCTCACTACTTCAGTGGTAATGACCAATGACTGCACCAAAACAAAAAGGCCTCTTCCAGTACAACCACAGATTAGCAAACTCTCTATTCACTTCCCCCCCCCTTACTCGCACTCAGAGCAGGTATATATACTAGTAGCCCCTCCCCCCCTGGATTCTACCAATATCAGCACAGGTGATGTACTTGAAACAATATAAGATAATTGTTGATACACAGTTAAGTACAATACATATCATCAGATGAGTACACTTTACTACACCGATTCATCAAGTCATTTTTAAACAAACACTGTGAGTTTTCAGACATTCATTGTTAGAACTTCTTCAAGTCCAATCTCCCCTCTCCTTATAACGGAGGTGGATTGACCCAGGTGAGTAAAAGCTCAGAGCTCATGCTCTTTACTCTTTTGGGCCTGGTTAGCTGTGGACAACACACCTGAGTACAGGTATGTGAGTGACTTTTGTGAAGGTAATGTGTTTTCAGAAGCTCACATCATTACAGCGCCACTGTTAAAATTTGTTTGGCCGCCACTGACTGTGATATGGACACGTGCAGCAGACATAGCAGTCATAACTTGAGTACTATTTGTGTATAAATCACTATTACTCTACTTGCTTGGTCCACTTCTTTTACTTTTAGTAACGATTCTATATCTCTCAAATCTGACCAGAAATGCATTTCTAAAAATGTCTTAAAACCATGTCCTGATAGTAACACTTTCTGATAGTGTTTCCTCTGATTTTTGTTTCTGCAGGATTCTGAAATATGTTTTCTGATTGCTAGATAATGTATGTGTATGTGTATACATGCAAGTGTATATATGTATGTATATATATATATATATATATATATATATAAGTATACAGCTTTAGAAATATCACAAGAGATGGTAAACAGGCAAACCAGACTATTTTTAGATACATTTACATAAATGGAATTTTTCACCAACTGTGCACTGGTGTTTTTTTATGCTAATAGACACAAACTGTATGAAGCAAGTATGCTACCATTAACTGAGGTAATTTGGCCTTAGCATTTGTTTGTTTACCTAAGAGGCTGGCTGTGTGATATGTTGTAGTTGTAGTGCGCTGGGGGATTGAAAAGTGCTAGGAGTATAAAGTGCTGACGCACATTCCTCCATTTTAAAGAATGGTTTCTTTTCATGCGTGGTAAAGTGTGTCTGGTGTGTTGGGCAGCATCATATCTTCATGGCATGCACCCATCGTTTCCAGTTAAAAGCCCTCTTCAGAATTTCATGACATTTCAAACAATTCTGAAGCAGTGCAAGTGTATATTTGTAGTGTAAACAGTCATATTACAAGAAGATTGCTAACTAAATTCCTGATTCTGAACCTCCTCAAATAAGTCTCACAGGCTGATGGTCTGTATGTTAGAAAAATATGGTGCATAAAGGATTATGGCTGCTGCCACCATTGCCTTCAGTATGAGGCCTGTGCAACATTAGGCAGTTGGTTTGTTATGGTTGAATGGTTTATTTGCATTATTATTATTATTATTATTATTATTATTATTATTATTATAACATTATGAATGGTTCTATTGATATTATTAAACAATGATGATAACAAGTGTTATACATTTTAATACATGTTATTGCTGCTGTAATCTATAATATTTACAAATGAAACTAGAAAATATGAAAATTTACTAAAATAGTAAATTTATTTTAGTAAATTTACTAAAATTTACTAAAATAAATTGGACTAAAAATAAATACATAACATTGAATTTTAACTAATTAAAAACTAATAAAAAAAAATCCATTTGTACAACATTTTAGTTAGTTTATCCTGTCATGTAGGTGAACAGAAAAGAAAAAAAAAAGTATTTTAACTACTTTCAGCAAGCCTAAGTGAATCATATTACAAATTTACGTTCTTTTTATTGTATTAATTATGACTCATTATATTTAATCATATAATGTTTATTGTACAATGATACAACACCCCTTTGATTTATATTTTGAAAATGACCCCAAATTAGTCATTTGTCATCATTTACTATGAAAAATAAACTCAGTAATAAATAATTAATGGATAATAAATAAATGTTTAATTTATTTATAATTTAAAAAAGTAATTTTACAGAATATTTTTCCAGATTCATGCTGTAAATATTTAGACATGTGTTTAAGTCCATGCATAAAGTCTTGATGATAGTTTTATGCCTGCATTTGTAATACAAAACACCTTTTTTAATCTATTCATTCCAGAAGAGTCAATGTGTTTAAGCTTTATCTGCTGTTTCTATAGTCTATGATCAATTAGACAATTTCACAAATGAAAGGAAGGAATGAACAACATTGCGACTTGAAGCGTCTAAAATGGATATCAATAGAGAGTCTAGGATGTTTTGGCTCATTTGCTTGTATTACATATGTATTTGAGTTGACAGGTTTTCTATTTGTTACATAAGTACAGGAAAAGGCTTAGAAATTAGTATCTGTGGTAGTCAAGCATACAACAGAGATGCAATCCATTGGTGCAGATAGAAAAATATTGGATGATTCATTTAAATCAGCTTACTCTCAGTGGTGCTCTCCCCAAGAGTATTCTTCAACCAAGCCTGCCACTTTTTGTGCTTTGTGCTAGCCTGCTATTACAGTATGACAAATATAAACAGGAATTAATTTCCCCCAACAGACCATTGCCAGATTTGCTTGCTGATTAGCAGGTCCCTTGTTCTCCTGCACTCCTATTACATTAATACAGTCAAAATTAATTTCCTTTCATTAGGCTGATTGGAGGAGAGAAATTAATTAATCAGCTATTCATATATGGAGAGAGGCAAACGTGTGTGAACACTGCCTACTTAAGCTGTGCTTTATTTATGTTGAGCTGTTGTTGCAGGATTTGTGCTAAAGGAATATTCCAATGATGACCACCTAATGCTGTGTTTGTAAAACCTGGTCCTGGCACCCCACTGCCCTGCTTTAGTGCTTCTCCTTCTCCCAAAACCACTGATTAAACTAATCAGCTCATTAACAAGCTTTTTCAGAGTTTGCAGGTGTGATAAAGCAGGGAATCCGTTAAAATGTGCAGGGCAGCAGGACACCAGGTCTGTTTGAGAAACAGACTGACCTAATAGATTTCTTCTGCATCTACTACAGTTTGTTGCTGACATTATTCACAATTTTCACAGTATATTAAGTCAGAATTGATGGTAATATTACATACATAAATTCTGGACACAAATGTGTGGCCAAAATGCAACCAAACGAATAAGTTAATTAGGGTCAGTAATCAATAACTAGTGTGAGGGCTTCAGAATTGATTTGAGTCAGCCCTGTTTGATCCTAATCTAACTGTGGGCCTTTAACGGCACTTAGAGATAGCCCCTTAGAAGAGGAGCTCTGTTTGATCCCAAATAATGTATTGAGTGGTCTGTTTGTGGTGAGAACGCAATCTGACCTTGATCTAACTCAGCTGTCAGCTGTAATCTGCTGACTTGAGTTAAACAGCTCTGCAGGTGTAGTTTAAACTGGTTTACTGGTCAGATAATCACATCTCTGTACAAACACCATCTCTATTGCTGCCCCATGTTCAACTGAACAGAACTGCGTTGGTCTGAAGCACAGCACCTTCTTACGGTATTTACATTCTTGTAAATATTTGACCAATAAGCAGAGAACATTGTCACATGATTTGTTGTGACGCGTTTTGTGCACTTTCCTTGTGTGAAAACAATCCAAACCTGGGAAAAGCTCCATGTACACAATCATTAAGTGATTCAGACCAAAGCAAATAAACTACAGGTGTGAAAACACCCTACGTCACAGTGAACAAAGTAGAACAAATCTCAAGGCAACATGACAACCTATCGTAAAACCTTTTGCAGCAACACAATGAAACACTCTCCTATTTTTCTTATAATTTTGGTATCTATATAGTTTGGCAAGAGCCTGTGGACAGTCCACCCACACCACTATGCTAGGATAAGTAATTTGTGTATGTGAGGAGCAGATGGAAATGGCAGAAAGTAAAGCAATTCATATCCTAGACATTTATTTTACCTTATTTTCCATGAATTATATTTTTCATGATCAGTTTAAAAGATGTAGTCCCATATTCTGTTCTGTGCTTAATGGAAATGTTTTTTTTTCAACCCTGAAAGGTATAAAACCAATAACATTTTAATTTAGTCTTTCTATGATGTTCTTACCTTGTGAATGTCCACTGGGAATGTTTTTATGTTTTATGAAATAATGACCACTGCTGGGATAGGGCTGTGGCTTTGCATCCACCTTATTCTGCTTTTATCCTTGTGAGCAAAATCACTACTCTGAACGATTCTAGAGGCATCTGAGGCTGAACAAACACAACTGGTTCAGAGAATAAACAATTACAATAACCAGTAGGCAGAGTTTTAGAAATGCTCTCAGAGCAAATACACATGTACATGTGGAAAAAGCTGTGATTCAGAGATTGTTTTCTAAGCAGTTTATACTCCACCTGGAAAGCTAGCTAGCTAATTTTAAGGCAGTATTTCAAAAGCTTCTATCCAATAAAATTCTATTTTTATTTATTTTTATTCTAATTTTACTGCATGCCACTGCAGTGACTAGAATGCACCATTATGATGTCCTTAAGACACTATTACGTGAAAACATCATGTACTCATACTCCATGTTGACATGCTGTGAAGTACTTACTGCCTAAGATGTTACCTGGATAGTTTTTTGAACAATTTTCTGAGAAAACACACAAAAAGCCAGCAACCAACGAAATCAAACAACGTCTCTAACTGAATTGCACACCTTTCAAACAAGCGGTGATTTTTCACACAAGCACCTTTTTTTTGTAAATCGTCACATAAAGTGGATCCTGGAGAGGGAGTCATCAAAGGCTACAGTAGAGAAGGGTATAGACAGACATGTATATACATGCCACAGACATAAACTGTATTTTCCTTGGCATACTTGAATAGAGAGTTACAGGATTAACATACCATGAATCTCAGAACCTCAAAACCTTATTGTTGTAACGGTCTTTTCATCCCCAAAATGTACATACATCAGTATTCTTGCCTCTATTCAAACATGGCAGTGCATTAACACACCACCCAGTCCCTGACAATATGGTGCTTTTGTTACTTTTCTATTGTGCATCAGTAACAATTGTGAGCATGCATATAATTTGCAACCTTGATTTGCTGTGTGAACCAGGGCCTGTGACTGTGACTTCACCTTTACTAATTTGGAAAGGAGAAGCACAGCACTGAGGAAGCAAAAAATGGAGAAGGGAGCCAGTATCTGTGCAAGACTGTGGTGATCGATCATACTCTGCAGATGCAGCAGATATAGGTTACACTGAAAAGTGCTGGAATTCTTGGGGTGTGGTAAAGTGTCAGTGTGGGTTTGGAAACTGTCTGGAAGAGGCATTTGCTCAATACTGAGATGCTGCCTCATCTGTTGGGGATGAACCTGAGACCTGAACCTCGGTGACGCAGTGTTTGTGTGAGGCAGCACAGCAATAGCGGAAGCTCTGATGCAAAGAGTTCATTTAATAAATCACCCCATTCAGCAGACACAAATTTCTCCCACATTATAAAATGACTGAAGACAAGTGGTGTCTGGTCCTCTCACCCTGCGTCAAAATCAGCCATGATCAACAACTGAAGCTTTAAAATGAAAAGCTACGCTGACACTCTTATAAAAAAAAAGAACCTAAATGTTTTTTTTTTTTTGATTAGATGTTCTATTCTATGAAAAAACATTTTATTGGCTTGTTTGTGTGACAATGTAAGCAAGCAAACATATGAATGTGAATTCACGCCTGCTTTTATTGCACAATGGTATATTTCTTATTAATTATTTGGTTTTGTTTGTTTTTCTTTCAGAACAACAATTCATTCTTAGAACCTGATATCTGCACTTTGCACATTTTCTAGGCTGCATAACTAATAACTCATAATGACATTACTGACACAGATATTATATATAGAGGAAAATGAGAAGGGAATAAAAACAGCAATTTTTAATTAAAACATTGTCAAATTCAAACAAAAATGTAAATTCTGTTAATCTTGAGTGAAGACAAATTTGAGTAGTTTAGAATCTCATGAAAATCACAATATCTGGCACATGTGACTATAAATACTTTTCTAATGTTTTGTGAATAAAAGTACTTCAAACTTAGAAAACATTCCTCAAAATTAGCCTAGGATTCTAAAGGTTAAACACGGGTATGATTGATTACAGCCAGCTGACCTTTTCACTGTCATATTTTTTCAAAATGTAAACTCCTGCAACAAAGGAACATCTGTGGGCTTTATAGTCTAGTTTCAGAACTGTTCACATGTATGCTGTAAACAGGTTGTTGGTAATGTCTGAATACAAGGTCAGAGGCAGCAATGATAGCATTCTAGCTTTCTGCAGTGGGGTCATTTGGGTCAGTGCTGTTAATAAATGGTAATTATTTTAATTGGTCACTAAGGTCAGTTTTTGTTGTTGTTACACACATTAAACACACTACTGACAAAGTCCCATTCAGTCCCATGTTAAATTTTTTTCATATTGGCAAAAAAGAGAAAATTCCAACCTGTAATTCAAGTGCTTTTATTCAGTTGGTGGGAAAACATCCCATACTAAGAATAAATTATTTTACATTAATGTCATATGTTACTATTGGCACCCCTGATAATATTTTGTACAACCCCTTTTTGCCTAGAAGACAGCACTTAATCTTTAACATTTCACAAAATGAGAGAATAAAGAGGGGGATCCCTGACCATTCCTTGAGTCCTTGATCCTGTCCTATGCACTCTCTTCTGCTCACCAAATAGATTTTCAAATTAGTTGTTGTCTGGGGACTAAGATGGTCTTGGAAGGAGCTTGATTGTGTCTGCTGATTCTTGTCAACATTGTCATGCTGAAAGACTCAGTGATGACCCATCTTCAGCTTTCGGGCAGAGGCCACCAGATTCTGATTTAAAATGTCTCGGTATTTCAAAGAGTTCATGTTGCCATGCACCCTAACAAGGTTCCTGGGACCTTAAGAGAAATAGAATCACAGATTTTCCCCCGTACTTCTCAGTCGGCATGAGGTGCTTTTCCACACACTCATCTTTCATGTAACACCAGACCCACTGTTTGTTGCTCATAAGCTCTATCTTGGTCTCATCTGACCAAAGAACATGGTCCCATTTGAAGTCGCAGTAACACTTCCTGAAATCCAAATGTCTAAGTTTATACTTGTAAGTACGAAAAGGCTTTATTGTGCATGCCTCTCAAACAGCTTGTTGGCATGTAGATAGCACCTGATGGTTGTTATGGAAACTTTGTTATCCCTAGGTGCTACTCTTTGATGCAATTCTGTAACAGTGAGCTTTGGAGAAATTTATACTTCTCTCACCATCCTCCTCACCACGCGTGGTAGCAAGATAAACTTTTGTCCTCAGCAAGGCTTGTTTGCTACTGTTACTGTTTTTAAACTTCTGGATGATTCCTCTGACTGTAGATATAGGCAGGTATACAGGGGTTGGACAATGAAACTGAAACACCTGTCATTTTAGTGAGGGTTTCATGACTAAATTGGACCAGCCTGGTGGCCAATCTTCATTAATTGCACATTGCACCAGTAAGAGCAGAGTGTGAAGGTTCAATTAGCAGGTAAGAGCACAGTTTTGCTCAAAATATTGCAATGCACACATTAGACATAGCAGAGTTCAAAAGAGGACAAATTGTTGGTGCACGTCTTGATGGTGCATCTGTGACCAAGACAGCAAGTCTTTGTGATGTATCAAGAGCCACGTTATCCAGGGTAATGTCAGCACCACCAAGAAGGACGAACCACATCCAACAGGATTAACTGTGGAAGCAAGAAGAAGCTGTCTGAAAGGGATGTTCGGGTGCTAACCTGGATTGTATCCAAAAAATGTCATTCCCAAGAAGAATTGACGCTGTATTGGCCGCAAAAGGAGTCCCTAGTACACCATACTAATAAATTATTGTGGTCTAAAACCAGGTGTTTCAGTTTCATTATCGAACCCCTGTAGGTGAGTGGCTATTCTCTTGTACAAATTAAAACATTTAAAAATACAAGTTAAAATGTCACGTTTTTTCTACAGTACTTATGTATTTATTTAAATGTAACTTTTAACACATCTTAGCCAGCGGTGCCAATAATTATGGAGAGCACTGTACTAAGAAAAGTATATTAAATTCTGTTGGAAGCTTAAATGTGCTATGTATTTCAATCCAGTACACTTTTAGTAAAATTCAATGAATTTCATGTTTTTCATATGGTTCTCTAGCTCTCCAGTCTGACATTCATACTCCACCCTGGAAACAAACTAAGTGGCCCAGGTTGAGACACACAGCACTGTTTTAGACAATCAGGAACAGGGGACTTTCATACTTGTGCAAAGCATAGGGGCAGAAAAGATTGCATATCTGGAGATGGAAAGAAACAGCCAAAAAGTAAATGATCTCATGAACATTTTATTTTATGTAAAACAAAGTTTAGATCACACATGGGAAAAGATTGGTGAGACCTTTGGATGGAGCAGAGACCTCAGAAGGGTGAAAAACATGGAAAGGATTTATTTTCCACATTATTTTCATATGAGCTTTTGAGCTTAAAGCTCATCAGGAATCCAGAATCTCACACTATTATGGTATTTAAATTCAGGTTTGAATGCATTACAAATCAAAATCTAAAAAATATTGAAAAGCATAGAAAATATCACTTTAAAATATGCCATTTTTTTCTTTGTTTCAAATAAAATTGGTGTGATGAAGTAACAGTAAATGGGAATCAACTGGGCAGCCCTAGTATCCAACAATAAAAGCAGCTTTACATAGTAGCCCTTCTGCAGATTCAGTTCCATATGCTGATACATTTTACTGTGTTCAATGATGCATATTTATTAATAATAGGATATTGGGTTAGGAATGGCAAAAGTTCTTCTTCAATGATTCTAAGAGTATACCTGGTGTGACTGTAATCCAATTGCATTCTGAACTCTGAATTTTGAACTATGTGCATGATCAATCATCAACAGGCCTTTTTCCCAGCACATTCTCTACGGAGCACTGCTCACAGCCCGGAGAATGGAGCTAGGCCAGAAACTGGGCCTTAGTTTCACACATCAGTGAGTGCATTATAGACTTCATTAATGTGCTTTGCAACACAGGAGCTAACTCTGACCTAACCTGTGTGTGTCTTTCCCGGAAACGAGTAATGTAGGTCTTGCTCCTTGTGAAAATTAATTAAAACGCAGATCAACAAAGACTGCCCTTACTCTTGCTTTTCCACAAGTAGTTGATACATGCATCTGAATCCATACATCACCACTAGTGTTAGTGTTGTTCTTTCTGAAACATAAAGTATGTGTGGAAAAATTAACTAAATAAAAAATGAAGTACATACATTTTGATTGGACTAGAGAGCAGAAAGTATGAGTATCAGTATTTGCTGATTCTACATTGAATGGAAATTAAGGCAATTTTGATGAATGTATGGTTTTATGGTCTGTTCTGTGATGACTAGGGTCTTGTGAAAACTTTCCCCATTGTTCTGCGCTTTGATTCTCTTCTTTTTTTCCAGCTTACCTTTCAAACAGATAGCAGTGTTTAGTGCCACAGGACATGGCCTAAGTTTGCCACAGAGAAGCTGGTGTCATTTACCACCTGGGGACCCCCCTTTCTTGTCTGGTTTTTGGAACCCTGGAGGAACTTGTTTGAGGGTGGGAAGTGTTGGGGGTAGGTGGGAAACGGAACAGAACATGGGAGGAACAGTTCAGTAGGGTGGACTGATAGTGCTTTGTCCCCATCAGCTTCTGCACAACACAGGTGCTTATCAAGCCTCTAACGTTTCCACTTGACTGGGACCAGAACCAGCAAAGAGGATATGCAGAGAAGGGGGGGGGTTTATCACCAGACACACGTTCTGCCAGATAGATTGCTGTTGTCGCTTCTGTTTCATTTATTTACCCTTTCGCCCTTATCACACTCACCACGCTAGCATAAACATCCAAACACAACACTGTCACAATTAGGGGCAGACAGTGCTCCTCTAATGAGGGCTGGAAACTAGAGAAATGGGTGTCAAAGGGAAACAGGGAAGCCTAGCAATACAACCTGCCTTTCTGTTAAAGCGGTATGTCAGTGCTGTTTGCTGGAGGACAATAACTGTTGAGTTTTCCATTTACTGAATTCTGAAAATGAGCATAAAAGACTTAAATGGAAAATTCCCGATAAAACACCCCACCCAAATATCACAAAGATTAGGACAAGGTGGAAAATTTAGAATATTGCTAAATGGAAAATGTGATATACAGAAAAGTGTTTACAAATAAAAGATGACGTGTCAAGCTATGAGTGCCTCTGTTGCGTCCAGTAATACAATTACTGTTTCTATGAGGAAACCCACATGGATGTGGGGAGAATACTCCTCACAGACAGCAACCCAAGCATAGATTGAAATAACTACTCCAGGTCCCTTGAGCTGTGTGGCATATGCATTACCTGTGGCACAACCATACCACCCATTTTGAAATATGTTGAAGTGAAGTAAATTTCTCCATTCTACTTATTCGATGCTGCTACTAATCATGGCAGCCTACATCATCTAAACTGTCCTTGCATAACTGTAGCAGTTGGAATGTTTCATTTGTTTATTTGTACAGATGATTTTTCTCAAATTTCATCTGATACAATAAAAATATCATAGTGGTTTTTATTATGGAGAGCTGTGCAGGCCCAAACCATGACATTTCCACCACCATGCTTCACAGCTGGAATGAGGATTCTCAAAAGATGTTTGGTTTGTGAAGAACATGTCTTCTATTAATGTGTCCAAATAATTCATCTTTGCATTCATCTGCAAAGATTACATATTCTTGGCCTTTGTCTTGGTGTTCTCTAGCAAACTTTCGTCTTGCACTGAAGTTACAGGAGCTGCCCGCAACGCCGCAATCCAGCCACCAGGGGGCGGCCAGCAACCTGTAATCAGCTCAAGTGAGATCCAGTGTGCTATGGTTATATAAGAGACCAGCCTCTTGCTCTCCATGCGGTCGCTTGGTGAATGCCTCCTGAGTTGCTGCCGGTAGTTCTGGTATTTCCTTGCTGCTCTGTCCCTCCTCCAAAGTGAGGAGTCTTTCTGACCTTTGAAAAGAGTCTCTTTATTGCCCTTGTCCTCCTCTTGCAAATGTGGACAAGCTGATCTGCCTTCCCTCCTCACCAAGCAGGAAAGTCAGTCTCTCTCTTTCTTTAAAGAGAGTGATTAAAAAAGAAACACTAAAACAAGAAGAAAAGCTCTCCTTTTATTTTCAGTTTTCCTTCTTGTTTGAGAAGTTGTTCTAAGTTCCCCCTCTCTTCACTTACTGCTCTTCAGCCCTACCATATGCTTTGTTGCTCAGGCTTTGGGTTAGTTCACCTGGCTAAAGCACTCACGTGCAGAGCACCGCGTGTGTGCCAGTGGGGGTTTAAACCTGGCATGAGAATTTTTTGATCAATAAAATTCATTTATGCTTTCAGTTCAGATCACTGGTGCATTCAACCAGCAATCTGCTGCTTAACACTTCCTTCACTCATTGTTCACTACGCACCTCACTTTCTAAACCCTACCACTCATTAATATTTTCAGTTCAGATAGAGCAGTAGTATAAGCGCTGCCCTACACCTGAGTGGCCTTGGTTCAATCCCTGTTTGGAGCAGGTCTGCTTAATTGGTGTTTGAGTCCAGAATAAATATTGAGTTCATAGTCCCAACTGAGGTGGGTTTTCCAAATTACTTTCCTCCCGGGTTGTGCCCCTTAAAATGATGTTGTTTTCACTGCAAATTTTTCCTCCTTGCACACCTCCCAAGAGCTTCCTGTAGGTAACTTGACATTTTAGGATTGCTAGAGACCTCTTTGCACATCTGAGGTTTAAATAAGACAGCCTCCCCCAATGTCCTTTCTGAAAATGGTATGATCATTTTCAGCTGATGTGTTGCACCTGGTACTAATTTTAGGTATTTTAAGAAGTAATAAATAAGGGGGGGTAGTTACTAAGATTATTTCCTCACAAGAAAACTGCTTTTCTAATATGCATTTTACAATGATTTTTAATAGGCGTTTTCAGCTGTATTTGTCCATATTACCTCCATGTCTCATATTAGGCCACAGCACATTTTCTGAAATCAAAGAACAGTTATAGGTCCAAAATATTTTTCAATGACTAATAAGAAAGATACACATCTGGTCTCAAACTCCCCATTATTGAAATGCCATTGACAATTCTATGCATCCAAATGCAGTTCAGCAATACTAGCCTGTTATTTCTTGTTTACAGTTCATGTAAAAACATGTTTATGTGGAAAAATGGCTATTATTATTAGAGTAAATTAATGATTGCTTCATTTAAAACACAAGGCATTTGGGATGTTTATTTTGCACCCTCTGGCCATTTTAAATACACATTAATTAATGAGCTGTTTTAGCCAGACATTTGACAGATAAGACATGTCGTTTTGAAACACCGTCCTCATTTGTAGTCAAACATTTTATATACAGTATTACCAACCTAAATCTTTCTCTGTTAAAATAGCAATTCACCATACATAGTGGATCATTACTATCATTATAACATACAGCAATGTATTTGGACCCTTGCCATAAGCTGCCTGTGCCAGACAGACTAGTGCTCACTAGTTCTGTTAAATTCCAAGTCATTGTGCTGCATCAAATAAGTCCAAATTAAAGTCAAATAAATGAGGTGTTCAAACCCCACACCTAATAGAGCCAGTGCAAAAATCTGATCACAAATCACAAATACTCCCCTGTAGCATTGAGGAGTGGACTGTACTGAATTTGGATACTGCAGTTGTCTAATATCTAACCCTATTGTTTTCCTTGCCTTATACTCTAATACAGCATTATTAAATATTAGAATTACAGCGTTTGTTTATAGTAGTCAGAAGGTGGAAAGAGGGAATTATGGCATCAGGTCATTGACCAGTCCAAATATCAGCCACTTCAGGGTCTTGTTCTGTTCCTCTCTGTCCCTTTGCCAATCGATTGGACAAAATTCCAAGGAATTCCCAATTTACTCAAATCGATCACACATTTACCCAGCCAGCCAGCAGTTCAGAAACAACCCTGCATTTCTCCATGCTATTTGTCTGTGCGATTGTGATATGGAAAGATATTTTGAAGTTTTATACTTACTGAAATCTGTATGGTTTTAGTGGTTCAAAATCTTAAACTTGGCAACAGTTACTAAGCAGCAAGGATTTTTTTTTTTTTGCATGATAATGAGACATTCATGTGCTTTGAGCTGCTGAGACTTTGAAATAAAAAGCAGGAAACAGTTCTCTTCTAGAACGTCTTGGAGTTATCAGGAGAACCAAAGAAGTGTTCTAAATTTAGTCATTAATGTCTGAGTGAGATGGAAGCCAGCCAAAGCTGGTCTCTGGATGTTTCTCATATTGAGTAGACACTGACAGTGTCTGTAAAAACACTGTGGTCAGGAAGCAGTTGTGATACAGGAAAAGAACATATGACTATAATGCGAGTTGCTGCATTTTAAAGGACCAGGTGTTCTAACGCACTTCCTCATAAAAGAAAACATGTTCTGTTGTAGAAAATCAACCCACCTGTATTTCATAAGTCACAGACTTACAGTAAAATAGAGGCTCGCTGGCATGCTACATAATAGCCTAATTGTTTTCAATAAGAGAATTACCAGTGAAAATTATACAGCCTCCCACACTTGCTGAGATACTATGAAGCCATCCATGCTTCTTTATACTCCAGATGCAGCTAATAGACAGAAAATGTGTTCTATGGAGATTTTACTCCATAGTAAATTCCACAGCCACTGAGTGTGAATGATAATCACATCTGTAATGGTGCTCAATTGTTTATAATAATTTCTTTAACCTTCAGAGCCCTATGCTAATTTTGCAGGATATTTTGACATACTTTTTTGCCAAAAGTCACAATCAAACAAGCCAGATATTTTGTCAGGCAATCCTAAAATCATAAAAACAGCCAAAATTTCCCTAAGTTGGTCTTTATTTTGTGGTCAGATATGCCCAAACAAGATGCTGTAGTTCCAAGTTAGCTTATATAAGCTTTTTACTGAGTAAACTGCAAATTACCTATTTTCTAATTCCCAGAAATCATTAAACTTTCTCTAAAGGTCTGGGAGTCCCTCAGGGGTCTCCACTAGGTTTGTTTAGAATTCTACAAACAGGTTACAAGCAACAAAATTTAGAAAAATAGAACACCATGAACCCCATTTAGTTCAATAATGTTAAAAAGGTACCTGTTGAATTGTCATTTAATTTAACTACTTGTCTAATTCAGGAATGTAGAACTCTGAGAAGGTTGCCTCTCTTACTCAGCATAAACTGGGCAGAAATACAACCAGAAATACATTTGCAAGTCATATTGAGCTCTTTATACAAAGCTATATAAGCACATGCTTGGGAATATACTGCCATATCTGCAAGTCAAGACCACACAGACAAGAATGTGAATAGAGGGGAGTTCTATTCAACGAAACAGGAAGAGATGCTGCCATGTCTATGACACATAGGCTACGATGGAGGAAGTGAAAATATGAATGTGACAGCTAATTAGGTCCACTTTACCCAGCTGTGAATGAAAGAGCATTCTCTCTCTCTCTCTCTCTCTCTCTCTCTCTCTCTCTCTCTCTCTCTCTCTCTCTCTGTGTGTGTCTGTTTGCGCGTGCGTGCATGCTAGTTTGGTATAAAGTATTTCCATGGTTGCATTTACCTAATTGCAGTCTTCTGACCCATTCAGGCTTGTGATATCAAGCTTGAAAAATCAAATGCATAGCAAGGCAAACAAATGAGATGATTATGGAAACCTATACAAATTAATAATGAAAAAGGAAAAAATGTTGTCTAGAAGTGCATGTGCGTTTAAGATTTGAGTAACCAACCAGCATTTAATCAGAAGTGATTGTGTTCATTGTTGTCAATTCAATTTGTGAAGACATGGTCAACACTTTTATTAATTATAGCAGGAATTTGTTAGTTAGCTAAGGTGTGTGTGTGCGCAGAGTATCATGTATTTATATGTACTATCATAATTCTGAAATACTAGGTTTGACGTTTATTATAAATGACTAAATACACCAATTAATCATAACATTACAACCGTCATGAACATCAGACACTCACTGTCAGCAGTCAGACACTCTAGACTCTCCTACCTTGGATGTCCACCTTGTAGATGTAAAGTCAGAGAAAGGAGCTCATCTGTTTCTTCATAGTTTGGGGCACTCATCTAGTCCATCACCAGTGCTGGTTGTTGGACTATACTTAGGTACTTAAATGCTCCAGCACCTCCACCACCACCTCACACTGATGTCTGGTTTAGGTTACACACACTTTCCTGTTTCGATGGCATTACAAAAAGCAATCAGTAGCAAAGTCTAGGTTATCAACCGCAAAGTGTTACATGGCCATAGTTCTGTCACTGTAAACAATAGACCCAAACCCTAGAAAGTCTAACCCTAGCAAGTTTATGTTGATTCTTCTTCTCCTTCTCCTCTGGGATTAATAGAGATTCTAAAGTCAGTTGAGGGACCAGCTTGCCACTTTGCTAACATGTATATAGTACTAAAAAGGGCTGTTTAGACTTGTAACAATAGTGAATCCCTTTTAACTCTTAGAATGTGAGATTAAGACTTTTCAGGCAGTTACATGCCATATTCTAGGCTTCATAAGTCAAAACAAGAGTAACCTACAGAGACGATACATATATCAAACTACAAAACCCTATCAAATTGTGGTGTTTGTGTAATGAACTATGTGAGTAACCCAGCTCAGAAAATCCATTTGTTTACAACTGAATTAAATCCCAATTTAAATGTCAAAGGAGCTTTCCTGTGTGTCTCTACTGCTCTGTCCATGTGTACATGCTCAACCTACATGCAGACTTGAACTGATTAGTAGGAAGGTGGCTAATGACATCACTGACCCAGATTTTGGGTTACAGAGGAAAAAGGTAAGGGCTGTTTGCCATCTTTCTTTGCCCTTTGGTCAAATTTCAGAATCAAAGTACTGAGAAGTGATTAATACAGATTACTACATACATATATATTAAAATAATGTTTTAAAAATTAAACAAATCCTTGTCAATCTTATCATTGCAAATTACTCAAAATCCTTCAGTTTCTTAGCTCAAAAACACTCTGGATGATTAACAGGATTACTGAGATGCAAAGTGTTTTTAGAAGCAAGGAAAACAAAATTGTAGGCATGAAGTAATTTTTGAAAACATGGTCAAATTCATTCAAATTTTTAAATTCTCTTAATTTTTAAATTTGAAATGAAGACATATTTGAGCAGCCTAGGATAATGTCTGGCATGTGTGACTGTCTTCTATAAATACTTTTGTATTTTTTTATAAAATGTATGTAAAACAACAAAAACATCCCACAACACTGGCCTATGGATCTAAAGGTTAATTGATATATATTCAACAATTTAATTACCCTTAAAGAGTCATCGACAAAAGGTTTTAAATTATTGGGGGACAAAAAACATTTCATATGAAGCTTTTCAACATTAATATACTTATTTGAGTTGTCATGGTATTGTATAGAACCATTGCCTCCACCCTTGAAAAAGCCATTCTTGAATGGGTACAGTGTACTGGGTACTGTAGGTGTGGCATTAGTAAACACCTTGCATATCCAAAAATGTTTGAGGGTGAAAGAGACTGGTCAGCTAAAATAAAAATGTTTTCTGGGGAAGCAGCCAAGTTCCAAATGGAAGTCACTTCTTATTTGTCAGGATTCACCCATGAAATATTGACAAAGTAAAAGACTGAGAGCCCCTCTTGACAAAATGAAAAGAAATTGTTGATACTCCTCTGAGACAATATGACTTATCAGTTCAGGCCCACAGACAGACTATCAATCTTTTATCAAAGAACACTTGTCAATAACTTTCTTCCCCATGGATGCTTTGTAGCAGACTCTTTAACTTTTCCATTTCCATGGATCCCCTGAGGCCACGCAATACAACTTGAAAGTTGGCGTTTTTATGTTCAGTTTTACCCCATTTCTCTCTGATTTATTTAGAATCTATTTAAATGTACAGACAGTGTACGGAATCTGACAGGTCAGAGTATTACAAACTGGTCTGGGTAAAAATGATGCGGTAGTTACAGGTAAAATTGTTGATAGCATTATATCTGTTATGTTGTGTTATGTAAGAAAAATATGAAAATATTCTGATGCATTCCATTGTCAAGTAAGCCATCATAAATTTATTTCTGAATGCATTCCAATGTAGTAACTGGGCTGGAAAAGCAGTGAGTCAGTCTTGTATAACAGCTGTTATCACATAACACAGAAGTCTAGAGGAAAAGGTTCTAAAAACTTTTTATTGCACACTCATTGGACTCATAAGCTATTGCCAATTAGCTTTGATGGCATCAGAGATGCCTCTCACAAATCACATTCAACATTAAATGAAGACCTCGGGGGATTTTTTTCTCTTAACAGCATTTAAAATGCAGATTGCTCTTGCATTAATGAAGCTTGTGGGGTCAGTTTTACAGTAGACATAGACAGTGAAGATGAGAGGAGTGTCATAAATGGGGATTGCAAATCATAAAAAACATTCTAACACATGGAAAGTGAATGCTTGGCCCAAACTCCAGGGAGATTAAGCAAGATTAAAACTGCTTAATACCTGGCACTTCTTTACTGGGCAGGTCTCCATGCAACAGTGACATTGGAAGGTGACTTTCACGGAGGAGTCGTGCTGTCTGGATTCTCCATCACCTGGAAGACATTTCCACTTCAAGGTGAAGCATCATGTGGCCTGACAAAGAAGTTGTAAGGTACTCTGAGCTGAAAACATTGAAAATCACAACATTTACACAGAACTGACACTGGAGGTGCCTGTTTATTAGGTATGGGCATGGTCTGGCCTTGTAGTATTTTTACCAGCCCCCAAATCAAATAACATTAATGTAAGGAGTAGTAGCAATATTATTACTGTTGCATATTGTTGTATACATAATGTTTGAATACTGACCTCTTGATTTTTACATATATTACTTGCCCACTCTAGACTACTGCCTCTCCTTGAGGATGGGCCTGCGGACTACTAGAGTCCTTCATGACCCACTGGTGGTCCCCAGCCCACAGGTTGAGAAACCCTTGTTTAAAACTCATTCCCCTTCTTTGGTGTCAGAGGAGCTTGATGATTGTATTTTGTGCTCTAATGCTACTTAAGCATACTACTATGTTTGCATTTCTATTGTGAATCACCATTGTTTTTATTTGTCAGATATATATTTGTTGATCAATCATGACATCATGACCTCCTTGTTTCTACACTCACTGTCCATTTATTGATAAGCTCTTGTTACCATACAGGTGCACATTGTAGTTCTATAATTACAGACTGTAGTCCATATGATTCTAGTGGTGGACATATTCAACTCTGCAGTGTTGAATACTCACTGACACTGACATAGTAGTAGTGATTGGTGTATGTTGCCTTGGTATGAGTAAATCAGACACAGCAGTCCTGCTTGAGTGTTTAAACACTGTGTCCAGTCTTTTACACATCCTGGTTGGTTCTCCTTTCAATGTAATGTCAAAGGCAGAAGCGCATGTGTTTCTGCACAGTTTAGTTGTTTATAAAGGTTATGTTGAAAACCTCCAGCACTACTGCTGTCTGCTTCACTCATAACAATGCAATGCACACTAACACTCCACCACCATGCCAGTGTCACTGCAGTGCTGAGAATGACCTACTCACACACAACACCTGTTCTGTGGTGGTCCTGTGCGGTCCTGACAATTGAAGAAAAGGGTAAAAGAAGGCTAACAAAGAGAAACAGACAGACTACAGTCTGTAATTCTAGTGTTCATGTATGGTAAGAGGAGCTGATTAAATGGGCAGTGAATGTAGAGTTTAGAGATGCCTCTAATAGGATAAAGTATGTAACAAAAGTGATAGATTAATAGATTATAATTAGATGGGTTTTAAACGATATTTTGCATTAATGTTTACATATACTGTCCTAACAGTCCTAAGAAATATTTAAGAATGGGATTAATACTGATAAGAACCTCTTATCCACAGCAGCAGAAATACTTAAGAGCAGCTGCTGCTGCTGCTAAAGTGTGCTTGTATACCTGCATCTAATGTGAATTACCATATTCTTATTTTGTAACTCTATAAGAGGGTCTCCATGATTTATCTGGCTTATCATTCCACCTGTCAGTGACACAGGTAATTGCAGCATGGCACATATCACCCTGTAGTGCCATTGTGCTAGAGCAGCCTTCATGACAGGCCCTCACTTACTGTCATTCCTTGTAGCCAGCAGAAAAGGTTCACCTGGACCTAATTTCCCGTCTTTCCCCTGTATTTTCCTGGTCTTTCGTTTATGGATGTCTTATTCAAACAAATGACCACTGTCAATGAATAGTTCAAAATTGTACCCCTCAAGAAAAAATCATCATAAAAAAATAGTTGCACCCAGGAGGATGTTGCATTGCATCATTAGTTGGAAGGAAGACTAAGGTTAAAAATTTAGACTGATATGGACAATACAGAAGTAGTGTCTCTCAGTAATGTATACCACAACATGCCAGATGTCTCAGAATGGGGTTGTAGCAGCTCTGTGATTATCAATCCACATGAAGTTTGAATATTCTCACTCCTCCTGCAGATATTGTGGTAGGGATGGGGGGGGTTGATAACACGTGTAATAGCATCCCACATGCATTCAATCTGTAGCTGTGACTTGCCATGGTATAGTGTCTGTATCTTCAAGGTGACCTCTTGAGTAGGCAGCAGAATGGGAATGAGAGAAGTATGTGGATTATTAATGTAATGCTGAGTGCCTGCAATGAAGACCAAAAGGTGATCTAGCATTTGTGTAACCATTTCTTAGCTAACTCTACATTTTACCGGGAATGTGTCAAGAGGTGGTTGATGTTGATGTTTGAGAAGACTGATGGTTCATGAAGTGATGTAAAGAAAGAAAACATTAAGGGAGCAGATAAACACAGACAGCAGATTATTCTTTATTGATTGGTGGGGGTATTGGTGGGTTTAACGTGTTGTGGAGGACTGGTAATGTTTTCCACTACATGCACTGCTGAAGAATATTATCCCTGTATATAACCAATGATTTGGATGCCATAAATTACACTGAACAATAAAACAATTCTACAGTTAATAAAAAATCAAAGCCTAGTTTCTTTTCAAGCCATACAAATATGGTTTGTAGGCTTGCAATTACTGACTGCAGCCCATCTGTTTTATTCTGTACAGTTAACCATAAGGTCAAAACATAGGTTTATTTTTTTTTTTCCACACATCCCAATCACAATTGCTTTCCTTCCTCCTAAAGTCATCCAGAAAAAAGGTTCCTGTTCATATACTGGTGCTATGTCCAAGTGGAGTTACTAACCAGAACACCAAGTAGTAGTATCATCACTTTAAAACTTTCTTTTGTCCAAAAAAAAATACAAACATATCTGCATAGCAGAGAAACAAACATATTAGTGATATGTTCATGTGTATCACATTATGATGGGCTTATCAGGCCCAAGAGTGTTGCTGAGGTTTGCAATTTATTAGATGTACCTACCTTATAGGTGCAGCATAGGTGTACATTTATAGAAAATGGAATTTTTTTTTTTCCATGCACAGTAATCTTATGCTCCCCCATAATAATCAGTTATCAGTTTTTTACCATGTTAATGTAACTGCACTGCTCTGCTTCTACCCAAATAATATCTGCTGGTCCAGTGTAGATGCCTGATATAGTGTGCAGCAACAGATAGACTACAGTCAGTAAACATATATCAGCTGTACTGTCTCCACTAGTGTCTTCTGCTATCTAAATGAAAAGTCTGTGCCACCTCACTAAAAATTCATGGCTGAAGTTGCCATTCAAGTCCGCTATACATCTGAGAATGCAAACGCAGCAGAAAGTTCTGAGAGCAGAACAGGGCCATTTTTCAGATGAGGTTTGGTTTCAGCATTTAGCTTTTCAGAATGCTGAAAGCAACCTCTGAAAAGCTGTGTGTCCATAGGGTCAATTGTTTCTCTAGTCACCAAGCACCTGTGCCAACTGATAAGAGAATTGCCTTTGGTTTCAATAAGCTGGACACTTGTGTGGAGTAAAGTGTTGTGGGGAAATGGTGTAGGCATGTCAGCAGTTGGTCTGTGCAAGTAGAAACTAGTTTTACAATCCCTGTATGTGGACTCACACAGGGCGTCTTTGCAGACTTCAATGGAAAATGTCACAATCTTATGAAAGGATCATTTTTCATTTATAACTTTGTGTAACATGTCTTATGTTGTTTCTCTGATTGTATGAATAAAGAAGTTTTCCCTTGTAGAGTCATTCAGCCTGCATGGGCTGAACACAACAAGAACAGACACAAGAGCAGCTTGCAAAGTCCCATAGGCTGCATTTATTTATGTTCCCTACTCAAGGGCGGGCAATAGAAAATTATGAATCATTCAGCACGGGAAAAAAAAAATAAAGGAGAAAATATAAACAAACACCACAGTCAGTAAAACAGATTTTTGATGGGGCAGATTCACTGGTGGCAGTTTGGCTTTTTGTTTGAGGATTAAGTAGGTGTAGTTGTGCCCCATCAATCATTGCCAGCTATAGCTTGTGTGGCATCCTCTCCCCTGAGCCACATGGCTTTGGCTGTCCAAAACAATATGGGAAAGGATTCAGTGTTTCTCAACCCTGGTCCCAGAGGCACCCCTACCATGCACATTTTAGAGCTTACCATGCTTCCAACAAACCTGATTCAACTAATCAACTCATTTACAAGTCCTTTCAGAGTTGCAGGGAAGGTGCTGGTAATTCACAAATCTATGCTGTGCTGGGCATCTCCAGGACCAGAGCTGAAAAACACTGGGTTAGAATTGACCTATGTTTGGGCATGGAGGTATACAGGTTCTTTTATTGGCATTCAATGTTTTTGAGTGTTTCATAGAAGCATGTGTAGCAGTCAACAATCTCTCTCTCACCAAGAGGAACACTACCCAAAATAAGCCAGAGTATCCTTAGGGGATGCACTTCATGCCCTTTAGTCTAATCAGACCACACCTGTAATAATTTACATTACTTAGGAGAGCTTCACAAGCAGTGGACTGAGGCTGGGGTCAGTGGCTCAATATCAAGATCAAGCCACCCCATAGTCTCAAGAAATGGGGCAACAACTGCATTTCTAATATCAAGCTACTCCTGGACTGGTGCTCAGTTCTCCAAAGTTGTCTTTTCAGATTAAATTTGATTAAAAAAAGATGAGAATCACCTGACCCAGCAATCCACTATCAAAGCATCCTGGGTTTCAATAATATCTCAGCAGTGCCACAACCCGACTTCCTCCATGCCACTCTGCATTGACGCAGTAATTTGTGATGAAGGAGCTCCATCCAAGTATTGAGTGCATAAATGAATATATTTAATAGAAGCTGGTCATTTCTGTATTGTACATCCTGTTTGCTCTCATGAACTGTTCTAATAACTTGAGGATTTTTATGAGTAAAACAAAATAAAAGGCTTGAAATATCTCTTACCATGTATGAAATATCTAGAAAATGTGACAGCTTATCTTTAAAAACATTTTTGTAATCAGTATTTTTATGATTTTCTCATTTTTTGAGACACAATAGTGTAGTGTTTCTCAACCCTGTTTCTGGAGACACCCCTGTTCTGCATATTTTAGACCTTATTCTACTCCCATCACACCTGATTCAACTAATCACCTCATTACCAAGCCTTTCAGAGTGGCATGGGCTGTGTTTCAACGTACAGGGCAGGGATGTCTCCAAGACCAAGGTTGAGATCCAGTGTATACCCAGTAACCTAGTCAGAAGCAGTACCTTTGTCAGAAATCAGAGCCTACAAATGCTCTGATTTCTGACAAGCTAAACATCTTTCACTTCTTTTTTTCTCACTCTCCTCTTCTCCAAAAAAAAAGACCTTGTTTATCTACATGGCTTTCAATTTTACAGTATTTAGGAATTGTGAAGGCCATTTCAAAAAACAGGATGCAATTTAACACATTTAAGACATTATTCTGTGTTTAGAAGCCATTTAGAGCTTCACCCTTTTAACATATGGTTTGAAAGGTACACACAGGATTTGCTGGTTTTACATTCTTCCCATCACCTGTGCAATACCTCCAGTACCATTAGGGACAACACAACCCCAAAATATGGGCTTCACATCTGAAAAGCTGTTATTTTTATTACATTCTGTTTTTACTCCAAACATCTTTTGCAGATTGTGTTTAAATATTTCTAATTTGAACATTTTCAGCCCCCCCGCCCTTATGATCCATACATTACACTGTCAAGCTGATCTTTGTCATGTCAGACTGGCTTAATAAATATTATAATATATGCCATCAACAACTGTTGAACACTGGAGGTGTTGCATTGTTCTTGTAATAATGCATACATAATTAGAAAAAAATACCTGTCATGTTTTCTGATAGTTTTCCATCAGAAAAAGATGTCACTTTAAAAACTACTTGAGGGAGATAAAGTATGCTATGGCACAGTGGCTGCAAAGTATACATCCTGCACAAAGTGATTTCCCAGGGCAAAAATCAATAGAGGTTCTGTTATGTTCCACCAAGGTTATAGCCGATCACGCACAATGGCTAGATCAAGTCTGAAATCAATCTCTTCCAGTCGGTCTCATCTGTGGTGATGGAGAACAGAGCTCAATTTGTTCTGGAAAGTTAATTTTCAAAAAGAGTAAAGCTCACCTCAGGTCACTGGCTCTTTCATATCAGGTCTAAACCTTTCTTTGGCACAGGGTTTACATATACTTTTGCCAAATAAGGTGCATTCCTTCCTGCAAAGCATGCTTATAATGTATAATCAGCTTCACATTCCTAAACTACACTTATAGGAAGGGATCATAGAAAACATAACAGGGACCATAGGGCAAGTGGAGCAAGGTGTGAATAAATGCCTGGGGAAAGGGATCTTGGTCACAAGGTCTTGGTATTAGACAGTGCAAGGATGCACACAAAACACAGAGTGGAGTGACTCAAAAGGCTTTATTTACACGTTTAAAGCACCAATACCAATGTGTAGCAACAAAATAAAGACTTATCCCGACTGCTAGAGGAACTTGCCTCATAATGAGGGGCTGCATAACCCTGGGTTTTCTCCCTCTCAAGTCCCTGTGTGCAGTGTTCATGACTTCTTTCATGTGAGTCTCTCTTCAGTCTCCCTTGAGGAGTGTGAGAGATGGCCTTTATGCTACTATCGCAGCAGCCCCACCTCTCGGTCCATCTCAAGGGATAGTGAACATACTGTATTCAATTGTTCCCCCAGTATTTGTTCAAACTAATTGTTGCCTGTCAATTAGGATTGTGTGACCACTGGTTTAACAAAATATTTTTTATTTAAGTTTATATGAATTTTACAGTCCTGCTCTAAAACCAAACTCACTTGCTAACAGGAAAATAGATACTCCAGTCTTCATTATCAGTTTGCAAATTTAAATGGTTTAATAAATACACTTATCTTTGAAAAAAGAGTTGAAAAATAGTTACCAGCAATAAGTTACCAAGAACAATACATTGTTCATGCATTGGTCATTCATGCATTTCAATCTGTTATTTCCACATGTCCCACACAAAGCCTGTCCAACAAACTATATATTAAATGAAACCTATACAATTACTGTTATTATTGGTATTCAACCCAGAGATGGGCACTCAAGTTAGTTACAAACAGACACACAAATAGACTTTAGACTTGACTTGCAACTCATCCCTAATGATTTGTGATTTGACTCATGAATAATAACTCAAAGTTACAGAAAGTGACTGTACTTTGGAACACAGGCTCTTTTCTTTCATAATATCCAGAAAAACAGAGCAGTATGGCTTCACTGGGACCACCGTAGTGTCAGACCTCAGTCTCTTTAATGAGACATAAAAGTGGCAATGTGGAAAGCAAATTAAAGACCCTGGATCGACCACATCAAACTTCATAATGTATATAAAACCCCACATGGACAAGGTTTTTTTTGGTGTATGTTAGCCACTTAGCCGAGAGAGAGAGAGAGAGAGAGAGAGAGATTGATTGATTGATTGATTGATTGATTGATTGATTGATTATAGCTGGAATGATGTGTGTGTATATATATATATAAATAATGTGTGTGTATAATATAATTGTCTTTCCTACTTAGATATGTGTGTCCAAATATTTGTGGTCACTCACACAGTCACTTATGAATGTATTCAGCTACTTTAAGTGGCACCCATTGCTGACACAGCATGTATAAGCACTGTAGTGAACATCTGCCAATGGATTAGGACTCTCCTGAGCAAATAAACATACATTTATTGGCACCATGCCTAATGCCAGTGTTTGTTATATTTTTATATATGACCCAATTTCTTGTTATGAATTGTCTTTCCTACTCACATGAGGTACTGACCTAATGTACTCAGTGTCAGCCTCATTATTTATTTATTCTATTTATTCATTTTGTTACAATGCTGGTGAAAGATCAGCATCGATTGGTTGTCCCTGCTCCCTGCCCTTCTGCCTGCCCTCTAGACTGACTCAACCACCATGGAACTGACTACACATGCCATTCACAGAAATCATATAAACAAAACTGAACTCTTTAAGGTATCTTGCATCATATATAACCTTGCAATGATTTTTAGGAATTTCAATGTCAAAGGCCTAGTTCACACAGATAATGATTTATCACCTGCCCTTAATGTCACGCATTGATGAAAAAAAGACAGCAGTGCACCATTGTTCAATCAGAGTTAAAAACATTAAAGAAGTCATACCCATGAGTCAGGCAATGAAAGACTTAATCTCAGTAACAGAGATTTAAAACTGTGAAAAAATGAGAGGGAATCTGATCACTGCTGTCAGATCACACCCAGAGCTGCACAGTTCAGCTACGAGGTTTGATGGTTCCAATAAAACCCACAATGTCTTTTTGCTGCCTTTGATACAAAGATCAACAATTGCTTAGGGTTTCTGCTTATGAGCTTACGTGTGTGAGATTCCTGCTCACATCAGGCTCTGCTCACATACATGCCCACAAAGAATACAAGTCCATACTTTGTTCAATAGTACATTAGCTGCATAAAAATCCCAAGTATTATAACCCCTCTGCTTTACCATGCATCAAGCAGTTTTGTGTAGAACTTTCTCTGCCTCTGAAAACCAAGTATCTATTATCAGGCACTTAACCTTTAGAGCCCTACGCCATTTGTGTGGGTGTTTGACATATTTTTATTCATCAAATAATTTAAAATGTATTTATTGGAGACACATTCCAGATATTGTTCTTTTCAATAAGATATTTTAAATATTTGACCAATGTGCTGCTGCCTAATGTTATCTTATTAATCTTTTAAATGGTATTTACATAAGGACTAAACTTTTTGATCCCATGATGTAGGAAGTTCTGAGGGAAAAGCAGCATCCAGAGATTTAGAGATCGTTCAATAGCAAATTCTAAAAATGTGCTTGATCTGGAAAAGCACAAAGCTCCAAACTATTTTTGGTAAGTTTTTAATTTTACAAAAATGGTTCTTTATGGAATCAGCAACGTAGAAAAGATAAATATTTCTGCTTTATTTTTTCCATATAATTTTATGTCATGCTATTTATGTATAAGTATATCTATGTATCTATAATTTTCATTATAATGAGCTGAATCACTTCTCTCACATTACATATAACATTTTATTTCTCAATATCAATATCAAAAAATATCAAATTGTGACCATTTTTTCTTGATCCATTTTACATAGAATTGACATTTTAAAATTCTCTTAAAATAATTCAAGCTATACAAAAAAAAGCTTTGTTACAAAATTAATAGCACATATGTTTTGAGTTTAATCTGGTATTAACCACTGTATCGTTGCCATTACACTGTAATTCTGGAATTACAGCTTGCATTTCCTTGAAATTCAGTCTAAATATAAGCTAAATATATTTGAAAGGCCAAGCAAACAAGAAGAGCATCACAGACCTACCTTAGGAGTAACCTTTTACCTGAAGTATGAATAGGCTTTCAGAGTCACAAGCCACAAGCAGTCAGCACCAAACTGTGCCCGAATGACTCCAATTAAGCCAGTGCGACATGACAAAGATGAATAGCTGTTTTGGTGGGCGGTCGTAATTGCATGGATACGACCCATTACCTGCCCTTCCCAGGTGTAATTATTAAGCCAATGGTCTTGAACAAATAAGTGGAAAGCAGGGCCAAAGGAACAGCTGAGAACATCCTATTCTCACCTTCCACTCAGCATGGGCGTCTGTTTTACACCAACAACTGTGCCCCACCAGCTGGCCAAATGTAGAGGTCCCACAAGCTGACAGTTTGATGTTGGGCTGTTGACGTTCTTCATAATGACAGACCTTATGGACTCCAACAATAATTTGGTCATCCCATGAGCCCTAGGCTTATCATTCAGTTCAAAGTTTTTAGATGTATTATTTAGTACTAATAATTTTTCAGCCACTACTATGGAACTAACTCATAAGTTATGACACTATGAGAACAAGGAACTGACATGAGGACCCCTACTATTGTTACGAGGGTAGAATTGGGTAGTGAAGTTGATATTTTTAAGAGTACTCACTGAATTTCATTGGTACTACTGAGTACTGATTCCCGTTAAATAAATTGCTGCCAAATTTGAGCTATATTTTAGCACACAGTCAGGGCAGTGGTCAGCTGAAAGAAGAATGAAAAGAAAGTTCTATGTACCAAACGACTTAACATTCAGCTTACTAAGACACTTATAAATACAGCTTTTCTGCTTTGTTCCACCATAAACCAACCTTGATATATTGAAGACATTACTATGTATAAGAAAAAAAACACAAAGTCTAGTTTGCTCACATGTGTGAATGATCGACCATTTCATTTGTCACTGTCTAACTTTCAATCTGAATTATAGGGGAGTCAATGGGGTATTTAAATACACTCATTGTCAAAAATACAGTTGCACAAATAGTTGTACCCAGAAGAACGTGTGGGATTGCAATGCTATTTAGAAGCACTGATTAAAAATTTAGACTGATATAGGCAATATTTATTAAGCTACATATACACATAGAAGTAATGTCTCTCAATATGACATGCAAGACGTCTCAGGATGGATTTGCAGAAGTTCCTAATAGTGTTCAGCTCTTAGGAAGCAAGCATTGTCCTGTTGGAACGGTGCACCAGAGTAGGTAATATAACGGTAAATGTAATATAATGTTGGGCTGTCTGTAATGAAGACCAACGCTGATTTGGCATTTGACAAAATTGTACCCACACCATAACACTAGGTCTTCTATATGTGTGACCCGTGACAACACACTGTTATTCTCTGCACTGATCATGGTGCCTCCACACATGGATTCATTGGTCATCTCCACCAAGGCAAAAACGGGACTCATAACTGAAAATGACCCTCTGCCATTCTGAGTGACTCCATGACAGTCTGGCATGCAGTCATGCATTGCAATCAGTTGATTTATTCTGGGTAGAACTATGTTTTTGATGATTAGTGTATTTAAAAAAACATTCATGAGTAGTTTGTTGACCTCTATAGATATATGATTTGAGACATATTTGACTGCATATTGACTTCTATGCTTACATGCAAGAACCATAATTCAGACTTGCCATGAAGGGATTACAGAGGCGTTCACACAGTAATTTGCCCCATAGCTACGTTACACAATGTTCCTTCATTGTTTGAAAGGCAATTTTTTTCGTAATTCCAAACAGTCTCCTGAATGTTTACCTCTTTAGAAGGCTCACCTCTCCCAACGTGGTGCACTATTTAGAGCAAAGAACAACATGTACATACTCTGGAGGTACTGCTCTCTTCTGTCCTTGTTTTGACACTTACTTATTTATTTATTTATTTATTTATTTATTTAATAAAACCCCTGTAGCAGCCAGTGAGGATATTCTGGATTCATGCTTGCCTAGTCTGTTACAGTACACCGCATCTGTCTCAGGCTGGGAAATCCAGTGTACCATGGCCTCTTTATGAATTCACAAACTGAGGAAAGCATTTAGCTCTCAGCGCCAAATGCCTCCGTACTCCATTCTAAAAGGTGTCCAGTATCATTTATCTGCTAATGCTGTGTCAGACTTGGGTCCATCCCAACATATAAAATGCATTACTCCAAGCAGTATTTTCCAAGACAGAGAACAATGTCCTTTATTTGTATTTTACAATGCAATTTTCCTTGTGCTATGTCTGGCTCTAGTTGAGGAAAGGATTTTAAACCTCTTTAATCATTTTCCATGCTGGCTGGCAGACAAGGGGGTATATAGGAACTGAGTAGTGAGAGTTACTTCAAATAATACTATAAATAAGAGGCTAGTTTTCACAGATAATGGTAGTCTAAATGTCACTTTAGATGTGGAAATCAGCTGGAAATAGTAGGTTGTGGGGGGGAGACAAATGTGCTTGTACAAGTTTGCATACACATAAACTAGCTAAAACACAGTTTGTCAGGTCTAATACCTTGGCCTTCTAAATGTAAATCTGTCTAATGCAGGGGTGTCAAACTGAGTCAGAAACGGGCCACTGCGGCTGCATGTTCTCATTCTAAACCACCAGAACACCTGATTTCACTCAATTATTCAATCGGCAAATCCTCAAACAACAGATCACATTCCATTTGACTGGAATGAAAACCTACACCCACACTGGCCCATTTCTGACCTGATTTGACACACCTGGTCTAAATTTAAAGAGAGGTCAACAGGATACACCATAGCCTGTCTTTACCATTTTGCCTTTCACACATGACAACTGTCACATTTTTGTCATAGTATTTGTTTATTATTATTGTGTACACTATGACTTATATACCATATCATTTTAGAGTCACCATTAGGCCAATTGGGCTGAGATCAAGTACCTGAGTATTGGGAGGGACTACTACCTTTTGAACAAGTATCATATTCATGTGACTTACAGTTTGGTCTGTGCGCTTTGTTTTAGGGGAGGATAATAATAATAATAATAATAATAATTATTATTATTATTATTATTATTATTATTATTATTATTATTATTATTATTATTATTATTATTATTATGTGCCAGTTATGATGCAGGGTTTGTAAGTGGAGCTATAAAGTTGTAGTGAAGTTTTTATTCTTCAAGGATTAATGTGAAGAAAACTATTTCTGTCTATGGCTCAGGAGATATTGGCAAAAATGCAAACGGATGCTCAATAGCATCACCATTAGGCCAGTGTATCTTTGAACAAAACATCTCCCTTCCAACTTTCATGTCTGAATGGCTTACAGCATCATTCTCCACAACACATTTTTGGTCAAAAAAAATGGGAAAAAGACATTTTGAAGTAAGTTTCACAGTTTAAGGAGTTAGAAAGTACTTAAAGGCTAAGGTCTACAGAGAGGAAGTTATTGCTGAGAAATCCCACAAATTCATATCCAAAGGCAAGTGTTTTACAGTTGAGCCACAAGCGGCCTGTGGAAGCAAGGGAATCTTGGAGAGCAAATAAATGCTGGATCAAAGAGCAACAAGCAGTTTTTTGGCATGTAGTTCTAAATCTTGAATTATATTTATTGTGGAAAACTATTTTTACAAATTCATTGAACATGCTTCATCAGTATATTATTTTTCAGATATGCACCACATTTCTTGTCTGATGAATGTATAGGACAAGTTACTTACCTGCATTAGTTTATTAATTTCTACAGAAAAGTATTATGCAAAAATAATTCAATCAATAATTCTTTGATTTGACTCCATAGATTTATTTTGGTCCAGTATTGGGATGATATCATGAAAACTAGAATCTAGTTCATTAATTGACTAAATCAAACTTTGTATAACTGCAGAAAAGCAAAAAAGATTTCTAACAGACATATACTGGGAACATTGTCTGTTTCAGTGCACAACATGCCATAAACCCAGTTTAATTCCCACATGCCACTAGACATATTATTTTTAGTTTATTTGCCAGTAAAGCCAGTAAAAAAAATCCTGCTGAATTCATACTTTGGAGTTTACCCTACTCCACCAAACACCTTATTCAACTAATCAGCTCATTAACAAGCCCTTCAGAATTGAAAGGGGTGTGCTAAAGCTAAAAACCTGTAGGGCAGGTGTGCCTCCAGGAACAGGGTTGGGAAACATTGCTATATAGGGTATGTAAAGTTTCATCTCAGTGACACATGCAGCGACTGAGACATTTTGTGTGTATGTGGGTGTTATAGTGTCCCCTATTAATGAATTGACACCAAACTAAGGATACTTCCTCAAAATCATGTGACATGTAAGCTACTCTATAAAGATACCTTTCCGGATTTATTGCCAGCTTTATGAACTGAGTTTTATCCACCGGGGCTTAATTGCCATGTCGCAGTCATACAGTTACAGCCAATATTACATTGGAGTATCATGAAATATCTTGGACTAGTACAAGTTAATTGGTTTCACATATTTTGCCAGTTATGATGCAGGAGTTGTGGGTGGAGCAATAAAGTTGCAGTGATTGGTTTTGCAGAATTCTGATCAATATAATTTTGACATGTACACAAAATTTGTCAGCAAAGTGGCAGATTCTTAAAAACTGCTATGCAGATACTGAGTGCAGTGTTATTATCCAAAATGTGCTGCACTTTATCTAATTAAAGCAACAACAATTTCAAAATATCTAAATTTGTATCACATTAACAAAATTCTATACAATTTCAAAAAAATATTGCCATATTGCTCACCCCTTAAAATCTAAATAAAATCTATCGGACCATCCATCCAGAGACTGCTGTGTTTCGTTTTAATGGACACATGGATGACAAACTCCACTCCATAACATTCAGCTCGACGGCCTGGTCTTCCTGGCATACAGAGACATAAATCTGAGTGGTAAGATAGTGTTGAAGTTGTCTGCAGTTGTCAGAGCCAGGCCATTTTATTTACCGAGGCATCTGTCTATTTAGCTCATAGTAACAGTAATGCTCCCACTGCAGTTTGCTTATCACCCTAACCATTCTATGGACGCCCTACTTCAGAATGCTATTCATTGACTTCCGTTCAGCATTCAACACCACTATGCCTCAGCATCTAACTTAAAAACTGACCTTGCTGGGCCTGAACACATGCTCATGTTTAAAAATCACTACTTCAAATTGCCTGAAAGCACCTCTACTTCTGAGGCAACTGGTTCAGAGAACAAGCAATTAAAATAACTACTAGGTGAGGCTTTACAGACATGCATCTGCTCCTCAGAGCTGTATATGTGGATGCATTTTTATATGGTTTCTCAGAAAATCATGTGGAAAACTACCTAGCTTGCATTTAACCTGGCATTCCACAGCTTCTATCCAATCTTTACTTTACTGCATACCAGTACCATGAGTACCATGACATTTTCATCTGACAGCATTATGTCCCAGTGGTGTGTGCAAGACAGGGTAGAAGCTGCGACTGTGAATGAAGAGCATGTTTGTAATATTCTGCCATAAGATGCATAAATATGAACAAAATTGATTTAGTTGCAGAAACTGACATAGCTAACTTCACATGGTTGCACATTATCAGTTGCAAATCCACTAAGAGGCTCGTCTTCAATTCTTTCATGTAATGTAGCATTATAATAGAAAATGCTGTCCTCATGTTTAATAACCAATTGTTTTTGTTCTCAGAGGTAGAGCTGCCTTCATAACAGTTTTGAATAGTGATTTTGCCCACAATCTGAACACCTTTTTTATTTTTTTGCTCATTGGTCCTAGCAGAACATAATTTCTCTCCACTATGTACTTGTAAAAATCTTGACTTGACTTGTTTATTCCCTGATCAGGGACAGCTTCAACTTAGAACCACAAAAAAATAAAGTATGGGGTGTGTGTGTCTGTGTGTGTGTCTGTGTCTGTGTGTGTGTCTGTGTCTGTGTCTGTGTCTGTGTGTATATATTTATATATATATACAAGTAGTATTCAACCCCCTGCACATTTTGTAGGTTTGCACATTCTGAGTGTACTTGGCATTGTGACATTTGGACTGTAGATCAGCCTGGACATGTGAAATGCACTGCAGCAAAAAAGAATGTTATTTCTTTGTTTATTGTTTTTTAAAATCATGAAAAGTTTATTCAGCAGGTCAATTATTATCCAGTCCCTCAAACCACCAGAATTCTGTTTGGTTCCCTCAAGTATTAAGAAGTAATTGAGGCCTAAAAAACAATGAGCTTCACATGTTTGTATTAATTATATGATCTTCCCACTTTTTCTGACTATTTAAGCCCCTCCGCAAACTTTGGAAACATGGGAAAGACTAAGGAGCATTCCAAGGCCATCAGAGACAAAATCATGGGTCACAAGGCTGACAAGGGGTACAAAACCCTTTCCAAAGAGTTGGGCCTACCTCCACCATTGGGAGCATCATCTTGAAGTGGAAGGCTTATGGAACTACTATTAACCTTCCACGGCCTGGACAGCCTTTCAAAGATCTGCATGGAGGAGTGGGCCAAGATTACTCCAGAGGCCTGTGCCGGCCTGATCAGGACTTATAAAATAAATGATTAATATCTGTAATTGCAAACAAGTTTTGTTTTTTTCCACAAAATATTAAACCTAGGGGTTGAATAATAATTGACCCAAATATTTATGTTTAAAATGTATTATAATTTAACTGAGCAACTTATAATTTTTGTTTGTAATATTTAGGCATCTGTTAATACATTCTGCTCTTGTTCAAAGGCTCAAACTTATTTGCAACTTGCTAAATTTGCAAAATGTGCATGGGGTTGAATACTACTTGGAGGCACTATATATATATATATATATATATATATATATATATATATATATATATATATATATATGCACTTGGAAATCTGATTGCTTGCTAGCTTTGTTTTCATGTTACTATGCAGCAATAACCACCCACATAGACCCTGCAATGTAGTTTTGAGGGCAGTCATGTCACATAGAAGGAATGCAAGCAAATTCAGACTTCCCATATGGAGGATCCTCCCAAAGGCAGCAGGTCAGAGACTGCATGATGTATGTTCTAGCAATCGACCTCAGGAATTCTGATCAGGGGTCAAGGGAGAGCTGGATGAGGAATGTAATTTGTGTGTGTGTGTGTGTGTGTGTTTGTATTCGCTAATGCTCCACACATCTGTTCAGCACCAGAGGACGTGCAAGGCATAATCTCACACCTGCTGCTAGCACAAGCTCAAATACCCACAGCTGGAACGGATCACCAGTGCCATGACATACCACCATTCACTCTAGACTTAAATTATTGCAATTATTGCATTATTGAAGTTAAATTATATATAGCATTCATATAGTTGCATAATGTGTCCTATTTCACAGTTAAACATATTGATAAGTCAACCTGGTTTTAAGAGGAATTTGTAAATAAGTGACTAGACTGGTATTAGAAATCATACCATTTGAACTAATTATAGGAAAGATATAGGAACACACACACACACACACACACACAAATTCACACACTAGGGGGAAGTGAGCAGTCGCACCCAGAGCAGTGGGCAGCCTTGTCCACAATGCCTTGCTCAAGGCCACGTCAGTCATGTCCTGCCAGTTCAGTGAATCACACCGGCAACCTACCACTCATAAGACTGGTTCCCTCACCATAAAATGATTAAGTACAAGTGAGAAAATTGTTGTTGGGAGATATAAGTAACGTGGATTTTGACCTAAAATATTTCAGAAGACATCATGTGACCTCTTTACCACAGTAATATAAAACACTAATGAGCTGCTCAATTGAACTGATTCAAGTGGGCGAGTGACTTTTGGTTCTGTTCAGTCTATTTCTTTATCAAAGGCTGTCATGGTTGTTTAAGATCTGAAAAGAAACATTCCTGCTACCGCCTGTCTTTCAATAATACTACTGAATACCGTGACTTGATAATAAAAAAAGTACCCAATAAGATTACCAATAGCACTAATTAGCATATAAATATGTTTGTTATACAAATGTTATTTTGATAAAGATTATGAACAGAACCGGTGACAAAGGGCAGCCCTGCCGGAGTCCAACATGCACCGGGAACACGCCCGATTTACTGCCAGCATTGTGAACCAAGCTCTTGCTCCAGTCGTACAAAGACCTGATGGCCCTTAACAGAGGGCCCTGGACCCCATATTCCCAGAGCAACCCCCACAGAATACCCCGAGGGACACGGTCGAATGTCTTCTCCAAATCCACAAAACACATGTGAACTGGTTTGGCAAACTTCCATGAACCCACGAGTACCCTCCGGAGGGTGTAGAGCTGGTCCAGTGTTCCTCGGCCAGGACATTGTTCCTCCTGAATCAAAGGTTCATCTAACGGCCGAATTCGTCTCTCCAGTACTCTGGCATAGACTTTCCCAGGGAGGCTTAGAAGAGTGATCCCCCTATAGTTGGAACACACTCTCTGGTCCCCCTTTTTAAACAGAGGAACAACCACCCCAGTCTGCCACTCCAGGGGCACTGTCCCCGTCAGCCAAGACAGCATCTATAGACTTGAGATACAACAGCATCTATAGACTTGAGATACTCCGGGCGGATCTCATCCACCCCCAGGGCCCCACCACTGAGGAGCTTGCAGACCACCTGACTTTGACTTTGGCCCGGGTGATGGACGAGTCCACCTCAGAGTCCTCAGCCTCACCTTCTTCATTGGAAGATATGACGGTGGGGTTGAGGAGATCCTCAAAGTATTCCTTCCACCGCCCAACGATATCCCCGGTTGAGGTCAACAGCTCCCCACCCGCACAGTAAACAGTGTCAGAAGGGTACTGCTTCCCCCTTCCCCCCCAGGGTACTGCTTCCCCTTCATATTAATATATATTAATAGGAGGAGGATGGGATCCTCTCTTGAGCCTCTTGATTCCTCTCAAGGTTTCTTCCTCCTAGTCTGAGGGAGTTTTTAATTGCCACTCCTTGTTGTAAAAAGTACTATATAAATAAACTTTGATTGATTGATTTAAGATACTATATAAGATATACTGTATATATGAGAGAGAGAGAGAAAGAGAGACTTTAAATACAAACATACAAACAGCACACCTGTGTACTAACAAGCACTGTAGTGATTTGACTGACTGACTGACCAGAGCTTATACACACAGTCCAACAGAGACAGATTCAGAAAGAAAGATTCAGCAGGAGCTGTGTCACTCTTTATTGCTATCCATCCACCTGAGATTACTGCTCTGAGGAGGACCCCATCATTTTATCAAACCATTTCATCTTTTCCTGCCTACTTCACTCGAAAAAAACGGTAGCCACAGACAATGGGGAGCGCAAAGAGGGAGTCAAACAGAGGGAAAAGTGAGATGTTCCTCATGGGGTGGCAGTGGCACATGAAAAATGTATCTGTCCCACTTTTAGAGACCGCACAATTAATCTAATGTTTCAGCTCCTAATCCTGCTCCAAGTGGCAGACTTCTAGCTCAGATTTAGAGGAAGATCTGAGGATTACAGAGGCATAGATCAGATTGCTGAGCGTACTGAGTTTCAGCAAGGAAAGGACAACACAAGTGGGGAGGTGTGAAAGTTAAATGCATATATACATACACCCAAACACACTAATTAATGACATCCATTTACATATTTTTTTAATAAGACAGCAGTGATATGGCATATATATATATATATATATATATATATATATATATATTCAAAAACCCCAATGAAACATCAGAAAAAAGGCCCCGCAACGTCGCAAGGTACGGCGCAACCGGGGCCCCACCCTGGAGCCAGGCCTGGGGTTGGGGCTCTGGAGCGAGCGCCTGGTGGCCGGGTCTTTGCCCATGGGGCCCGGCCGGGCCCAGCCCGAAGAGGCAACATGGGCCATTCCTCCTGTGGGCCCACCACCCACAGAGGAAACCATTGGGGTCGGGTGCCCTGTGGATTGGGTGGCGGTCGAGGGCAGGGTCCTCGGCGGCCCGATCCCTGGACACAGCGGCTAGCTGTTGGGACGTGGAACGTCACCTCGCTGGGGGGGAAGGAGAATCAGCTTGTGCAGGAGGTCGAGAGGTACCGGCTAGAGATAGTCGGGCTCACTTCCACACACAGCTTGGTCTCTGGAACCCAACTCCTCGAGAAGGGTTGGACCCTCCACTACTCTGGAGTTGCCCAGGGAGAGAGACGCCGGGCTGGTGTGGGCTTGCTTATAGCTCCCCATCTCAGCCGTCTCGTGTTGGAGTTTACCACAGTGAACGAGAGGGTCGCCTCTCTGCGCCTTCGGGTAGGAGTGAGGACTCTGACTGTAGTTTGTGCCTACGGGCCGAATGGCAGTGCAGAGTACCAGACCTTCTTGGGGTCCTTGGGGGGGGGGGTACTGGAAAGTGCCCCAACTGGGGACGCCGTTGTTCTGCTGGGGGACTTCAACGCCCACATGGGCGACGACAGTGACACCTGGAGAGGGGTGATTGGGAGGAACAGCCTCCCCGATCAGAACCCGAGCGGAGTTCTGTTGTTGGACTTCTGCACCAGTTACAGATTGTCCATAACAAACACCATGTTCGAGCATAGGGGCGTCCATAAGTGCTCATGGCACCAGGATGCCCTAGGCCTGAGATCAATGATAGACTTTGTTATTGTCTCATCTGAGCTCCGGCCCTATGTCTTGGACACTCGGGTGAAGAGAGGGGCAGAGTTGTCAACCGATCACTACCTGGTGGTGAGTTGGATCCGCTGGCCGAGGGGCAGGCGGGAGAGACCTGGCAGGCCGAAACGTATCCTGCGGGTCTGCTGGGAACGTCTGGCTGAGCCCCCTGTCAGGGAAACTTTCAACTCCCACCTCCGGGAGAGCTTCTCACAGCTACCAGGGGAGGCGGGGGACATTGAGTCTGAGTGGACCAGGTTCTCAACCTCCATTGTTGACGCGGCCGTCCGGAGCTGCGGGCGTAAGGTCACTGGTGCCTGCCGTGGCGGCAATCCCCGAACCCGGTGGTGGTCACCGGAAGTAAGGGATGCCGTCAAGCTGAAGAAGATGACCATGTTGGCCTCTGGGTCTTCTGACGCACAGGTACTGAGAGGCTAAGCGTGCTGCTGCTAGGGCGGTCAAGGAGGCAAAAACCAGGAGCTGGGAGGAGTTTGGGGAAGCCCTGGAGAAGGACTATCGGTCGGCCCCGAAGCGATTCTGGCAAACCGTCCGGCGCCTCACAAGGGGGAAGCAGTACCCTGCCGACACTGTTTACAGTGCGGGTGGGGAGCTGCTGACCTCGACCGGGGTTATCGTTGGGCGGTGGAAGGAATACTTCGAGGATCTCCTTAACCCCACCATCACGTCTTCTAATGTAGAAGGTGAGGCTGAGGACTCTGAGGAGGACTCGCCCATCACCCGGGCCGAAGTCACTGAGGTGGTCTGTAAGCTCCTCAGTGGTGGGGCTCCGGGGGTGGATGAGATCCGCCCAGAGTATCTCAAGTCTCTAGATGCTGTTGGGCTGTCCTGGCTGACGCGCCTCTGCAGCATCGCGTGGTGGACGGGGACAGTGCCCCTGGAGTGGCAAACCGGGGTGGTGGTTCCACTGTTTAAAAAGGGGGACCAGAGAGTGTGTTCCAACTATAGGGGGATCACTCTTCTCAGCCTCCCCGGGAAAGTCTACGCAAGGGTACTGGAGAGACGAATTCGGCCGTTAGTCGAACCTCGGATTCAGGAGGAACAATGCGGTTTTCGTCCTGGCCGCGGAACACTGGACCACCTCTACACCCTCCGGAGGGTGCTCGAGGGTTCATGGGAGTTTGCCCAACCAGTCCACATTTTGTGGATTTGGAGAAGGCATTCGACCGTGTCCCTCGGGGTATTCTGTGGGGGTGCTCCGGGAATATGGGGTCCAGGGCCCTCTGTTAAGGGCTGTCAGGTCCTTGTACGACTGGAGCAGGAGCCTGGTGCGCATTGCCGGCAGTAAATCGGGCGTGTTCCCTGTGCATGTTGGACTCTGGCAGGGCTGCCCTTTGTCACCGGTTCTGTTCATAACCTTTATGGACAGAATTTCTAGGCGCAGCCAGGGGCCGGAGGGGGTCCAGTTTGGGAACCACATCATCTCTGCTTTTTGCGAATATTGTTGTCCTGATGGCTTCTTCAGGCCAGGACCTTCAGCAGGCACTGGAGCGGTCCGTAGCTGAGTGTGAAGCGGCTGGGATGCGAATCAGCACCTCCAAATCTGAGGCCATGGTTCTCGACCGGAAAAGGGTGGCTTGCCCTCTCCAGATCGGTGGAGCTGTCCTGCCCCAAGTGGAGGAGTTCAAGTATCTCGGTGTCTTGTTCATGAGTGGGGGTGAGAGGGAGCGTGAGATTGACAGATGGATCGGTGCTGCCGCTGCAGTCATGCGGTCGTTGTGGTGAAGAAGGAGCTGAGCCGAAAGGTGAAGCTCTCGATTTACTGGTCAATCTACGTTCCCACCCTCACCTATGGCCATGAACTGTGGGTAATGACCGAAAGGACAAGATCGCGGATACAAGCGGCCGAAATGAGTTTCCTCCGCAGGGTGGCCAGGCGCTCCCTTAGAGATAGGGTGAGATCCTCGGCTACCCGGGAGGAGCTCAGAGTAGAGCCACTGCTCCTCTACATCGAGAGGAACCAGTTGAGGTGGCTCGGGCATCTGTTTCGGATGCCCCCTGGGCGTCTCCCCGGGGGGTGTTCCAGGCACGTCCTACAGGGAGGAGACTGCGGGGTAGACCCAGGACACGCTGGAGGGACTATGTCTCTCGGCTGGCCTGGGAACGCCTCGGGGTCACTCCTGGGGAGCTGGCTGAGGTGTCGGGGGAGAGGGAAGTCTGGGCTTCCCTGCTTAGACTGCTGCCCC